>JANRMJ010000088.1:8878940-8930653 GCA_025584955.1 Alethe diademata
TATGACTTCTATGCTATTATCTCTAAAATGAAGAGACACTAGATTCAAACTTCATTCAAATGACATTTTGTGAACTTCGACACAAGAATTATGAAGCCATGATGTCATATTGGCCACCTATTTCAATCTTTCATCTGAAAATCCCTAAGGTTCAAGAGAATTTTGATAATCTTCCAGGCAAAGTCCCCAATCAGTAAATGGTGTCAAACCAGCTTAGTCCAGTAAAAGTTTTGTTCAACCCCAGCACAGCTCCCATCTTTCCTGCTCTGTTTTTCTCACTTTATGGTACTGGAGGAACATGAATCCACCCAGAGTCCCAGGCTGCAGAAGACATTAAGTACAGATGAACACCCCTCCCCAACCCACTTTCAATTCCCTCAAGGCTTTTTGTAGTCAGAGAATCTCTGGGGCCTTTCTGAACAACTATGTTCTCATTGCAACACAATGCAAAAGGAATGTGAATTGGCTGCTTCCTTTGATACCACTGTGACATTTAAAAAGAAATAATTCTCCTTTCAAAATAGTTTTTCTCCCTCACTCTCCCCAAGCTGCATCCTTCAATTCCTACTCCTCCTTACCAGCCAGCAGGAATTCACAATCCTGCAGTATGAATTAACAGGTTCTGGTTGCTTGGTAACTATAACCTCTTGGTGATTTATTAGAAGCAAGGTGTTGAGAGAAAATAGGTGAATATTCTAATTCTCAATGTATTTGGGACGATTTCTTTGCAGGTTTATGTTGTGTGCTCATAGCATGTGCACCTTTTCTCATTTCTGCAGAAGCTGATGCTTTGTTATCCCACTGTGACAGCTGTGCACCATTCTACACCACTTGCATGAGTAAGCTCCCTTTTGGGCTCATACTGGTACATTTTTCTGCAACTCTCCAGAAGCCTCTGAAAATACATTCCCTGAAGCAGATGAATGTGTGAGAGTAAGTAGAATGTGGGTCTTTCAAATGTTAATTTTTTATTTAAAATTTCTGAGAGGCAAGAATAAGATGGTCAAAATTCTGTATCCCTCCCTACCTGTATTAAGTGATAAATCTTGTTAGCAAAAAATTTATCGAACAATAGATTTTCAGTTTGTAGGCCTTTTGAAGTAAAATAACAACTGTATGCTGTGTGTTGCCAATGTGTTTTGCTTTCTCATCTGCATAACTCACAATAGCAGCCAGTGATTGCAGCAGGACTGTATGAACACAGCCAAGTGAGAAGATTAAACAGAAGCAAGCAGCTAAACACAACACTAGGATTCCTGTCAAATTATTAAATAACTAATTCATTAAACCAGAGAGCCAAATTAGAAAACTGGCCATTTGTGCTTGTAGACACACTGCAGTTAGAGTAATTGGGACCAGCTGTTGCACTGTTTTGCTCCTGGAAATGATCCAACACTATTTGAGAGCAACGTCAAAGCACTGAGGCAGGCTGCAGAGTGATGATTGTGCTTCTGCTTCCACACTCCAAGCCCTTTTTTTCCTCAAGTAGTTTATCTGACAGCCATGGTGGCTCAAGCCTATCCAGCCTCTCTAGTAATCATAACCTAGCTGGAGTGATTGCACCCAGAATTAGCTGGTGAAAAGCACGTAATTGAAATGTCTCCCAGTAATTCATTATGGAGAGGGCTTTACCATCCCTGAACATACAAGCACTTTTATATGTCATTGCATCAGGATTAGGAAAAACCTTTACCTGGATTAAAAAGGACAAAAATAAAAAGTGAGGTTTTTAATCACATTTTGTCCAAATTTCTAGTCACATTTTTTTTTCCGTAGGGAAGAATAAACTACTGTAAAAATTTCAATGTTCTTACATGGCACAGCTTACATAGATGAAAGGTACAAAGGTTACTGCAAGAGTATCTGAAAAAGTCTCTGAAAAAGACTATACATTAAGCAATTTTTTATTCCATGACATATATTTGAGTCAAAACAAAAAAGGGTTTAAGAAAAATATTGCAAATCCAGTATTATATAGACATTAGTGTATTAAATTCTCATTGTCAAACCATGTAGTAATGGTGAAAGTGTTAAGTTTCACATGTTGCTTACATGCTCCATGAAAATTTACAATATACAGTTTTCTATCCTGAATAAAAATATACTTGTTTGAGATTTAAAAAATCTGATTTGATAGAATTTGAGATCTGTGTCATTTTAACTGAGATTCATGTAAGGAATTTCAAGTATCTTTATGCTACAATTGTCTGTTAATATGTTGCAGGGAGTGGATGGTAAACCCCTGGCTCTACTTTTTCACCTGCCTTGAGCAAGAGATTATGGTTGTTGGCATTTTTCTACTTTTTAGAGGACTGGAATGGAATGAAATCTTCCAGAAGAGAAGCATATATCAGTGAGGAATGAGGGGGTAAAAAATTTCAAGCCTTAAAAATTTTTAAATTAAAAAACAAAACAAAAACCATGTGTACATTAAATTATTTTTCCCCCTTGGTGGAAAAGTGTTTGCTTTTTGGTTGTTTTTTTTTTGTTTGTTTGTTTGTTTATTTATCAACATGTGATACTTTTTAAGTTGTTAAGTCTGTTCTGTTGACTGCTTTTCATCTCTGACATTATTTTGCAGCAGATAATCAGAGGAGATGGGCATACCAGCTCTAGGCCAGGACACATGATGATGTGTTCTAAAAAGACTGATGCTCAAACCAGAGTGTGGGCACACTGACACAGAGCTTATTGCTATTTAAAATCTCTGATTTCGACTTCAGGCTTTACACAGCTTGGAGAAATCAGGCTCATATCTTCTTGGCATAGCACTTGTCCCCTGGATGTGCCAGCTCAGGTTAGCCCTAGCTTGGGGACCACTACTAACAAGGTGGTGTACAGCTGCCCACATTCATACATTTATGGAAAACTTATTGCCACAGAAAGCAGAAATCTGCTGTATAAATATTTTACAGTTTATGTAGGGAGGCATAAAATAATCTTGACTAGAAATTAAGCCTCTATTACTCCTTTTGTCTTCCAAAATAAATTTCTGAGGACAGTCAAACCAGATTTTCCTTTCATTAGGGATTCCAAATCCTCCATAACTTAAGGCACTCTTCTCTGAGTAGATCAAAACTCACACAATAAAGAAAAAGAGTCAGTATTATTACCTCTGTGTCTGTCAGCCACAGGCTGTTGCCAGTGTTGTGCTCAGCCATATGTGAGGGTCACCTGAATAAAAAGCCTTAGGCATAAACACACTTAAAAAAAAAATAATGTAAATAATTATAATTATATTTTCAACCATATAACTAAACCCCCAGTCACTGCCAAAGCTGTTTTTCCTCATCAGAAGTAATATCAGGATTGTAATCTGCCATATATACCAAGGATCAACACTAAATATATTACTACAGGTGTGTAACTCACTGATTCAGAGCAAACCTCTCACTGACATTACAATCAATCTTCCAACTTCCTTGATTGTTTCATCTTAGAATATAAGCATGAAAATAACTGAAATATGTAACTCTCAAACATTTCCATGGTTGTAATTATAAATAAAACTCAAGAGCATTCAAATTTTAAAAGGTAACATAAAAATGTCTCAGGCCATATAAGTAAATATATTTATCCTTTCGTAAGAAGCTGAATTTCATGTGACAAGTCACAGAACTGTTGTGCTAGTATCACCTGCCCAATTTCAAAGAGAAGCATCACAATGCTCTAAGAACAAGTCAAGAAACAAATTTCAAGTTGGCTATCACCAAAGGAACCCTGACACTTTCTCTCCAGAAAGAATGACTTGGCCACATCATGCTTTTCCAAAAACCAGTTCTGCGCTCCTCACCCTCTCTTGACCATCTTCCAGGGAAGAATCATCCCTCACTTGCAGCCTGTTGTGAAATATCTCACATCTGAGGCACGTGGCTGTGAAAGATTCTCATATAAACTCTTGGAAACTTGAGCAATAACAAAAGAGTGTTTAAACCCTTGTATGTAGCAACGTACTACAGTAATTTTATGCCCCAATTTCCAGTTGTTTTCAAGTAATTAGGCAATGTTTTAGTGAGATCTTTTTCATGTAGGGAAAAACAATTTTGAGGAACTTTTGAGCAACCTGCATCCCTGGGCCTGACAGCTGAGCCTCACTTAGTGCTTAGTGCTTAAGGCAAAATTACCTCTGCAGCGGTAACTGTAATCTTGAAACAATTCAAAGCGCTGCATTCTCAAAAGCTGGCTCTTAAAAACAAAACCATAGAGGCTTTTGGAGGGAGGTTTTGGTGGGGTTTTTTCAGTCTCAGTAAACACTATGCCACTACTACAGAGTTTAGAAAAATTATGGAACTGATGGACTATGTACATTGAGCTTGAAGATGGCTTTGTCCTGTTGGATTCATTTGTCTTCTGGAAAGCCAAAGGATTTAAGGAGGTCCTGTATTCATTTCTTCTATACCACTGACAGTGGAAGGCATGGGACTCATCTTGAAAAAGCTCAAACATGCATACCTGGGCTACAGAACAGGAGGATCTCTTACATGTAAACAAATATCCTGATCTCTCAAGTGAGAGCATCTGCTGCAAATTTTCACCTACTCTTTAAAGTAGAGAAAATCCTGACACATTGTCTATCTGTACACTCTGATTTTGATTAATAAGAGTCTTAAACTGTTGTTGATTTTAGACCTAAATACTAGCTATTTTTTAGAAACTGAAGACAACCAATACTGATAAACAGAAGACATTTGTTTCACGCTGGAAATGAGACAACCAATTTGGGCATATGTTGCAGAATAGTGAAGCCAGTGGTCCTTTCCTACCTCAGTCAGAAAAAAACAGAGTCAAAACATCTGTTTTGCCTGTTTCTTGAAGAAAACTCTGTAATTCCCTCCATTCTCTCCACATACCTTTTTTTAAAATAAATTTATGAATCAATTCTATTACCTGGGCCCATGTTTCTTATCCTAATGTCTATTAAAGTACATGGTGAGATGCCCAGCAAAGCAACCAGCTATTTTCCTTGTGTTTGTGAAGGGTTTTTCTTTCCCTGAGTGTAGGTTGGAGCTCCTGTAACCTCAGGAATGGCACTGGCATACAGTCCCAGCTCCAGGGGCTGGCAGCAGACACTGTGCCTCGTGATCTCCCCCCGATGTTTTCCCTTGCATCCCATTCAATACCCTTTTAAGGCAGCACAAAAAGTGGTCTGGGAAGCCTTTCCTTTGGATCATTAGGATGGATTGCCCCCAGACTGTGGGGCCAGCCCCCCTCCTGGCACAACCTCAGCAAGAGGCAGATCAAGGGGGTCATCCCTCTGCCAGCAACTGGGGGGCTCCCCCAGCCACCTCTGCTCCTCTACTCTTTGCCTGCATGGATGAGAGCCTTTTGTCACATAACTTAATTATTTTGTGAAGAAGGGAAGAGTTTGTGAGAGAAATCCAATTACCAGGATATGATTAGGTTTTTCAGATAGATTCATTAGTGGACTGCACAACCATGAAGTTATTCCACATGGAAGTCGAATAATGTATCAGTTAAGCTAGCCAAGCAACAGATTCTGCTCAAGCTGAACCTAAACATGCCAAAATAAAGTGAATTTCTATGATACTGCATACCCTCTGAGCCATGAAAGTAATCTCATTGCAAAGCATTTGTAATCATTTCTGGACACTGTTAAATTTTGTAGAAAGCAAATCAGTTACAGCTGTAGAAAAAAATTTGAAATGTCAACAATGGAATTTTTTTGTTGATTGCAAAAGACATTTTCCATCTGGTCCCAAGCATGAAAATATCCTGAAGTGACCTGCATATGCCAGAACTCAGCTGAACAAAATGATAATGTAATCCTGCAAAAGTCTCCAAACAGGGGAAAGCCTTTTCATTTAGGACTAGTTCCTTCTTCCATTGAAGACAAAGCAGAACTTTGGTTGACTCAGCAGGACAGGTCTCAAAAACATCCAGTAAAATTGCTTATTGTAAGCAGCCAACACACGCAGAGAAACTCTAGGGAGAAATTTTACTTGGGGCAAACATTTGGCGTAGATAAAGAAATCTAGAATAACATTCCATCCCATTAATATCTAGAGTTTACAGTCAGAATTCAGCAAAGATGATATAGTGCACTGAAACTGTATGAGGTACACTTAATGAAAAGGATTATTTCCCATTTGCAGGGACAAGGAATAAGAGTTACAAGTGGTTGCAATCTTAAAGGTACACATTTTTCCCCTCCTTATAGCTTAAATTATGTGAAATCACAATGCATTGCCTCCTACAACATGCACACAGTAAATCCCACTTAAAGTAAGTCTTACAAAAATGCTCATAAGGACATGTATGGGTGTCCAAATGGATCTTGTAATGGACACTAAAAAATGGATACAGAAATCTTCCTGTCAGCTGCTGCACAAGTGGACTGAGACAGGGGTTCAATTAGTCTTAATGATATAACAGATAATATTTTTAGATATTAAAATGAGAAAATCAACTATCATAAATAGTAAAGCCATATATCTCACTGCAATACATATTCAGTGAACTACAGTAATTTCTTTTTTTTTTTTTTCATTTTAGGTCATATTTTGAATAAGATTTTACATTTTTCAGCTCTAGCTGAAAATCTTACTGATTTCTCTGCCCATGTCCAATTTTTCCAATCTTTTCATTTTCCAAGTGTTTCATAGATCTGCATAGGGGACACAGCAGGTTGTTCAGAGCACAGTGCTTCCAAATGGGAAGAGACAGTGGATTTCTTCCCATCATTAGCAGTGAATGCTTATTTTCAAATTATCATAAAACACAGATATTCTTTTGATATACGTTTGAATGAGGTATTTTCTTCAGAACTATTTTCTGCTGAATTTGAAATACTAGGTCCCATACTTCAGAATTTAGTTCTTTTCTGATGTTGCACTAGAAACTGTGTGTTCAGAAGCTTCAGCACCTGTAGCTTCATGGACTAACTCCACTCTGCTGAAGGCTGTATCCCACCTAAACTACATTAATTTTTTACATATACTTAAATAAAGAAACAAGAGCCAATCAAACCTTCTGACCACCCAGATGAGAGACAAGATTAAAAATGTAAAATGAAGTGACTATCAAAATATTTTTCTCAGCTATTACAATATTACTTTAATGAATTGCTAATTTCTGGTTAATAAACCATCTCCAGGCTTAGCCTTTGGGAGGATGTGGGATATGTTCACAGTGTCCTGGGGGAAAAATAGACACAGCAGCCACCAGCTTAATCAACCAGGCACAAACCCCTGAGACTCCCATCATGGTTAGGAAGGATCAGCAGGAGAAAATCAGAAGCGTTTTTTGGGGTACTGCTCTTTCAAACCCATCGTATTTCCACGTACATGGGTTGACACATGGAAAGGAGGAAAAAACTCCACTTCGCCTGCATTTTGTTTTGAGAACAATCCAAGTATTTGACATTGCCAGTACTTGTGTCAAGTTCCAGTGCTAAAGGTCCTGGAAATTCTTCCATAGCTGTGTGAAGCGGGAGTATTTCCCCCCTTCAGAGTCAGTCACAGTTAAGTTCTAAATTCATAACTGGAACATAATTCACACAGCAATTTACATGCACCAAGAGATTATGTGGCCTCACTCTGGAATGCTGCACCACAAAGGAAGTTTCTATAGTTATTTAAAGCAAGCAAGCCTTTCCCCAGCTATTAAAGAAATTTAATCTTCTTATCCTTATATGGAAGGAGTCTTTGTTTTTATATATATATAAATCCCCTTGCAACGTCCTATCCCTTCACTATTAAGTTTTCTGCTCCTTTCTGCCTTGGCAAAGAAATTGTGAAAGAATGTGAGAAACTTTTATTAGGTGTTTATTATCAATTACCGGATAATGAAAACCAGAAAAGTTAATGGAAAAAAGTTATCCATGGATTTTGGGCTAGATTTTCCTTTTCCCATGGGAAACCCTGTAAGAGAAGGACAAAGGGGAAGCAACCTCTGAGGTTTCTCAGATGGTTCCAGTGAGGCTGACAGATGGACAGAGTTATTTTCCACTCCCCTCCCTCACTGAACAATCAGGGAATCTGACCCCTGTATCTTGTAAGCTGTCACAGAGAATCAGGTGCATTCCTCAGCAGAATTATTTCAAGCTTGCAGGGCTTCCTCCACTGGCTGCTCAGGAAGACCAAAGCACAAGGAAAGGCTGGCTACCAGTGCCATAGGCAGCAAACAGAAGAACCTGCTGGTTGCTGCTAAATTCCCTTTTTGGCAAGTGGGCAAGAAGACTGGTAACAGGGAAAGACCTGCATGGATGTCCCAAAAAAACTCTGTCCCCAAAAAAAACCTCCCTGTACTACTTTATATCTTAATTTCTCAGTGAATTTGTGAGATAGTTTGCAAGCTATGAAATCTGAATCTCTCTTGGATGTTATTCTAGGAGTTGTCCCAAGTGCTGTGTTTATGTATGGTGTCCTAAACCAGTGTTCCCATTACTATAAAGACAGACATAGCAAAAAGAATTTGACATGTCTTCCAAAAGAGCTAACCATACCCTTCAAATACATCTCTTTTTTTCATGTAGCTCATCTTGGAGAGTCCTGTGATACTCCAGCACAATTCCAAGGAGAAATACACCTTCTGTGCAGAAGATAATATCCTATATATATCCCATTAAAAATATATCCTATATCCTATTTGCAACATAGATATCCTATTTAAAATAAAATATCCTATTTAAAATAAAATTCCCACATAACAAAATACCCCCAAAAGATGCCACAATTGTTATAATCCAAAGTGCTTGGGAATGGCCATATGGCTACAGGTGCATAATCAAGATGTGTGCAATACTAAAGCTGATACAAAAAAAAAATAACCTTTTTCATCAAAAAGATTCACCTCTAGTCACGTGGGTTTTTAAATAATAAATATTTATAATTCAAGAATCCTACTTAAGAGATGAATGTGTTTTGGGGTTTTATGTTGAGTGGAACAAGATGCAGAGAAACCAGTACTTGAAAAAGATCAAGCTCAGTTGACATCAACACCTTTTATAGACACAGAATGTTAAATAGGACACTAATTTTTAGGCATGCCAAGGGGGGAAATAGCAATGTGGAATTATTATTACATTGTGTGGATATTTTATTTCACATACCAAAAACTGAGCAGAGCTGAGATCCCCAGTGTGAAAATATCTAGAGGGCATGTTTTACTTCTCAAGTGTTTTAATATAGGCAATAAAAATTTTATCTTGATATGCAAATGGTATTCTTTTTTTATAAAGGGCAAGAGAGCCATATGCATTTCTTATCCTATCCATATCCAGCATTATTGCCCTAGGCATGAATGGTCACAAGCCACCACCAAAAATATAATGTCATCCCAAACATCCAGGATCTACAAGTCATTAAGAAGTGATCATCATGGGTTTCCCCAGCTGTAATAACATAAGCTATATTAATGGGGGTTTTACCCTTTATTCCAGTCTCTGTAGATCAGAGAACTTAGTTCTCTGCTGTCCTTCATGGCCTGATCAATTTTTTATCAACATCAGCAGAAATAAACTATTTCTAGGCTTCTTGTAAACTTTTTTTTCAGAATTATAAGCACACTTATTTTTGCTTATCGTAGGGGGCTTTCTTCAGGAAAGAAAATTGTCTTTTACCAAAAATATGTCTGTTAAGATTTAGAGCTGTAGTTACAAATGCAAACTAAATTAAGAAGGTACAATTAAATTAAAACTGTGCATCCCACAGCACAAACTTATCCATGGATGTTGCTTAGATATTACTAACACTTCATCTCAGCTACACCTGGGAGACAAAATCCTTAACAGAAGTAATCCAGACTATTTCTAACCCAGGAGATCTTCCCAGAGAAAAAGAATCCCTCCCAAAATCCCAACCTCCATAGGGGAACATGGCTGTTGCTGCAGGCAAGCTGCAAGCCTGTAGCTGGTGCTAACCCATGAGAGTTATTCATGTACTCATGTGCTCCTCAAATCTACAGTCACTATTTAAAACACTTGGGAACTGTAACAGTAGGGTGGTGTCAGTGCAGTTGCTGCAATCCCATATCTGGGAAATAAAATTATCAGACTCTTTATTATAAATATAATGGGTCAAACCCACAGAGCATAAAAATACATTGCAGCACATTTAATGAGGATATTTCCCAGTGCTGTAGTGCCGCATGTGTTTATATTTCTGGATGTCAGTCCACTTTTCTGCCTTACATTATTTATTCCTTCCATTCCTTTCATCTCCCCAGTTAGAAACAAAGGCAAGCAATGCCATGCAATCAATTAGCTCCTTGAGGACCATGAGGGAATGTCCCACAGATGCTTTGCAGACCACTCACTGCAGGTTGTGTTCCTCCACTGCTCGGAGTTGCAGCATTCCTCGGCACACACAAAGCTCCCCGGGAGCTTCCAGGGGAGTTGCTTCAATGTGGTGTGTTCACTGTTCCACAAACACAAAAAGGAGCATGGCATGTCTGCTCTGGCACTTCTGCTCCATCCCCTCTTGGGATACAAGAGATGGAAAATGCAATGGATGCAGGGAGAGAACCACCCCACACCCAGAGCGTAAAGAGACACAAACCTTGTATGAGTCCCCTCTACTTGTTCCCTGCATCCTTGTCATGTGCTTCCTTTTCATTTCACTTGTGGGACATCAATTGGCACAGAAGCTGGCTTGGCACATTTCCTGTGAGGATGCACTGCCAGGAGAATACCATGTCACATTTTTCATCCCCCAGCTGCCTTGTGCCCTTACGCCATCAACTACCTGAAAGAATACAGCTAGATGTTAGTGCTTGCCTCTATTTCAGCTCAGTGTGACTTTGCAGTGGTTTGCAGTGGGAGTGAGGTCTCTTTAACAAATCAAACATAAACATGTGAAAAGTGAGAAAAACTTTGTGTCATCAAGTCAACATACAGAACTGGAATGAGTATTTTGGATGACAAGAAGGCTTCAAGTTTCAGGGTAGAGTGCCTTGCATACCACTCTTCTAAAGAAGACGACCAAAAATTATCAAATATTTGCTCAGTTATTGCTCAGCACTGCCAGGGAGGACTGTCCCCTCCCTCTGTAGGTTCCATTGTATCCAAAAAGCAAGTCAGTGTTTCAAAGGCATCACATTTTCTCACTGATTTCACTCACATCAGAATGTGTCTTTATAAAATCAAAATTGCAGTTTGTTTCTATATCTGATTTACTTGTTGCTTTTTTTTTTAATAGCATTATCCCATCCATCCCTCTCACAACTAAAAATAATCTGAAAAATATTTGCAGCCCCGCTGCTTTTGTTTTAACTCTCAGACACCTCATCAGTATTCCTAAAAGTGCAGAGACATTGTGAAGAGATGTATTATAAAAAGAATCAACCTTTCAAGGGAAAGATGTCAGGATTTGGCATGTACAAACATGGGAACTTTCAAAGTTGTATGTTGGGCTTTTATTTTTTTACTTTAAACTGGTTTCTGTCACCAATTCATCCCACATACTGTTCTTGGGTAAGCCATGTTTTTATTGTTCTTTTTTGTTGCTCAAAAAGAAAATCTGTACCTATCAATGTATGCACAGTATCTATTTAATCTATGGCAAGGATCCAACTTTTTTGTACACAGCTTTCAGTTATTCAGAGCTTGCTGTCAAGACTAATGCATGCCTATCAGTTTCTATCAATGCACAGTGGATGAATATGAGATTGCATTTTTCCCAAATGCCACCAGGTTCAGCATATAAAAAAGCCCAGAATTTAGGCTAAATTATAGTACCCTGGGCTCAGATTTACATGAAGTTGCTTGGAGGGAGGATGTGAGACCTCTTTAAATCTGATGCCTTATTCTTCATCTAGATTACAGATCTTTCCTACAGCTCAGTTCACATTTTACATCTCTTCTGTAATCTCATTCTGTTGACATGTAGTAAGCGATTACTTTCTGGTCAGTTCCAGAGATCCTAGTTAAACTAACACTAAATTCCTATTTTAGAGAATTCATTCAGTTCAGTCTTATTATGTTGGGTCAGGATAGCTTGAGGATATTCACACAGGTGCAACTTCAAACAAAAACTTATGAATACGTCAGCTTTCCTTCATTATTTGTTGCAATATTTCTACATTCAGTAGAACAATATGGAGTCCAGAGATTAGCACTGGTGACTATACTGATAATTTCTTCATTAAAAGAAATAAAATTTAATACATTTTTAGTAATTAAAAAAAAACTATTTATATTTTTTGTTATGCATCAACAAAACATTATATCTCAGACTAGTCTTATTTATTTATTTGTTCTTTAGCCGAGGTTCTTTATTTTTTAGTTTTGCTCTCCAGAAAGTCTGTAAAGTCATTACGCTAACTAGGGAGAATAATTTGAAGAAATACTGTAGGGAATTCTGATAGACCATTTAATTGCACATAATTAAAATAAAGAGAGCAAAACTCATTTGGTTGTAGCTCATGTAGTGTTTAAGCTGTGGAAAGCATAAACCATAAAGAATAACCCTTCCTTTTACTGCATTACTCAACAAAGTCCTTGGGACTCACTGCTCAGCAACTGATGCAGATTAGGTAAGAAATAAGAAGGTAAACACTAAGGGCTATGGCTGCCTCCAATTTGGAAAGAGGAAGCTTGAACCACCACTTGCTGCAATACAGAAAGAGTGAATTTCAGCTGGACATGAAAAATGCAGGCTGCTTTGGCTCTAATTATAGCAGATGAGGGATGCCATTTAAAATAGCTTAAAGGATAATATGTAGGGAAAAGCTGATGGCAGATTTTCCTGCTTCCTGACATGCTTGTTTAGTCCATAGTAAGCCTTGTGGCTTGCTTGCACTGGCAGATGTATGTGAAGATGCCCATAGCCAAGGCAGCTCTGGAGCATGCAATTCTTGAACAGTTGCATCAAGGGACTATTCAGTACAACAGAAAAATTAAACAAGAATTCCATCCATTGTCAAGAATGTTGAGCTTTAATATCATTCTCATTGTGTTCATCATTCTCTTGTAATGTAGTCCTTATCATTCTCTGGTGCTCACCACCATGGAGGGGCAGGTGGGGAATGTAGAGCTCCAAGGCAGCCTTGGCTGCAGTGACCATAAAATATTCACTGAACATAAAATGTTCATAAAATTGGGTTGGAGACCCCCAGGGCAAAATGGGGGAAAATAGGGTTTTGACATACTTTGTCCTCTCAGTCCATGATTTCTCAAGATTGTGTTTTTAAAATGAACCTTTGTTAATTTGAGTTCTTCACGTTTGTTTTTTAAATTGTACTTCTCCTAGATAGAGAAATTCTTCCTTTGCATTTCCAGCTTTTTTTTCCAAGGTAAATATCTTTCACAATATGAACTTCTTCACTCAAAGATCCATGACTCATTTCTGTAACCCTATACCTGTCTTCCACACATTTCATAAAGGAGCTATTCTCAAAGTAGTTAAACTAACTACAATATTCAAAATTTCCCTCAGGCTAAATCTATTCTAACATAAACTTCAAGGAAAAACTGCTAACATTTTCCAGAAGCTATAAAATTATCGTGACTATTAGAGTTTCAAAATCAGAATAGCAAACAAGCAGAATTTCTTATTTCCTCATCTCCAGACAAAGAAAAAAAGAAAGGGGAAAAAAAAAAAAGCATCAAAACAACTCCCCCCACCAAAAAAAAAAAAGGAAAAGAAACCTAAATCTACATGGGTAATTCATTACGTTTCTAGCTTTGAAAATTTAAAGTTAAAAAGACAGAAGATAAACCATTTCATAATATGCTTCATAACAAAATTTTCCTTTAGAAAAGCAAACTATTTTTTATTTGTTGATGTGATCCACCCTTGGGAAAAAGGAAGACAAAAGGTTTTAACTAACAGGGTGTCCTGATTTAGGGCAAATTTTGGAGGAAACGTCTAAATGAGGGCCCTTTAGAACACAAGTGTCCCCTCCCCACTATCGGTTAGGAAAAGATTTCCTTGGAAAAAAGTGGAAAAAACTGTTTATTTAACAAGCAAAGTACTCAGAAACATGTAAAAAAAATGAGTAGTATTAAACAATGGAACCTCTCATTGTTCTGAGGAGGTGGCAAATTCAGGAAGTCTTTCTGTAGATCAGAAAAAGTCCCTTCTGTGGATGTGGCCTCAGGTTTCTCTCAGGCTCTCTGGGGCTCGGATCCAGTGCTGCAGCTGCAGAGCAGCTTAGAGAGCCCCTGGATGATAATCCTGGTGTTCCCAAAAGGAACAATGGCTGAACAGTTCCCAAAAAACTTCTGGCCTCAGCTAAATAAAGAAAACAAACTAACTGAAAGCCATGGAGAGCCATCTCCTGCTGTCCACTGCAGGCAGCAGAGTCCGTGAGAAGGAATGCGGATGAGAACTGGGATTTCTGCAAACAAACTCTGCAGTGCTTCTTCTCCCCCTTTACTCTCAGAACCAGTCCTAAAAGTGCAGAACTTAACTTCCAGCACAAACAGGACAGACTACTGGGGATACAAGCATCATAAAGTCACCCTAGGACTTTAGGGTGGGACATCAGCCCAGTCAGTGTTTGCAATAATGGTTTTACAAGTGAAAACTAGTTTGAGAATTGTGAAAATGAGAATTTTTTTTTTTCTGTACTCTGTGCAACAATTACAACTTTGACACAATCGAGTTTTCAAATGTAAATGCTACTCTATTTATTAGTAGCTGGGTAAATGTTCACGTGTTTGAAATGCCAAAATTTAGAGCGCTGTTGATCCTCTCCTTTAATTCAAAGCCAAAATATTTTAATAAAATTCTGTACTATTTTCCAGTAACAGTCTTAATACAGTATCTTTTTTTAAAAAAAACATGAAAGCATAGTTGTTGTAATTAATTTTTCACTATATAATTGTCATTTCCATGAAACTGCCTGTAAAATTAGTAGACATAGAATGCTTTCTCCAGTGCCTGAGTGTCTTGCCAGAATATGCTTAATTTTCAGAAGAGGCAGAAGATGTTAATTCATACTGACTTTATGGAGGACAGTGACTTTTAAGTCAGCCAGGAATTGTTGTCAATAGCAGCTGATTCAGCATAGAAAACATCATGGAATGTCAAAATCTCTCTGTAGTACAGCCTAATTTCTTGAAGAAGTTACTGGATGCCATTGAGGTTTAGATTAGGCTCATCCACATGTTAAAACAACCCATTTATAAGTGGTCTCACCATCCTTGCTGACACTTAATGCTAATAAATAGCACATATTACTGTTAAAAATTATTTTACAGGGTATCTAAATATTTACATATAAATGAAAAGCTCAGGATCTGAGATAAAACCAAATATGGACATATGTAAGCAGTACCAGGAGGGTAAGGCAGGAGTTCCAGCAATGCAACTGAGACTACTCAAAGGACAAAGTTGAGTCCTTTCAGAGAAATATGGCCACAGTTGCCTCTTTCAGCCACTTCTGAGCTCATCATGACCCAAAATTATTTGACTGTTAACATTATGAAATAGTTATTTTAGCAATTATTTTATCCTTATATCCCAGCAAGACAGAAAAAAAAAAATAAAAAACTCAGCACCTCAGATCTTGAGGCAATATTGCTCTTTCCTTCTTTGCCTGAAGTGATTTAAATTGGCTTAAATCTGCTTCTCTTCAGATCAAACAGGTCTCAGTCCTGTTTTAAGCTTTCACGTCCCAGTTTTGTGTCTGATGATTCTCTCTTGCTATTGGCCCTATAAGCTCAGGCTAATAGAAGAGGTAAAGACTTAGAATATCTGTAAAAACTAGGGTAAAAAAAAAAAGACTGTTTGAAATATTAAAAGATTTGTCAGCAAATAATCTGTGAATAGGTAATATCACTGCAGATGGACAATATCCTTGTATGTAGCAAAGTTATTAATTTTGAGATGAAGGCTGAGTTACTTATTACAGGGGGGATTGTGGTAATCTTGTCATTACTTTAGGACTGTTTTTAAATCAAATCAAATTTATTTTTAAATTAAATCAAATATGGCTCTAATCTTTCCTCTTTCTGGCATGGTGACATAGTTACAGCTCAAATGACTGATACCGAGATTCTAACCTATGTTGATAAACTTTTTATATTATATTTTCATAAAATGTCTATTTATTTTTGTGAAACAATTATTACTACATATTAATGCAAATGATGAATTTTTGACTGAGTTATAACTGCTCATTCTAACCTAGACTATGCAAAGATATGTTATCATGTAGCTCTGTGTGGAAATAGAGTGAGTTCAGCTGCTGATCCTAAAACTCTGAAAGGTTTACAGTTTCATGGATTAGTTATAAATCAAATAGCTTAATTTTTATAGTGAGATGTTTCCACATTTCTTTACCATTAAAATATATATTTTTGAAAAAAAAGTTTTGCAGAGAAACTGTCTGCTTTCCTTGAAAATTCCTCAGAATTTGCACTGAAAAATCTGATATGTGTGCACATGTGCACACACACACACCCACAAGAGTATTTTCCTCACCACAAAGGATGTCCAGGAACCATTACTCTTTTATATGCTTGACTCGAAGTATAGACAGTGTATTAATCAAATTTAGTTTTCATGATAGAAGCAACCATGTAGAATCAATGTAATTGTCGTACAACCCTCCCTACAGATCTGAATTACTGGTGAAAACATTGGCACGTCATTAATGATGATATTGCTTCTCATTTCATTTCCTAGATCACAAAAATGTGCATCTCTCTTACTCCCATGTGGGGAACTCATCAAGCCTCAAGAGACCCCAGTTGGAGAAATTCACTAAACAGATTCCAGGCTTTTTTTCTTCAAGCCCCATATCAGGGTTCCTGAATAGTTTGACTATGGTCTTGAATAATTCATACCAAAACCTTTGTTGTTTCATCAGATAGTAGGTTTCCAAAGAAGCCTGTCTCTGTTCCTCAGCTGGCTAAAATTATCTCTTGTGCATTCCCATCCCAGAATTATGTTTCTGATTAAGCCACATAATTAGAGTTTCCTGTGCAGGGGAAGAGATGGGGAAAACAAATAGTTTTTGAAAGTTGAAGTTTTATTCTATTTATGCCTGTTAAAATCAAATCTCCTTCTGTTTAAAATAATGAATGCAGAAAAAGAAAAAAACAACTGAACATATATTTGTTGTTCAAGGTGGTCTGTAGCCTGTTAAAATCAAATCTCATTCTGTTTAAAACAATGAATACAGAAAGAGGGAAAAAAACCAACTGAACATATATTTATTGTTCAAGGTGATCTCTAGACTTATCTGTGCCAAGGAACAAAATTCCCTTTCCTGAAATAAAATAGAAGGGCTTTCACCATCGAAATTTGTTTTCTATCACTAGTGGATGGAAAAAAATACCAGAAATTTTGCTTAAAGTGGGCATATGGAACTCACCTGCTGGCTGTGAAAGGTTATATTGGAGGATTAAGTTAGTTTGTAATTCCATCCTTACAGCAGCACTTAAGAGTGGAAACAGGGAGTTTGAGGACTGTGAATGCCCATCCTTGGGATCTCTGTCAGCTTTCTAGCATCCTCTGCTTTTGCTTCCTTCTAGTCACCTACTAATTGTTCATATGCTTTTACTTTCCTCATCCTTTGAAATGCATTTCTTAAGCAATTCAACAAATGCCAGTCCTACTAAATAGAAAAGGGGAAAATAGAAATTGCAAGGTCCCGATGCCTCATGATTTTCTTGCAAAACATGCAGCATGATCTCCTCTTTCTTCTTTCTGTTCATTTCCTCAGGAAGTGTTTGTTCACTAAATATGTTTAAGACGTGTCAGATTTGGTTTAGGATTTACCACAGACAGAAAGTTCATTCAAATCTCAGGTTAGTCTGACAATGTTCGGAATACAAAGTTAAAGGAGAATGTTGAAGTGGTTTTCTCAAACAGGAAGATAATGAAACTTGCTCATCTGTTCATGAATAACTTATTCAGAACACTGTGTTACTGGAAAAATATCCTCTGGGCTAACACATATCCACATGTCATTGTACAGACAGAAGTTGACAATGTCAAGTAAAAATGCTGCCCTTTAAAAAAAAAATATTTTCATAAGTATGATTCTAATAACACCAGCATAAAAAAAAAAAGCACACAGGAAGTGATTTTCTTTTTTTATCTCTGTTCCTTGAATCAAGTGCTATTTTTTTTCTGGAAAAACAGCAATTTAAATACATTTTTCATAGTGTCACAAAATGAGTCAAGAAACTTGTGCAGGATAGCACAAGGCCCTGCCAAATTAATCACCTATCTCATAAGCTCTAGATGTCTCTTATGAGCATCTCATCAAAGTGTTCTGACATCTAAGAACTTGTGCCAGTGAACTCTGTGCCTTGCCACTCAATAATTTTATTGTGTAACATTGGTTATATTAACTGTTTGCAAGATGCAGCCAAGTGCAAAAAAAAAAAAGAAATTTAATGTTAGGCCTTAAAAATTTGGATGCAAGGTGCAATAAATATTCCCATGAGAAATTCTTACAATTTGAGTGTATTTCTTGTTGGTAAGTGCAACTTTAGTATTATGGAATAGATACCTATTTTGGCCAACTAAGAAGCTTAGAGCAAAAGATGCACTCTCAAACACACCAGATTTTTTTACATAAGAAGCAGGGGTAGTTGTTATTCAAAGCTAAGTACAAGTGCTGAAAAATTGCTTGAGTTTGGCTTGATAATATTAAAGAAAGTGTCACAGAAAAGCATTCATCTCTCCAGAGAGTCTTAGATTTCTAAGTAAATGTTTGTTACAAGGAATGTTTTCTTTTATGGCTTTTTTTTAAAAAGTCGAATTATATTTAAGAAATAGAGGAAAGTATCTCAAATAGTGCTTTATCCTCTTTGACACAGTCAGAATAAGCATTCAATAAATAACACCCATCTAAAAGATGAACAAACTGATGTTGCTTATGAGTCTGGGCTGGTCCTCAGCAAAATGTAAAATGACTGCAGACAATGAGATAGAACAGGATAGAGGAACTAGCCTGAAGCATTGATAGGTGGATTCTTTATATATACTCAAAAGCAGATTTATGTAGTAAGGGAGATAAAATGTCAAAATGTAAGTATGGCTAACCTAAAGAGCACTTGGCTTTCAAAACATCGTCTGACTTAAAAAAGTTAACTCAAGTTACATTTCTGTTCTCTGTAGAGGAAGAAGAGCAATTTGTAGGCAGAGAGAACATACACTACCTGGTTCCTTGGTATATGCAGTTACTTAAGATATATGAATATAAAGTCAGATTTTTGGGGGCAAGTCTCTCAAGACTGTGAACAAAACCATCAAAGGAATTTATAAACCTGTGCTGGATCCATTGGCATATTCTGAATCAACTGGGAAAACAAATAAAATTTCTTTGCTGTCAATTTGTTGTTACTGCAAACATTAAGGAAACATTTTTGTTTAAAATAAAATTGCAGGCAGAGTCATCAGTGTTTAATTAGAGAGCAGGAACTACTGATGTCCTGCTGTTCCCTTCAAACTTTAAAACTTAGAAATGCAGACTCAAAACATGGTGTGACAGAAGGCCACGGTGCTCTGAAACATTTTTATAATGTTCTTTTTCTGCTTTTGGCTGCAACTTTCAGCAGTAAAATCAATGGAAGATTCTAAAAGTAAGTATTAAAGGTTAGTCACCTTACGTATATGCAGAGAAATAATTTCAAACTAACCAAAGCTAAACATTTAACCCTTATAAACTCAAGCTTTGTTACAGCTACTTTAATTTTCACCAATTCCTTTGTTTGCAATTACAGGCTGTTTCTGATCCTAGAGACTTTCAGATATTGAGCAACCTGGTCTATGTAAGATGTCCCTACCCACAGCAAGGGATTGGAAATAAATGTTCTTTAAGGTCCCTTCCAACTTAGTGATTCTATGATTCATCATTCTTTGAGTCTATACTTTTGATGCAAGCACTCACTTGTCAGTAAAGGAAGCTTCCATACCCACAGCTTGAATTCATTCTTCTCTCTGGTTATGTCTGTCCTAGGAAAGGTCTTGTCAAGTGGGAACTCCCTGAGCCCAGACAGGCATTACCTGAGGTAACTTTGACTGGCAGTTATCAGAATCCCTGGAAAGAAAGTACTCTACACTGACCATTTACATGAACCTTTTTATAACAGACCTCCGGGTTATTGTTGCACAGATTATGTGGTACTGTTGTGAAACGTGAGACTGTTTTAAATAAGAAAAGAGAAAATTTCAAGGCTGTTTTCTGTTTATACTTGAAAACAGTCCACTCTCATTTTTTAGCAATTTCTTCCTTAAGAAAAAAATCTTTTTTGTTTAGACAAAGAGACACACCTCTAGTGCTGTATAATACAGGTCTCTTTTTTTCCCTTGTTTCTAAACCACCACATGTTTGATGAGTAATATTTCTCTGGCATGCTGTACTCCCAGGACTGGCTTTCTGAACAGGTACAGCATCCCTAAATGCCTACATTTAGCCAGGTTTTGTTTGGATTCTATTCCCAGGAGGGATTGCTCCTCATGATTGTGTTGTGAGGAGTCTCACTGACTCTCCTAGGTCACACTGCAGAGCTGGAGTTCTGCACACTGCACAAGTACGAAAAAACCAAGCCAGAGTTAAAGCCTTGAACAACAAAACCCCAGTGTGGTAACCAGAGTTTGGTTCTGAATGTTTGTGAGCAACAGAATATTTGTGTCTTTTACAAAAGTTTTTTATTCTGGTCCAGCTCAAGCAGCTGGAAAATGATATATCCCTGTGAGGTCAAGTTCATGACTTTTTGTTACTGCAAGTTGCTATGTCCTTTTTCATATGAGTCTAGATTGCATATAGTAATAAATAAAACCATTTTGTAATAAGGCTAAAATTAAAATTTTACAGTATGAATAATACATGGCATAGAAAATACAGTGAAATTATATAAAATATAATGAATAGGCCCTCAGTTAACAAACAGGGATTGCATCTGAACTAAACTACCCTTGGCAAAACCAATTACAAAAGTATCTGCAAGGAAATATGCACTCTATTAATTTTGCATTTTGATGAACATGTTTCATGCATTTATTAAAATATCTTTTTGGCTAAGTAACATCTTAAAGACAAAAAAGAGAAGCAAATTTTTTATTCAAACCAGTTGTGCCTAACATCCAAAGTTTGCTATATGTGCAATGGGTGATTTAAAATTCATAAAGCTGCTCTGGTTTGTATAAGAAAGCAATTTTGTTTTATAAAGGGGAACTTACTCCAAAACGTAAAACTAAGCATTTTGCCAGAAAAATACTTTAAAACTGATCTATAATGCCATAAAATATGTATTTTCATATCCGTAATAATAGGTATGGGTTTCTTTTCTATTTTCCTTTTAATTTCTTTTTTCAATCACAGTTAAGCTGCGGATATTTGCCAGAATTTCACTGAGTTCCTTCTCCTGTGCTCACCTCAACCTAAAGAGATTTGGCTGCAAATCTTTTTCAGGGTTACCAATCTCTCTGCTTGGAGATTTACCTCTGAAAATTTTCCTTCATTTTGTTGGACAGAGTTTACTAAGACCTACTTTTTTTTTTTTTTTTTGACTATGTAGTTAATAACAGTCATTATTATTTCTCTATAAAGAACAGCATGGTGAGAACCTTCAAGGTATAACACATGAGTAAGGAAAGCAGCCTTTAAAAGGAAGACTTCCTTCTGAAGGAAGGCTTGATAAGGCATAGCAAGGAAAAGACACAGAACCATTGGTCTTGGACCTCCAGAATATTTCTTTCTTCTCACACACCAGGAGTCAGATGAGTATTTTGCCTAGTTTTCCAACATCTCTTAGAAGGCAGTCAAGTAAATGGGAACCTGTTACGTTACACAGTATTTAGATGTTGTGCAGTTAAACTACAATCAGATGCTGGTTGTTTCCTTCTAGTTTTTGGGTACAGCAGGGAGCAATGGTCATGCCCTAGCTGGAGAAACTGTATACAAGATAAGGATTAAGTTGAGGCTGGATTCATTTGGGAAATGGTAATTAGGGCCAGGCAGAATAAACAAATCTAAATCCAGGGCTGACATTTCTAAAAGTAATTTTAGGTTGTGAGTAGGGTGTAGGGAGTAGGTTATGAGAGGATGTGTGCATCAACAAACACGTGTAGAGGACAGTAATGTACGGATTAACCAAAGTCCATTCATGGCTTCTCTTTAAAATATATTTAAAGCTGTTCAGCTGTTGCACCTCTGAAGCTGAAAATTCAAAAGTTAGAGTTGGTTTAGGCTGTGAATAACATTGCTTTAAATCATCTTACTACTGCCTTTACTGAGACTATGGAGTAAGAATTCCTGCCTGAGCCCTTTTCCAGTGTGTTTCCTCTGCCTCACAAGATCCACTGCTTCATCTCTCTTGCTCCCTCAAGTCTCCATCAGAACATGCCACCAGTGCCACCAGTGCAGAGCAACACAGGGGTGGTGGACTCAGGTTTTAACCTGTATAATTAATCTTTGTCTCCATTAGGAATACTTAACAAGGATTCAGTATTATTTTTTTCTGGTGCAACACTGCATTTGATATGGTGAACTAAAGAGGAACTGACACTCTCACAGGCATGGTTTTGCAATATTTTAAACATCTCTGAATTTCTTAAGAGGCACTTGTTCCCATGTGAATTAGAGTTTTACAGGCTTTGTAAGAAATGCTTTCGGTCTAATTTTAACTGTATTATACAATAAAATGTATATGTATTTACATTTATATGGTGTATATATATAGCTTATACATTCAATACAAGAGAGAAAGTACATGGAAATGAAACTTTAGGAGAAAGGCACTTAATTCTCATTCACAGAAGCAAAATAAGTTGAAGGGAGCAAAGAATGGTCAGTGTGAAAGGTGGTATGGGACAGGTGCAGGTATGGATGAGGGAGACATGAAAAAATTCTTATATGCTCTGTATAAATGAAAAAGAGTCAGCATTTCATAGTATGTGTGTCTTTTCTTCAAATCTGCATTAGCTAGTCATAGCTGACTGAAAGTTTTCCCTCCAGCAGGAACTAAAACTAATGTCATGACTGATAAGCTCACATGCACTAGGCAAAAATCAGGACTGACCATTTTCATGCAAAATGTCTCCTCCTTTGTACAAACAAAGCAAAATTAGTTTGGATCTGTTTCTGACCTTTGCGGGCTTTTTTTTTTGTTTTGTTTTGGTTTTTTTTGTTTTTTTTTTGGTTTTTTTTTTCTTTTCCTTCCAACAAAAAGCAGTATTTATGTCAGCAAAAGTATCCAGGAATTTTAATTTTGTTATGAATTGTTTCAGATTTTCTTAAAGAGATTTTGGTCTATTTGAAAGAATATCAGATGCAAGAGATTTTCCAGCCTTAAAGTCAAGAATTACATTTATTGTATGTAGTGCTGTAAAACACATGCCAGCCTAAGCAGGGAAACAGTGTGGGGTAGGTAAGCCAAGACTGAGAAAGGCAGTGATAGACAAAGAATAAGCAGATGTTTTAGTGCCTTTCC
Organism: Alethe diademata; assembly: GCA_025584955.1. NCBI lineage: Eukaryota > Metazoa > Chordata > Aves > Passeriformes > Muscicapidae > Alethe > Alethe diademata. Next base: position 8,902,297 of record JANRMJ010000088.1, read on the forward strand.
CTCTGCCACCAGATGAAGTTTCCTTAGTATTAAAAACTGCTGCAGCTTTGTTCTCTGATGGCTCTGTACAACCCCACATCCATCTAGATGTTGTTGCAGACCTAAATGTGACTGGTTTTGCAAAGCTCTCAATTTTTATGCATTGAGATTACTTTAGTCATACTTCCAAGCACCTAGAGATCCCAGACCAGACTTTTAGGGTTAAATAGGCAGATCTTCTTGACCTCTGCCAACATTTAGCTGATGCTGGTTGGATCCTGCCCACCCTGCGCCCACACCCCCCTCTTGTGCAAGGAAATCACCCAGGCAAGGACAAGCTCATGCCTATCTCACACCTGAACACAGAGGTGCCTGGTGCCCTGGAGTTCTGCAGCTTCACCACAGCCCCTGTGCTGCCAAGGCTCAGATCTGCTCAGCTTCACAGAACAAATTCAACTGCCCCATTACTTTGCATTCCAAACAGTCAGGAAAATGTCTGCAATTTAGACTTATGCCAAGTGCTAAACCAACTGCAAATGTAAATTTTACATTTATTTCTATCATTTAAAGAATTTATAGTAAAGCTATTTTTAAATTAGTGCTCCAGCTCCCAGCAATGCAGCAACAGAAAATTGACTTTTTTTTTTTTTTTTTTTTTTTTTTAAACAGGGAATTATTATTAAGGATCTGAATTAATTTCACAGAGCTTTTTCAGTCTCTCCTGATACTTTCTTTTTATCCAATGTACACCTGGTCAAATGAAAAAGCGTTTTGATCTTAATGAAACATCATATTGCATATGTACTCTGTTAGATTGTGTGTTGACTTAATCAACATTTCAAAAACAAGTCTTGTGTCAGAAAAAAGAGTTGGAATTTAAATAATTCTGCTTACTCCTGTTTAATTTATAAATAATACACGATATTTTCTTTCCTCTGAATGTTTCTGTTTCAGTGAAATAGTACATTTCAAATAAAAGAAATTTCACTCTGGGAAATTTCTGAGTGTTGATCCACATGAAATTATTTTCTCAGCCTTTTATACCATGCTCTGCATCTATAACAGCTTAGTGGTTTAATGGATCAATGATGGTGCATAAGTCAAATATACTCACAAGGCAATTTTGTCTTAAGTATTTTAAAGGCTGAGGTTTGGTTTTCTGTTTGCTTTTATGTATTTGGGGGGGTGGGGCAGGGAGGGATTCATGCACAGGCTACAAGCTAGCTTTTTGAAAAAAACTCTGACCCAATTTAACCTTCCAGAAGGTTTAAGAAATACCTATTTTTACACTTACAGTGATAAAGCTTTTTAACTTTCCCACCCAATGGCCCCAAAAGAGCTTGAAAGGCTCATTCCCACATGCTGTGCTGTTTTTCAGCCTGGGGAGAAATTCACTGTGCACTGCAGTCCCTGAAATGAAGGTTTAAGACCACAGAACAAAACTTGGTTATAAAGAAGGGGCTCCCACATGACCTAAAATTTCCACATCGAATGTCAATCTTTTCAGTGATGGGAAAGCATGAATTGGGAGTAACCAACACTATTCCTTTCCATCTGGAATAGCTGCTCCCCAGAGCCCACAGTGAGAGTGGGGCCAGGCAGTCCTGCACTTGGGGGCCTCTCCAATTAGTCCTGTAATTTACTGTCACTTAATAAAATGGACCAAGTAGGGATGGAAAACTCCCAGCCTCCAGCTGGGGTGGGTGTTCTCAGAGTTAGCCCAGCTCTCAAGCAGGTACAAAAGGAGCCCACAGCTGAAGCTGGGGAGACAGAAAGGAGACCTTCAGCCCCCAATGAATTACACACCAGCGCCAGGCCCCAGGAACAGCAGATCAGCTCACACTTTGGAGGATAAATCAAAGCTTTAATCGGGGCTGTCAGCAAAGCAGGTGTTTTGACTGCCTTTATGGTTCATTTTTATGCAAAAAAGGGTTGTTGGCAATACAGAAATCATGGGGGATTGAAAATAAATGGCAGTGACAGCACTGATCCCACCAGGCGAGGGGGCCAAAATTGGTCTGTCTTTTCACATTATGAAATATACCTAACGGCAGGCTCTCGAAACCCTGTGAGCACAATGCATGGTCTGTGTGCTGGACACTTTCTCTGTCCTCCTTTCCTCCCCCCTCCCTTTTTTTTTTTTTTTATTTGATATGCCAGAGGCCCTTTTCTATTCTTTGATGATGAACTGCCCCAGCAGCCACAGCAGGTTCAGAATGTTAAAGAGCCGCCACTCACCCGAGCCAACAAAAGGATCCTGCTTCAAAGGGCTGAAAGGACACTGTAGGCACTACCCACGGCTCTGGCTTAGGGTAATGTCTTTTTCATCTTGTTTTTTTTCATCATTCAACGACATTAACAAATGAAACATCATAAAAATGTGCCCAAGAAGATTTGCTGTCATGGGACGGGGTGAGGGGGTGATGCCACAGGGATGGGCCACTCCAGCTCCTCACTCCCGCCTTGCTTTTTGGGGCTGATGGGGCACCCACCACTGCCCAGTCATGCTGTAAAACTGGCATTTAACTTCACTGAATTCCTAAGTCTCAATATTAATAGTGGCCATAATTTTAAAGTTATTTAAATTAAATCAAATATTTCAGCCCATGGAAGTTGACGCATTGTGGCATGCTGTAATAGTGAAACTGGGTGACAAATGTTCTAACACAGCACACTTTTCCAGAATGGAAAAAATTAGGACCTTTTTCTTTAGTTCTGCTATAACTCAGTACTTTTCACAGTGTATTCTGTAACATAATTTGAAATATTACTGCAGGGTATTGCCAGTAAATTTCATTTATCATTTACAAACCATAAAGCAGGCAAGAGAGGAAAAAAAAAAGGCAAATGCTTCCCTCCTGTAGTTTCACACAGTTATTCATGCCTCACCACTCACAGACTACAGTGTTTCAGCAGCTTTACTAAAGAATTGATTCTTTCATCCTTCCACAGAAATTAAAAAATGTATTTATAAAAGTAACATCCATCTTAGGTTGTACATCCTTAGGACAGATTGACTGAGGATAATTTTTGAAAAACATTATATTGATTACGTGTAAATTAAGAAATTTATTCCACTTGATCGGGATCATCCATGCTGCTGCTTCTAGCCAGAAAACTTTGCATCTTAGCTTAAATGAAAACATAATAGATGCATCTTATGACTTAGTTGCATAGGGAATGGCATCACCATCCCCATTTTAAAGGCAGACTCATGCCCTCGGTCTCCATAAAAGTTTTTGCACCTTTGGGTTTTGACCCTCTGAACTACTCCATGAATTCCAAATGAATTTTAACTACTACATAAAAGTTAACATACTTTCATCAGAAAATAATATTTTTGGGCTTCTTGCAAGTAATTCAGATTTCGATTTTCCAAACATATATTATCTTTATTCCCATAACAATTTCATCTAAAATAGTAAGATTTTTACACTTATAAAATGCATACTTTCTACTTAAATTATAGATATTGCACATTAGGACTGACATTCATGTTGTCTTCCTACCAAATTTCATTCAGTATAATTTCTCATGCTAATTAAGTTATTCCATGCCAATAAAATTCCATCTGTGCTTGTGGTATTGAGCCTTGAAAACCTAATTTTCTCAAATTTTTCAGGGCCACAGTTAATGCAAGCTTTGAAAACAAACGGCATCCAATAGTTTGTTTGAAGAAAGATGATACAAGTCACTAATCATGGCAAAGATGTAGGTTCTTGGTGATGTTGGCTGAAAATTCATTAACTTTTCTCTCTGGAAGAGTTGTTATATTCAATAATATTTTGGATTTTTAGATCATAAGGTGATTGCAGCATTCTGATTAAGAATCTCTTCAGAAAAGCTCAAGAAAAGTTGATAAGAGTTAAAAGTCTAATTCAAATTTGCCAAGTTCATGATCACCTGTTTAACATTCTTGTGAGTCCACAGGCTGTTAGTCTAAGCATAATATAACAAACAGTAATTGATAAGTAATACAAAAATATTCATTTGCATTCATGCTCCACAACATTGCAATGATTTTCCTAATGAAGTGCATTATCAGGATCCAGTTTGTGGAGCAACCTACAAGTGTCTGCATTGTCCTGAGTAGATAAGATTTTTTTGATGTAAGAAAAAGTTTAAGCCACTAAACCTTTTGAAATGCACTGTTAGCAAATGCCTTGGCTCTGAACACCACTTATAAGAGTAGAATCAAACATTCTAATTTTAAATTTCAGATCAATTTTTTTCTGTGATAATGTGTGGTTGTTGGTTTGGGGGTTTTTTAAATCTTTTTAAGCCTCATAGACCACCGCAAATGGTTTCTAAAAGGATTGTAAATGCATAAAAACATATTTCAGTGGACAAGCAGCCTACTTTTAAGAGGGTCTGCTTCAAGTGATAATTAGCACATAATATAGTTGTCATGACCATGATCATCTCCCTTCTTCTGATGAAAACCAGACCTGATTGTACCTGTGTTAGCCTAGTTTTTACTTCATTATGGAATCAGGATGCCACATGTATAGCTATACAAGACCAGAAGCTCTGGTCTTGATTTTCAGTTTAATACTCATGTTGAACTTGGTGTATTTAGCACAGATTTGTGAAGATCTAGAATGAAAACAGCAATGAGTAGCACAGTGAGCAGGTTTCTCAGAAATATTGGGATTTTGTGTGTTTTTCCCCCTAATGGGGCCCTCGTAGCTGTTGAATATCTGGATATAAGGCCAGTTTTTCCTTCCCTGTCTAAAAATAGAGGGAGGATTAGCAACAATAATTTATAAATGGGCTTTGTGAAGACAGATTAATTGTAGTTCACATTCCTTTACTATCATTTCAAGGGCTCTGTTTACATGCTGGTGAGTATGCAAGGGGTAATGGAGAGTTTGCAGATGTTCTTTGGTTGTGTTTAGGCTTTAGTTTGAACAGGATTAAGCTTGCAAGAGCAAGACTTATGGGGAATGTCAATAGTTCATTGACACCCTCAAATGAACAGAACTTTATCTCCTCCTTCCATCAGGTAGCCACGATAGTTTCCTCAAACAGAAATTAAGAGCAATCATTTCCCATAATTCAATTAATAGTGCATAATGATTTGCACATAAATTTTCTTTCATTTATATTCACACTTGGTTGAGAATGCTGACCTTCCAATAAAAATAAAAAATTTGAAACAGACATTACGAATCAAGTGATTAGTTTTCTTTCTAATGCTACTATGCCTCTCTAAAAACTAATAAAATTATTTCTCTCCAGCAATATGCAATTAAGCAGTTGGACTTGCTGTCACAAACATGCTGCCATTATGTCAGAAAACAAAGAGACTTTTTAAGAAATATTTGTTTAGCTTGGAAAAAAGCTCTAAGATATTTGAGCCCAACAGTTAATGTGAATAGTAAGAAGATAGCAGACAGTCAACACGATAAGTTTATTTTTAAAAACATTATATATGGAAGCCTCATTTGGATTATAATGGAATAGGGCATAGCATGATGAATTTAATAATAAAAAAAATATTTTATTTACCAGGAAAAAATAAGGTATTTTTGGTTTGATACTACAAGTCATCAAATAAAAGTGTTTGGCTATTCTGACTTAACTTCATATTTTGTTTCAAAATATGAAAATAATACATACATTTACAGGTTTTTTATCAGAAAAATATGACAATAATGTAATTTTCTACTTACAAAAATGAAAATATAACACAATTTCAACAGCTTTTGTAACTCAAAGTGTTTTGAAATTTGGAATATTTATTTTTTTCATGGGAAAAAAAGCTTCTCTATGTCACTGAATTTTATTACATACTTAGATGCTTCACAGCACAAACAAGCACTAAATGACAAAAATGTACATGTACAAAAAAAGTGTTGAAAAAAAAATGTGGACCACTTATCTCTCTCACATTCCATTTTCAGTTGTCTCAGAACACATTCTCCCTAAGAGAAACTGGTGTGTTGCGTGACTGCCTATGAAAATAAGCATAAAAATTTTATACCATTCATATTTTTCCCCAACTTGTTTGCCAGTTTCTGCTAATATTGCATTTACTTAAAATATTATCCAATTTATATGATGGTGAGTATCAATCTTTCTAGCAGTATAACACCATTCTTATTAGTATGATTCATATCTATGCATTTCTCTGCCATACAGTCCATCTTGTTTTTATTTTGCTTGACCTTTATCTAACTCTGTGTAATGAACCAATTGGTAATATTTTGGGAGATAAATTAATAGGTACAAAAACCTGTCATGATCTGGTAGTAAATAACTAAATTAAATTTAATGTCTTAAGAGTTGAATATTCACAGAGAGCTTAACTAGATTGAAGCCACAATACTTACTTGATTTAATTTCTAATTTAATAATTAAAAAATCTAATTCATGCTTTACAGGTTAAAAAAAATTCTCCCTATTTCCCAAATGATAAAGGAAGATATAATTATAAAGTAATATAAAGAAAAAGTGATAGCTGATTAGCATTTATTTTAATGGTCTTTCATCATGTAAGTGTGAGAGTATTTACACCCATCCCCTTTTTTCCCCTGTCGTCTCCCCTGTCCTCATTAGGAGTCCTAAACTGGTTCCAGGAAGAATCAGAGTAAGAGTAAGAAAAAACATAACATACAATATGAATTTTCTTTTTAAGAACACTCTAATATTAAACAGATATTTCTTTTAAAAACAATTTTATATATGCATATTGAGTAGGGATTTCTTTTGGTTTGGGGTTTTCGTTTTGGGGAGTTTCTTAGCCCCAAGAGCTAGAACAGTCTGTCCTAGATTTGGCTGGGATAGTGAATCTTTTTCCTGGTATCTGGTACAGTGTGCTGTGTTTAAGACTCTGGATGAGCACAGTGCTGATAACACACTGATGTTTTAGCTGTGGCTGAGCAGTGTTTAGTCTAAGTCAAAGGCTTTTCAGCTCCTCAGCTGGAGGAGATACAGCCAGAACAGCAAACCCAAACTGACAAAAGGGATACCAAAAGGTCTCTGCTCATCCCTACTCAAGGCTAAGTCTAAGGGTAGCTTCTCATCCCCTGAGGTCAAGAAGGTAACCAAGAATGTCCCCATCAGACTGTGAGCAGCAAGCTACTTCAGGCACCAGTACAAACCTCCTCTGAGATCACAGAATGGCTTGGCTTGGAAGGGACCTTAGAGATCATCTCATTCCAACTCCCCTCACTTTGCACAGGAAAGTCCTGGTAGAGCACAAAACTCTGACCTGTCCCTTCCTTTAAAAGTACCTGAGATCAAAGCCAGCCTTCTCCAAAACACAGCAATGATCAGTTCATCAGTTTGGCAAGATATTGTAGCTGATACAAATCTGCTCAGTGATTATGACTTCAAAGGACGCAGCAGTTCTGACACCACAAAGATCACACCCACACTTCCTCATAAACTGGTGGGTCTCAGATCTCCCAGACATTGTATGGTAACAATTAAGAAACATTTTCTGACTGGAGCCTTGGAGAAGAGTAGAATATTTTTGCCATTAAAAGAAGACTCCAACACAGTTTGGCTTCCTAAACTACTAATTTCCTTAACCCACTACTTCATATTTCAATATGCCAGAGTATTTCTTTTTTAAAAACATACCAATCAAAAAATATTTCCTTGACCTTTAAAGTTGATAATTAGTTCAATTCATACCTTTCATATGCTAGGATGAATAATTTACATTTTAAAATATTTTTTATGTCTGTTTCTTTGTCCTACTCAAGCATACATACCCCATGTCATTTGCAGTAATGTCTGACTGGCTGCTTGGGACTGCATTTTATTTTGTCACATCAGCAACCACTTTCAGCAAACAGAAGGGGAGTGTAAGTATAACTGCGCTTGCAAAAAAAAATCAAACAAATTAGAAGCCCAGTCAGGTGGTTTCAGAGTATTCTGCCAACATATTTAAAAACATGGAATTAAAAAAAAAATTACTTGAACGAATTTCAACAGGGAAACAAAAAAAAGAAAAAAAAAACACTTCTTTTTTAGAAGCTGTAGTTAGGCCTGTCGTTGAGTGACTGAAAAAGGCTCACAAAATTACTCAGTTTTGAATTGCTACACATGTGACCTGGCTTTGGTGGTAGTGGTTACAGGACTTCGACTTCAAAATCAGAATAAAAAAAAGCAGCGCAGAGCTGAACAGCAAATATAGTGGGAAAGAGAGGGAGATCTCATTTAGTTTAAAACTATTATTTTTAGTTGTCAACTGCTTGAGATGAGTCAAAGGGACTTTCCCCCTTTTCAGTGAAACTTTCCAATCTCTTTTACAATTTTCTGACTAATCAGAAGAGTCCCATGGTTTTAGTTTGTTTGTTTTAATGGGTTTTTATTTGGTTTGCTTTGATTTGGTTTGCTTTGCTTTGCTTTGCTTTGGTTCGGTTTGGTTTGTTTGAATTTATTTGCAAAATTTCCAAATTGCTGACAAGTATCCTGTTGGAGGATATTCTGGCCATCAGAAATTATCCATGGCCCAGGGCAGTACAGCCCCAGGGAGGAAGGGAAGAGATTGGTGCATGAGCACAAAGAGAGAACAAACAGCTCTTCCAGCAAACCAGGTTATCATCACAGCATTTGGTCACTTCCCGTGCCGATAAATGCAGTGTAAGCACTCCAAGTCACAAAGTAAAGGGGCTTCCCACCTGTGTGAGCATCCCCAGATTTCCCCTCTCAGTTCCCAGTGTTTCAGACTCTGCTAAGCTGCCTCTGGCTAGAAGGGACTGGGTGTGGCTCCCTCCCGAGTTTATTCGTGCCATTTCCCAATATAGCCAGCGGGGACATGAGAGTGACACGAGATGTACTTTCCACTTCTTTCCTTCTCTGCCAGCACTGGAAAATGGCCTGCATAACGTAATAAGTATTTTCTGCCTATAATTTCCATCTTGTTATGCTTTGCAGAAACTGGATGAGCTGCTTATGCAGAGCTCCTTGTCAGTTTCTGGGCTAAAACCAGTGTTCTGCTCTTTCATTTCCGCTATATTTTTTTTTTCTTATTTTTAATTGACTCTGTCATTTATTTTACTGCCTTTTGCAATTTTGCATTTCCTCCAAATTCCTAATTCTTACAGAACCTTCTTGCAAGTCCTGGAATCCTAATTTAAACTGAAGCCTTCATTTAAATTTAAACATGCATCTCTATTACTCATCACTTCAGTTCCCAACTGCCTCCAGCTAAACAAACACACACAGAGAACACAAAATTACCTTTACTCTGAGTAGTACAGGACATACCGTGAGGATACTACATTCCTCCTATTGCTGCTCCTGTCTCCTAACAAGTTCTTGTAATCCATGGTTGCTAAGGCCCTTGGCTGTGATCTTGTTCCATGGTGCTGGTCCTCTGTTGTTCTCTGCTCTCAAACTGGTCAAAATGGTCCTGAGGACTTCTCTTGGACAGCCAGCTGCTGATACTCCAATATTCTCTTAATTATGCTCCTCATCAAGGAACATGCTTGTTTAAAAACAAATTCAGATGTGGAAGCATGATGAAGATGCGGATTTTCCATTTGTAATATTTTGGAGATCAGTTTTCATGTTCAGTAAACCAGGTACCATTTTCCTTGTTAAAGATGTTCTTGAATTTCACCTTGAATTTCATCCCCCTCATTGTCCCTCAACCTTTGCTTTTACTATTGTAGATGGGAGACATTTGAGGCTTTTGGGTTAGGGAACCACATAGTTTTTTATAAACTGCATCTGAGTAGAAAAAAGAGAAAAGGAGGGAACTAAAACCCGGGTATGTGAAGAGTTACGTTAAACATATGCTCATTGTTCAAAATTATTAAGCACTTTCAAAATCCATCAGAAAAAAATATTCTGTCATCAAACCAGCCAAGACAGAGTCTTATAGCACTAAACTCTCATAGATATCAACATGTGGTTTTCTTCAAGCTATAGCAGACTCTGCCCTATTTCACAAAATACTTTTTCTTTAAAAAGAAGCTATTTGTCCACCTTGGAGTACATACTGCATTTGGCAAGCTTTGCTGGTAAATGCCAGTCCAAAAATATCAAATTACTTCATTAAAAACACACATTTGAGTGAAAATAGTGTTTTTCCCAAAAAATAGTAAGAGATAATATGCTGCAGTTTCCACTACCAGTGGCACTGCTTAGCCTAAGAGGTCTTAAATTTTGTTGTGTCTTTGCCATTAATATGGCAGGACTACTTAATCTCCCAGACAACTCTGTTGAAAGTGCTTCTGACCCTGTTTCAAGTATTGTTTGGAGTAGAAAATAATGTTCATATATTAATGGTTTCCAGTTACTTGAACTTCCCTATGTCTGTATCAGCTCTTACCTGTAAAAACTGGATCACTTCTTAAAAATCTCTCTGGAAACATGGGAGTTTAATTAATTGTTTGTTAAACGAATGATTTTAGAAACATTCTTATTTTATCTCCAGCTGAGATGTTATTTTCCCACCTGCCACTTGAAGTGATTGACCTATACATACATACATACATACATACACACACACCATTCTGAAAGGGCAAGAAAGATATTTGTTTATCTTCTGGTGTTAGCATCATCATAAATAATGAACCCATTGTATTTTCTGATGTAATTGGCTGTCGCTCTCTGCGAAACAGTTTTTGTCAGGGGCTGATTTTGTTGTACTGAGTCAGAGTAACACACTCCTACATACACTCATGTTTAAATAACCAGTGTATTCCTTCACTGAATCTCTCAAAATAAGCACATTTGAAAAAAGATCTTTTTTGTAAAATTAAGAAAACAACCAGAGTAGCTCAGTATTGATGTTCACTTTATGAAAACCACTTTAAACCTTTTTGTATTCAGTCATAATTTGTTTGCCTTGCAGCCAATTCAATTTGCCAGGAACATAAGTTCTTCTGATTTTATTTTTAGTATTTAACATACTCTGCATCAATCTTCTTAAAACACCACAAAAACAAACGAAATTCCCCAGCACCATACCAACAAAATACATAAAAAATAATTTAAAGAGAACAGTCCTCTTACCTAAATGGACTGAACATAAGTATTTTCTTGAATTTCATGTTGTGTTATAAAATACATTTGAGTCCTAGATAGATATATATATATATATATACATATATATATATTCTCTAGGTTATTTGCCCAGTGGATTAAACAACATAAATATTGAGTGATTTGACCTCACAGCACTCCAGTGCTGGCTAGGAGTGACTTGCATGTTAACTGATCCTGGAGCTTCAGGACAACCCAGAAAATTATACCTAACTAAGCTTGCTAAAGTAACCTAATAAATGCAATTTTTCTAGATACTTAAATTACTGAGACTTTTCCGAAGTGGTTAAAACTCCTTGTGGGTCACAGATGAATTTACTAAAGCTCTGGAGAGAAACACTGGGAGGTGCATGGAGCCCTGCCAGAGGGCCATGACCAGACCACCATCCCCAAGAGGATTGGAATAAGACTGGAAAAATAATAACTGTGTTGCAACTGGAATCTCTGTCTCATGGATAATCTCTTCTTAAACAAGTATTTTGAAGCCTGAGTTAAAACAGAAAGGATAGTAATGTTGTCTCCAAACTCCCTCACATTTACAAATACTTGGAGGGATACTTCTGCCTGTTCTTTATTTCTACTTTTAGGTACCATTCCTTCAAATGATGCTTCATGGGGATATCAATGAACTGTGTAATGCTACTAAACATATAATATTACTTCTAAAAAAACAATAGCAGCAATCTATCACATCTTAGCTAATTTCACTGGTCTTGTGAAATGAGTCCCAGGCTCAACATTTAACTAAATTGCCCAAAAACACTCTTTCAAACATGTAATGTATATAAGTAACTCTTCTGTAAATTGTTTGGGAACATACTGCAGAACAACTCTCAAGGCAAAAACTAGAGCTGGAATATTTTCCCATGCACCCTCTAGCTGGGTGACATTCCTCTCTCTTGTTCAAGATTTACCCACAGCACAACCAAACAGACACTATCTTTTGTACCCATGTTTGTTTGTGCTTCCCCTCCTGTTGATATTTACGAGAGCTGTTTCTGATCCCCTTGTAGCATCATCCTAATTTTCACAGCAGTTTCTGTGTGTTCAGCTTCTGAGAGGAATGGAAAGAATGCAAGCTGTCTCCAAATTGAAGGAATCAATTTTCATTTCTAAAGTCAGATGGGCTTTTATTTATTTCCTACTGACTCCATAGAGGGATAATAACAGTGTTGCTGCTTTCAGTGAAAAAGACCATTATTGAGGGCAATGCACTCAGTCAAAAAAAGATGCCAGATCTCACCCTTCACTCCCCAATTTACAAGCTGGGCTTTTTCCAGAATTTCTTTTCTACCTGGCCAGCTCAGCAAGAGCCCCCAGGGGATAGCTCAGTAAGAGCCCCAGGGTATGGGGAGGATGTGAATATTTTTGGACATCAGTACAACGAGCAGAGAGGAAATGAGAGAGTGAGCACAAGCCTCCAGCGGCAGCTCCTCACCAGCCAGCTGCTCCTGTCCCTCCAGCCCAGAGCATCACCATATGTTTGGCTGCCACCCATGCAGCCAACAGCCCTTGGCTGGAGGCATCAAATCCATTTGGATTCCTCTTGCTAGTGCTGATGGACACCCAGCCTCCCCAGGCCCCAGCCAAGCTGTGAACAGATTGTGCTGGCACCACTGGGCTCCCTGAATCAGCTCTGCAGCGACAGAATCTACCCCTGCTCTCATCAGCCTCAGACAAATCGTGCCCTGGAGGGAACAGACCCCAGGAAAGATTGACCAGTCTCCATTCCCAACTCCAGCACAGCACCCGGCTTCAGAGGAGTGAGCCAGAAAAACATGTTCCATGTCCAAACAGGCTCAGAACCCTCAGTGAGGTACTTAAACTGTGGAGTTGTTGGCCAGGTCTTTTCCCTGCTTTTCCATTTTTTTGGAAGTCTGAGATGACAAGCAGAATAGGAAGTGAAGAAGACTATTTTTTGGATCACTCCATTTTAAAATAACTTGTTTTAAAAACATCAGTGCCTTTTGGGAGGTTCTTGTAAAGTCTCAGGGAAATGGTGTCTGTTCTAATTCTGCTGCATGCTAATTAAAGTTGGTACTGATGATATATGGTTTGCCATTCTACTGCAGCTTCATTTTCAATGATGCACTACCACTAAAACCTTATTCTTAACATCAGTCTTTCTGAACTTTTTAGCCATTTTTTAGTCATGGAAATGATACCAAAGATGGGATGTAAGTAGATGAAATAACCACACTCAAAATCAGACAGTTTTTTTTTTTCCATAATATCTAACCTTTAGTCTTTTAATAAAGCAGAGACTTATGAATGTTTTCTCTTTCATTATCTATGTTTCATCCTAAAAAAAAAAAACACTATATTTACTTGCAAAACAGTAAGGTGTTCCACCTACAGATTCTTATTTTATATTTGAATTTATAAACTTCTTATAAAATATGCCATTAAGAACTCCATAGCATGCAGTCCTTCACAAGAACATGACCTTTTTTTCTAATTTTCAATTGAGTAGTTTCCATGGATACCAGTGGTTATGCTTCATATTTAAACTCTTGAAGTTTCATTCTGGTTTAATTGTGAAATAATCCTGTTGGCTCTTTGCTGACACATTATATTACATGCTTTCTTTTGTCTAAAACTTGCACTTCAAGACTGCAGCTAATGACACGTGCACACCTTTTCCAGAAAGCAGTTTCACTGTGATATGAAAGAATGAGGTAATTTAATATATGCAAAAGTGCAGAACTACACAAACTAGAAACTGTCTCTTTGCACAGTTAACTTGAATTGCTGCTATTCGTAATCTGAGTTGAGTAATACAGGGGCATCAGAATGTGCTGCTTCCCAATACCTTTGTCTACCATTGCTATTTATTTTTCATCACAAAATCACTCAGTGTTTTAGTGATATGAAGGTTATTGGCATCCAAATTATAGAGAGAATGAACAAAAAAAAAAAAAAAAGAAGGAAATATTTGAATGAAACACACTAGGATCTATAGTATTCACATGCTTTCTGTGCAGTACATGGGAAGAACTTTGTGTTTGACAATGGATGTCAGATCTGAACAAACAACTAACAGAAGCAGATTTTGGCAGTATGGATTAAAACTCCAGTCAATGGGGCAAGATCACCCTTCACAGCCATCCCTGAGAGGGTTGCATATTGGACTTGGATTAAATGCAAACGTTTAAAAACATATTTTAAGCTAGAATTTTATTTTTCTTAAATAAAACCCCACCATTATTTCTGCTATCTTCAGGACAAGAACATAGAACAATTCTCACAAAATGCATGTATCTGAAAATACAGTGTATACCTTTGCCTTTATCTGAGCTATGAGACAGCCCAGCTTCAAGTCCTTTTGTCTTCACAGGAAGCTTCAAACTCTTGTTAAAATTTCAATCTCTTCTAGCCACTATCCTACAACACAATTTCAAATTTTCCCATTGAATTTGCTGTCTTTGTTTAGTGTTTAAAGCACTAATTTTTAGCCACAGAGATCAAAAAACAAAATGAATGAGAGTTGAGGAGTGACTTGCTAGAAGGACAGATAATTGCTTTCCAATGCCTGGCACAGCACACATCCCTCCTTTTCCTTTTCCTGTATTTCCTCTGGAGTCCAGCCTTGCATTTGTGTTCAGAGGCAAACCTCCACAGCACAGAGCTGGGCACGAGATTGCAAAGTCATGTAATGAAACTGGATGCTTGGGTGAAGCTTTAAATACTTCCTGTGAGCCATAAAACTGTTTGCAAAGTCATTTCTCACTGTGTTTCCCACACTGATCCTTGGGCAAGAGGTTGGAGAATGTGTGCACTGGTCAGATTTCAGATTCAATTATTACCCAGTTTTTCCAGGGTCTCCACTGAGTTTTAATTAAACAAAGTATTATTTACCAACTCTGCTGTAAATAGTTTTTAGAATATGGTTTAAACTGCTCCTGTGTGTCTCTTCAGAGAGGCTTTTTTCGGTAGCAGGTTACTTGATCCCAGAATATTATTTTTTACATGTGCTCAGTCATTCATGATTTACAGCCGTGAGGATGAAAAATACAGCAGAGTTGTTAATTATGAATATTTTTATTGATTGGAGTAATTATAATATCACTGTTATTATTAGTAATAGTAATAGTAATAGTAATAGTAATAGTAATAGTAATAGTAATTAGTAATAGTAATAGTAATAGTAATAGTAATAGTAATAGTAATAGTAATAGTAATATAAACTCCATTGCAGAAAATGTTGCAGGCCAAGTTTTATGTGTAGGCAGAGTTTGACCCTGGGATACAGAAAGGAGAGAAATTGTGCCTGAATATATAACAGCCTGCATTAGTGAAAGAAAACACATATATACCATAGTCTGCTGGGTCAGATGCTATGTTAACCTAATGCTAAAAATGGGGGCTTCAAAGTCTTCTAATCTTGGGAAACTGAAATCCTCTGCAGGTTGCAGAGAAAGGAATTAAACTTCTTAGCATTTTTTATTAATTCAAATATTGCATTTTGAAAGGCAAGAAAACTGTAAGGGTTAAATATTTTGTGGTGGTTTTTGTTTGATTTCTATTGCTGTCCTTAGACACTTCAACTATAAATGCAGCCAGGGTAAAGAATGCAGCAAGGACATTATTGACAGGCACATCCTCTCAATGTTGATCCTAATGGGCACTTAATAGCAAAGTGTGAAGCAGCAGTGGAATCAAGGAATGCTTAAACACAACTTAAAGAAGTGGTCAAACAACTCTGATCGTTATTTCAGTACAATTTTAAATGTAACCGTTTCAGAAGTGAATATAAAAAGCTTACATGAGCACAGAGAAAAGTAGCAGGTGAGCATCCATTAATAAACTTTGCATTTGCTCAGAAGTCTCAGTATTTCCATGTACAGAAGGAATGTCCATGGGATTGTTTGGGTTTGACCTTAAAGATCATCTTGTTCCAATTACTTGCTATGGCCACGGACATCTTCCACTGGACCACTCAACCCAAAGCCCTACTCAACCAGGCCTTGAACATTTACAGGGAATGACCAGAATTTTGGTAATTACAATTTGCTGATTTTCCAAACCTTTTCTGTCATTATACCACCAAGAAAAATAAAACTAGTAAGCATTTAGAGAAGTACCAGGAACTTGTGTTCTGGGCAGAACAATCATCCCCATGTTTGATGCTTAAACCACACCAGCTAGCTGTAACTCTCTATTAGTTGTCAAAATATAGCGAATCCAGATCTATCATATGTTTTGTTTAATCTGCATGCTCTCAGTTTTCCCTATTCTTTACAAAGAAGAGATTTGGTGCTAGAGTTTTTATATATGTGTACATACAATTATATAAATATGATATAATCTCTCTTATTTGTAAAGGAAGCCTGAGAAAAAGAGGAACTCTAAACCAAACAGGATTAAGACAGATTTTTCTCTCATTTACTGCTATCTACAGATCTTTTAATAAGCTTCCTATCAATAATAAATGCAACTCAAACTCCAATGCATTTCAGATATAATCTAAGTAAATTTTCTTGCTCCTGGAGGCTGGCCTCTTTATATGATAAGATTCTTGCAGCAATGCATATACCAAATACTATTACTGTGTGTTGGTACAGAAATCCCCTCTAGGAAAATCTTATGTGTTTTATGATATTTGGATGCCTAGTGGTACCAGGGAAATTCACTGCAATCTACTTTTTCTAGAAAGTCCTCTCTGCAAACAATGGCTCTTTAAATCATTGAGACTACCCGTGTGACATAGGCCAGCAGGCATAAACTGATTTAAGGGTTTTAAATTTAAAACAGGTTGGTAATCCCTAGTGGATGATATGACTGTGAAAATGAAGCTTATCAGGCTGCCCTGCAAACTTGTAGTCAGAAAGCAGTCTGAGCCTGAATGTCTAAGATTTCCTCCTCTAGAAATGAGGAGAAACAGCTATCTGCATTTATTTATGGAGTGGAATCTACACCACTTGGAGGGAAGTTTCATATTCTTCTGCTAATTTTGTAATGTTTTATCCAGGTCAAAAATAATCTACCAGATTAATAACTATTTTCAAACTACCACATTGTACATTTTAAAAATACAGTCCCCCTGTACATCTCACACAGTCTGTGTGCCCAGGTTGGAATCAAATAAACAGGCAGGCACGAGTTTTGTCTTCAGAATTGCTTTTCTGACCCTCCCACTTCCGTGAAAAGTCAGCAGTGGGGAGATTTAGCCATGCAAATCAGCCCTTTCCATGCTGTACAGCACCCAAAAAAGGCATTGGGTGTAGGGGAATTCAGGAATCTAGTGGAGCTTGCAATTACACATGGAAAAGTTAGGGCAAGAGAGGATTTAAGGGGTGTGCTGGCTAGATCCAACTAAAAAGAGAGAAACTGGGAAATTCAGTCAGGCAGGGTTACTGGGATACAATACACTCTGTAAACATACCTATGTTTACAGGATTAGTGTGTGGGTCAGATTTTAAGGGAAATGGAGTGAGAGAGCCAGGAGGAGTTAACACAAGGATGAGGGAACTTGGAAAGCAGGGCTAAAACTGGACACTGAAGAGAGAAACTGCAAGAGGAGGGTTGAGATGAGACAGAAACAACCTAGTTAAGGAGGAGGAAGTTATGTCTTTGTGAATTTTAGGACTGTTACAGCATCCTGGCTTCAGAATCAGCCTGGTGCTGCGGAATGAAGGGTAAAAACAGGGAACAGGTGTCAAATATTTAATGAGGTGTTACATCTTCTTCTCCATAACAGATGGCAGCTCCATGAGACTCCAAGTCCTGTTGGCATTCAAAGGTGCTGTAACAAACCTCCCAATGTGAGGTCCTGGCATTTCTAACCAGTAAAGCATAGCGTTATTTCCTGATGTGCAAACAAGTTGAGAATCTCTCCGTTGTTCAGGTGTCAACAAATGCCTGCACATCTTCAAAAGCCTCATCTACAGCACCAATAACGAGATTAAAGATTCCTTGCACACACAAAAAAAAATTAAACTTATGCATGCAACAAAATTCTTGCTTTTTGGGGGTAACATTAAGCAGGAGTTTTTGTATGTAGCACAAAAAAATATATAAGATATTTTACAGGTGCAGTTCCCCAGAACAAATGTATTGGCTTTATGACCAGGTCATCTTGGATTATTCCAACAGTTTTTCAAAGTTCTGGCAAAAAATATATATCCTATAAAATATGCATCTGCATATATGCCAAAAATACAGATTTTTATGGTCATCTCTTAAAACTCCTGAAATGAGCACTGGGGGTTCAAAACCCACCCATGTTTCTCATCTGTAAAATCCATTTGTTTACTACTACAAAGATCTCCTTGTGTATGACAGGCTGCCAAAAAAAAAGAAAAAAAAAAAAGAATTTAAAGGATGGCAATTACTTTTATCTGAACAATATTGGTTACATCACTCTCACTATAGCAATGGCACCATAATACAAAAGACTTTTCACTGAGCTTCAGGACAGAGAGAAGCCCACCATGGAAGGATGGGATCCATCCAGAGAGAATGTACCTGCAGACTTGCTCTTTTCTAGGAAGTTCAAACATTTCTGTACTACTTTGCAAATAAAAGGCACGCTTACAACAGAGAATATAGCTAATATAAAAATGTAGCTGCTGTGCAGAGGAAAAATATATAGCTATTTTTCTGGAAGATGCAACATTCTTTTTATTTTGGTGTCATTTACAAAGATAAAGCAGTTCATTTCAATTTTTGTATTTACATAAGTTCAGAATAGAGCTTGAGGTCAGAAAAGCTGGTTTTATTGCTGTCTTTCAAGTATACACTGCTGACTTCAACTGGCTTTGCAGTGTAACAACAGCACAACAAATTTACATTTTTTGCAGAGATCACAGTGGAAGACCCATCACTGAATTTCATGATTTGTTCACTGGGGAAAAAGCTCATGTGCCAAAGACAGGAAGACCTCAGCCTACAATAATCCATTAATTAAATGAGAAAATTATTCCAAAGACCAAAAGCATCAAAATAAAAAAGGACTTTTTAGGTTTCGTGGGAGTTACAATTCTTTATTATTAGAATAAAACATTGCAAAAAAGGTGTTGGATCATTTACTGAAACTAACATTTGCATAACTTTTTCAGTGCTTTGAATTTGTATTTGAAACATTTGAAAGAAATAATAAGGGAAAACAATATCCTTCTTTTTTTTTTAAAACATGCCTGTGTGGCAAGAATTGCTCTAAGTTTGACAAGGGTGGTACCATCTATGTACATTTAGGAAAACATGCTTGCTGTGGGTGTACAAAAATAAAATTTATTTGTTAAATTACACATAAATATAAGGTACAAATGTATTTTTAAAATACAGATAAAGATAATCACACTTGCATTGTGTACATATGAAAATACAGTATTTTAATATTCAACATACACAGACACATTTATGATAAATGCAACTAGTTGGCAATGCCAGTTCTCCTCAGTCTATTTTTTGTTCTTTTTTTTTTTTTTCCCTCTTCCAGTTTTCCATAAATATGGAAAAGTAGCCTTTTGAAACAATTAGTTCTGCCGGACATCTTGCAGCAGCTTGTTAATTTCTGCCACCAGCTCGCTGGCATCCATGAGTTCATGTTTGCCATCGCTGAGGTGGTTCAGCACATTGTCAAAATCGTCTTCCTCGTAATTCTCCGGGATCTCCTCCATGGCTGGCAGCCACTTGGACGAAGGCTGCGCTCCCGAGTGAGTCCCCAGCGCGGGCCCGTTGCTGGCAGGGTTTTGGAAATGCGTGCTGGCTGCCCAGGCTGCCACCCCCGGTGGATAATTGACACCCTTGGCTGGCAAATGTCCCTTCCTGCGCTCCAGCGAGTTGGAGCGATCCGTCTCCACGCTGCACTCCGTGTAGGCATCCAGCGAGGGCGGCAGCAGGCGCTGGAAGACGCTGCTCATCTCGGAGAGCAGCGAGGAGGTGCAGGTGTCCCCTGGCTCCTCCTCGCCCTGGCAGTCCTTCCCAAAAGTTGAGAAGCTCTTCTTCTTCTCGCCGGCGTCGGCCGCCTGGGCGTCCTCCTCGAGGCCCTGGTGCTGCTGCTGCTGCTGCAGGTGCTGCTGGGGCGCCTGGAATTCCTCCCCAGGGATGAACATGTTGCTCCTGTAGTCGGAGGAGGGCGAGGGCAGCGGTGGCATCCAGCACTGGTCGGAGTGGCCCAGGACCCTGCACTCCTCCGTGCACAGGCGCATGGCTGCAAGAGAGACACCAGCAGAGTGAGCATCCCCTCCTGCTGCACACTGCGCCTGCACTCGTCCTGTCTCTGCAGGAGAACACCTCTGGAACCTCCCCGGAGATGATCAAATCCGGGCTTTGGTTTCACCTTCAAGGTGGCCAAGACAAATGGTCTGCACCTCCATTGCGAAGAACCAGAACGACCAATGTAAGACAGTAATGCAATCTCTTAACTAAAGGCTGAATATAAACACATAAACCCCACGTGGAAAAACAAGCACTTGGGGCTTGAAGCCACACAAGCCCTTTGCATATTTCTAGCCCATTAAGAAATATAAAATAGAAGGAAGAAATTTCTACCTCCAGGCACTCACTTGAGTTTTAGTGAAGTTTTCCACATGCAACAAGTGAGGCGTATCAGAGCAATCAAGTGGGAATAAATGGACAGGGGAAATAAAGAGCAAAGAATAATAACATGAAGAGGGATCTCCTTTTCCACTAAACAACTCCTTTGTTCTGACAATGAAGTGCGTGTAGAACCCCACTGCCATATCACCTTTTTAACTAAATCAGTTACATTTTAGTCCACTATCAGAACACCTAGGGTCTAATGCCCAGCCTGTGTGACTCTGGTGTTGATACTGGATTTATGCTCTCAGGTGCACTTGCAGCTCTGTAGCTCAGGTTACTGCCCTGTGCTGGCTCAGACCTTGGCATAAGGAGGGCTCTAACCCACAGGATGGGAATCCAGGTCAGCCATGAGGGCTGAAGAGCACAAGGACAACAGAGCTGCTCTCTCAGCTACTTGGTTTATTGATGTCTCTCAGGCTGAAGTAATAAGATGGAGCAGATAACTGCAACCCTGAGCACTACACTGGTCCAAACTGGCCCACGAAGGGACACTGCAAGAGTCCTTTGCAGACATTCCAAGAGGTCTGGGAATGGTTCCTGGAAGCAGAGACAGGCAGAGCCCAATTTGACAGAGCTGCAGAGAGGGATGTGCCAAGAGAGATGCTGAACTTTCCACTCAAAGGGAACACATGGCAGGACACAAAGCCTCGCCTCAGGCTGGGTGTCTGTGCCTGCCAGATATGCTGGAGAAGATCTGGGTGCTGCTGGGGCCCTAATGGGTTTGAGCAACCAACTTTAAAAGACAGCTTTCAGAAATGACAGACTCTTTGCATTATGTGTATTTTGACCATAAGAAACTGCTGCCCTAATCACTTAATGGCTAGATTATCCCCACACAGAATAGAGTTTCTTGTTCTTTCTCAGTATATACTGACTACATAAGAAATGTTTGCAGTCATGCCCTGGAAGTTTTCCTTGTTCCCTCAACACATTTGCCATCTGGCTCTGGATCCACTCCGTTTATCAAAAAAATCTTTTTGTGGTAGTGTAAGCAGAACTGAACAGAGTTTTTTAGTTTAGAACATATACTAGTGATTTACAAAGACCTACTCTCATATTGTCAGCAGTATTTATTTTTGCACTTTACACTGCCTATCATATTGTTTGCTTTCCTAATGGCCTTTCCATTCCTGTGAGTATAAACTTTCTCTGTGCCATGCATGCAACAGTATGAATTTTTTCAAGATTACAAACTCAGACTGCAGCCTGGATATTGCACAATCTATTGCAAAATAACTGCTAATCCAGGAAGCTTCAAACAACGTAAACTAGAATATATCAGTGGCTGAAGTTTTGATATAAGTGACTGAAATGCCTGCAAGGGTTTGCTCCCATGTGTGACGTTTTTACAGAAAATGCCCAAGAGTTAGAACTGTCAAAAGACATCTAAGTAATCCATGAACAGTTGTCAAGTCATCCCAGAAGGTGAGGATTACACTTCTAATGGAGAAGATTCCTTTAAGACTCCTTTAAATTCATTAGATACTTTCAGTGATCTAGCATTTCATTAGTAGTGAAGTTTGTCTTAGCTTCAGTTTTGAAGCCGTTGTTACCAGCAATGGTTTTGGTTTAAAATAATAAATTCTGACCCTCCTGACCATAAGATCAAAAGATACTCTGAAGTAACTGAATGACTGAATGGTGACACAATCTGCCCTTCAATCAGAAATAAATTTTAAAAGCAGATGTACAACTGCGTTTATTTTTCTTTTTTTCTTTTTTATTTTCTTTCCAGATTTGAAAGCTTCCTGGTTAAGATTTAAAAAGAAAAAGAAAAAAAGTCTTTCAAGGACAGTTATGGAACTTTCTGATCATGTAATTTGCGGAGTTTTGAGGGACTGGCTCCATTCCTTTCTTGTTCCACCTTAAACAGACAAACTTCCCACAGCATTTTTGCCTATGTCTCCAGACTGACAATGCAGAAACCTTTCAGAACGGAGAACAGGAAACCTCCAGGAAGTTTTCTTTTCCTTTTCATATACTGGGATTGTAGATCAATCCATGTCTCATTTGAACAGGTCCAACAGACTTATCTGACGGATCAAGGCCATGCACAGCAGTAAATGGACATCTGGGTGAGACTGAATACCAGTCTTGATAGCCCAACCCAGTTCCGTCTGCACCGAGAGGAGCTTCCTTTACTTTGAATTTAATTAGCCCGGCATTTTTTGGAAATCCTATCCTTAGGCTTACTGTTTAGAGAGGGAACTGTAAGAGCTGAAAATAGGTCATGGGCATTTCAGCCAGCTAAGAGGACAGCCATTCCTGTCTGCTGGCAGCCCCCAGTTGCCCACTGTGAAGGGATCACTCCTCCTTGGCAGCACAGGGCTGGATGCCAGTGCAAACACCACTGCACTTCAAGCTCCCCAGGCCAGCTGAGAGCTCCAGCAGATCCCTCCCTGCCTCCTTGCTAAAGCACACAGAGAATGAGACATGCTTCATGCTAACTGGCAGAGGTATAAGTAGTAGGAGTTAGGGAGGATGGGGATAAAAATATATTAGAAGTCCAGATTTAGGTTGAAGATTTTGAAAACAGGGTAACTCTTCAAGGCCTCAGGCTTTAAGCACATTTGAGGAGGTAGGGGAATGGCTGGGTATGTGATACAAGACCTAGACTGGGGTAAAATATGCACAGAAAATTTTAAAGTTAAAACGTATAAGAAAAAAACAATTTGAACTTTTGGCATTTTGTCTTGTCTAGCATAACAACCCTGGTTAATACATGGGGGTCACTTTAGGAGGGCCATGTGCTGCACCACCCCACAAAGCAAAGGGCCTCCATTTATAAAATTATTTACTAAACTTGTTAAATTTATAAACTTGGTTCAGTGAACCCTACTGAAATTATCTGGCCTTCTGGTTATACAGAGAAAACTAAATATGATCTGAAGTAAGAACAAGATCTAGGCTACAACCAGAGGCTGTATAATTATTAAAGTGATTACAAATTCTTCTATCTCTACTAAGCATGAATTCCCATGACCTATAATTCAACTTTTATTTGGGTATAAATTAAAAAGCAATACTTCATACAGATGAATATGTATATGTGTGTTTATCCTACTGCCACTTAGCCTTTTCTACTTTTTTTTCCTTTTCTGCCCTCTGCCCCTGAATTGTACCTCTTAAGCTTTTGCTTCCAGAAATTAGGGTTGAAAGATTTAAAATCTGAGAAATATGCAGAACCTTCCCCTGCTACTCAAGTTCATTATTCAGTGGGGAAAAACACTTTTCTTTCTTCTGCATCCATATTTCTAAATTCTATTTCTAAATGGTAAAAATATGGATAAAATCCACTGCAGAAAACCTATCTCCCAAATTATAGTTCACTGTATTTTTAACAAACCACAACTGCCTGGTTTGCAAAAACATCCACCCAGTCATTAAAAGTCTGAGGACTTGGAGCAGGTCATACTTTCAAGAGGAATCTGGAGCCAGCTAGGGACTAGGAAAAAAAGTAGGCATTGCTCAGGGTAGATTTGCATTTGTATCTGAGGTTTCATTTTAGTAAATATATCAAGGTTTCAACTCAGTATTTATCAGGAAGCAAAGTAAAAAAGGAAGGAAACATATGACTTGAAAGCTAAAGAACTTTTGCTTTCTCAGTGGTAGCTTTATCAAAGTGACAGCCAGGCAGAACTGTAAATAAACTGCTCAGCTTCCATTGTGCTCTTACCTGCAGGAATTCTCCCATCTGTAAGGAAAAGGTCACTGAATCCTTCCCCAAGAAGTCTGTCAATTGGAGACTCTCTCCCCAAATCATAATCACTGTCTCCAGCTTCACTATCACCCCGGCCACTGTCTTTCAAGCTGAATTTGTCCATATCTTGTAGGGCATATCTGTAAAGAGAATTGTGGAGAGCTACATTATCTCAAGTGTGTTATAGTCCACTTTCTGTTTAAAAATACATCTCTGTATTTTCTTATCCTTGTACATTCATATGCAGCAGAACAATCTGGATTCTTACCTGTAGCTTCTGGAATATTTGTTTCCTCGAAAACTTGGCCTTGGTTGATACTGGCCCTGGTGAAGCATCGAGAGAAGCTGAGAAACCTGCTAAAGAAAAGGTGAAAAGACTGATTCCTTGAAATGAAAGCTCAAGCTCCTAGCCATAAAAGCACTAATTAGCTTCTCAGGTTTGTCTGTGGTTTATTTTTTTTCTCCTTTAACATTTAATTAAATCAAATTCCAGCACATGCATAACACAGTACAACAGATTATTTGGCCGTATAGTGTCTGACACAGGAAGCATCTGAAGACTCTGTAAAATGAGGAAGTTCACTGCTGCTCAATAGCCTCTGAACTCATAATAATTAATTCCTTAACAAGTAAAACCAGCAATTAAGCAGACGTGTAGTTTTGTTTTGGTTTAATGCATTAAAATCAAGCCTTTACAATTCCAGGATCCTAATTCAAAACAAAACAGCCTTGCTTTACATGTAAAGAGTTGTCAGGACACAGGTCTCATTTATTTAAGCCATGACCCAGCATTTGCAGTAAAAACTGAGACAAGGAATCTCAAAGTTTAAGATAAGGTGATCATGTGTTACTGCAGCTGTACTCAAACTGTGTCAGAATGTTTTTAGTTCTGCACTCCCATTAATAAAAGTTTCCTGGATTGTTTCTGAATATAAATACTCAGGCACTCTTTCACAGAGAGGAGGGAGAGGGAAGGAAAGGAAGGCAGAGAGAACAGTTAATCAGTGCAGAGCACTATGTTCCCCTCCACTGTTTTGACCTTACAGGGAAGAACCAAGGAATAATGTTATTAACAACAGATTTAACCCTGTTCCTCAGGGTGATGGAATCTGTTGATATTGAAGCAAAACTGAAAAGCTGTGACACAGAAGAGAAACCCATGACACACTCCCATGAGGCACAGACCTGGCTGCCCCTTGCTCTCAGAGACTGCACACAGGGATGTGCTTCCAAATGAACATCTGCACAAATGGATGTGCAAAACCAAGGTCTGGACCTTACCTCGACAGCTGGTGTAGCGTGGGTGAGTTCCAGGGAGAAGTTTTCAGGCACGTGGTTGGAGGAGATGGTCACCAGGCTGTTCAGGGACTGGTGGCTGTGGTGGCTCTGCCGGCTGCCCATCTGCCCCCTCTCCAGGGCTGGGGATGATGATGGGGAAGCTCTGTGGTGAGATCTGATGGGTAGAGTGCCATTAACCGTGGGCACCAGAGTAATGTCCCCTTTGTGGATCTGCCTGGAGGGGCGTTTTGGGTGGTGCTGGTAGGTTGACTCTGCCACACGACAGTTGTAAGACCTGGTGTCCTTTTTCTCTCGATTGCACCTCGTAGCAAAGATAACCATAATAACCAATAACACAGCGCATATCGATCCTAAGGATATAATTGTTATCATGGAGATGTCCAGGGAGGGTTGGCTTACCAAAGTTGCTTCAGTGCTTGAAAATGAATAAACATGCTCCAAAATGGTACATTTGAGAAGAGCCTTAGTACTAAGCTGAGGGCTGCCTTTATCTTGGACTATCACCAGAAACTCCCATTGTTTTGCTGGAACCGATTCAACACTCACATTGATAGAGATGTCACAAGTTTGGGGATCCATCACAAAGATGCTGTTTTCCTTATCAGCTGCTATGGAGCAGCTGAGCTCAGAGTTCATACCAGAGTCCCTGTCTGTAGCCCTTATCCTGGTGACAAGAAAGCCAATTTCAGCATCTTTAGGAATTGAGATTTCTGCTGTGCTGTTGCGTAGCGCCGGCCCCACGATGACGGGAGCGTTGTCATTTTCATCAATGATGGTGAGCACCACTGTGGTGTTGCTAACCAGCTGCTGGCTCCCTCCATCCCTAGCTTGGACCACGAAGGCAATTTGATTGACTTCTTCGTGGTCAAAGGTGCGCAGGGCATAAATCGCCCCATTGGAGGGATCGATGGTCACATAGGTGGTTATAGAACTTCCCAAAACAGAGTTCTCCAAAATAGTGTATGTCACCTGCCCATTGTCACCCAGATCTGGGTCTGTGGCTGTGACTGATGTGATGTAGGCTCCCGGAGAGTTATTTTCCAAGATAACAACTTCATATCTGTTTGTCTGGAAGCGGGGTGGGTTGTCATTTTCATCACTTATTTGGACAGTAAAGTGTTTCACTGTGGAGAGACTTGGCGTTCCCTTGTCCTCTGCTATTACAGTCAAGATGTATTCAGATCTCTTTTCCCTATCTAGAGTGGCATTAGTCAAGATTAAATAGTTATTTTCGTAAGTCTTTTGAAGTTTAAAGTGGCCATGCCCATGGAGCTTACAAACAATCTCTCCATTCACACCAGAATCCTTGTCTTGCACTCTGACAAGGGCAACAAAGGTGTCCAGGGGTGATCCCTCAGAAATGCAAGCTACCTCTTCTCTCTCTGTGGACATCAGATTTAAGTTGATTTCTGGCTTGTTGTCATTCACATCCACAACTTTAATTATAATTTTGCAGTGAGCTGGAATAGAATTTGGCCCCATATCCTGAGCCTGAGCGTCAATTTCATAGGATTTGGTTACTTCATAGTCCACTTGCTTCAGCAGGGTCAGGTGGCCTTTCTCTGGGTCTATCCTAAAAGTTTCTGTAATTTTGGCAGACACATGACTGCTAAAGGAGTACATGACCTTCCCATTGGCGCCCTCATCTGGATCAGTAGCATTGAGGTCTATGAGCAAAGTCCCAATAGGGGAGTTTTCCAAGAGCTGGATAACGTATGACTGCCGCTCGAACACAGGGCTGTTGTCGTTGGAATCAGAAATGCTGATTTTCAGGAGGGATGACCCAGATCTCTGAGGCACCCCTTTGTCAGAGGCAGTGAGTTGGAGTTCGTAAACCGACTTCAACTCGCGATCCAGCTCTCTGACCACAATCAGCTCTGCATACTTAGCACCATCAGTCCTGGTTCTCACATCAATGCTAAAAAAATCGTTTGCAGAAAGGGAGTAAGTGTGGAGGGAGTTGTCTCCCACATCTGGATCAAAAGCACTGTCCAAAGGGATCCGAGTTCCTACAGCTGCACTCTCTGATATCTCGATAGGGATAAGAGCTCTGGAAAACTGCGGAGAGTTGTCATTAATATCCAGCACTTCAACTTCAACATGGAAAAGCTGCAGATGTTCAGTGGGCAGAGTGATCACATCAAACTCTATGGAGCAGTTTAAGTTTTTCTGGCACAGTTGTTCCCGATCAATTTTAGCTCCTATGCTGATTTCTCCATTATCCTCACGGACTACAAGCAAGGGAGAATTCCCCCTCTGCATGGCTCGAAACCGAACTGAGGAGGGGTTAGGCATTTTTAATAAAACATCAGCAACATCCTCCGACAGTCTTGCAATTACTGATCCAACCCTCTGCTCCTCATAAATCCTGTATTTCAAATTCTTGCCCAGCACAGCATTATTGCAAGATATTATGATCAGTGCAAAAATGAATAGAAAGTGCATTTTACCGTCGATTCGACACATTTGTAAGTTTTGGCAGTTAATTTCTTCCAATAAATTAAAAAGCAATTATTTCGCCTTCCTCCGGTACCTTAAATCCAAAGCACATCTGGTCCTTTCCAGCTGGAAAACGCCTTTTCTAAGCCAGCCAAGTATTAATAACTCACAGATCAGAAAACTTTTTGCCTTTTTTCATACACACCGTGCCGGGGCATCCCAGATACAATCTGTAAGCAATCCACGCTTTCTCATTCGCCTCGGCGCTCCTCTTGCAGGCTGAGATGCTCCGGGGCAGCGCGCTCCTCTCCCGCCGCCCGCATCCAGGGACCGGGATCCGGCGGGATGGATCCGACCCGTCCTCCCTTCCCCGCCCGTCTGAAC
>JANRMJ010000088.1:8930660-8953505 GCA_025584955.1 Alethe diademata
CCGGCTCCAGCCTAAAATCCTCCGCAACTTCGCTCCAAGTCCCCAGACAAAGCTTTTGCCCGGCCTGTGCCGAGCCCAGCGCAGCCAATCAGCCGGGGAGGGGAGAGGAGGGAGGGAGGAGAAGGGAAGGGAAAGGATGGGAAGGGGAGGGGAGGGGGCGCGGAGCCGGGGCGGGGGCACCGGGAGGGAGCGCGGGCGGCCAGGGATGGGGGCTGGGGGGATACCGGTGACTGATGGGCAACTTTAAATCAACGCCTCTGCTCCCCACCCCCCGAATTTCCGTGGCAGTTTCAAGCGGCGTTTTGTGGGTTTGATTCCTCCCCTTCCTGCCGCCAGAAATGCGACCGCGCTCCTTATTTCCATACTTTAGGCTGGCCCCTGTTTAACTCGCTGGGAGCTTTGGAGCGGGCTCGCTTAGTAAAAGAGCTGGGGCTGAGGTCTGGCTGTCCGTGCCGCAAGAGCGTCTGCTTGCTGCTCGTTTACCCACAACCCGCGTGTTCCCAGTTTTAGTGCCCGGAGCTTCTCCACTCCCGAAACCTGTCCTCCTTCTTCCCAAGTCAGGCACATTTTGCATTCTCCCGTCCCTCCCCGGCTGCCTCTCGCAGCATCTCTGCCCTCAGCGCAGCCGCCTCTGCCTGAGCACCATCCCTCTGTGTGCTCATGATTGTCTCTGAGCTTTTTTATTTGCTGTTCCTGCGCTACTTCAGATGATCTTTTTCATCCTGTTTGAAACGGCACTTCATGCTCCACCGTGACAGTCTGGGCTAAGCACACCTTCTACATGCCAAGTATTTTAAAGGAAAACAAGCCACAAGGCAGATTGTTTAGAAAACGACAAATTCCTC
This sequence comes from Alethe diademata, assembly GCA_025584955.1. NCBI lineage: Eukaryota > Metazoa > Chordata > Aves > Passeriformes > Muscicapidae > Alethe > Alethe diademata. The sequence continues at coordinate 8,931,506 of JANRMJ010000088.1, forward strand.
ACCTCTCTCTTGTTGCAGAAAACTATTTACACTCCCACACATTTGCACACAAAAATATAACCTTATGTCTGAGTCGAGCATGTATTTTGTGCACACCAGAAATGTTACAGATCCATGTGTGAGCTTCAGGCTGCATTCAGCACATGGAAGCTCATGCATTCTTCTCACTTCAAATATATCTATTTATGTGACTTCTACTTCCTTTTTACATATGCTATGATCATGTTATCCACAGGCTTGCGATGTTTCTCTTTGTTTTTCTGCTTTGTCCATTTGTTTATTAGCATTGCCCACAAGGATACCATCACTCCTTTATTGCTTTTCTCCCTCTCTTATGTTCCTCCTATGGCATATCCAAAAATGTAAAGAGTAAATCTCTTACTTGCCCAATTTACTTACTCTCAGCCAAAGTCACTAAGAAGGTTTTTGCTGAAAAAGAAAGCAGAGGAGGCTCAGTGTGAACTCTCCTTCTTTTTAAGCATTCAAAAGCATTTTATAAGCCATTGTCTCTTTTTTTTTTTCTTCCACAAACTAGCACCGTGTGGCAAATTGTGCAGAATAGAAATGCCCATAATGAATGTATTTAGTACTGGGTCACGCTGATGAACATTCTGCCCCCATGAATAATACTGTTTTACAAGTTTGCAGCCCTTTCAAATTGCTGATCCCCAAACCCTATAGGCAAACTAGAAAAGCTAACACAAGCAACTGGGACTTTAGAAACCCATAGCCATCTGGCCTAAATCTCCAACAATCCAAGCCAATAATTATATCAATTCAGGCTTTAGTGAACCCCTTTGCAAACACCAAAAGAGCAAAGAAAGGAATTAGTGACCATTCTAAGTTCTGGTGGAGAGAATTCAAAGATAGCATAATTCCATTAGTTCATGGACAGCTTTTTTTGCAGCTCTGATAAATCTTCCTAAAACATTTTTCCAAAGTACAAGTGTAAACTCTTTTCTGACGATAATTGGGGAAAGAGGTTCAATTAAATGCTGTTCTTAGTGTCAATAAAAAGTATTTTGTTGATAAAAGAAGTCATCACCCCTTTACATGATGAGTACAGAAGATGAATAATTCATAGTAAAAAATATCATTGCTTTAAAACTATTATGTATACTTTTAAATGATTACATGTTCTTCCAAGGAACTGTTTAGTAGACTTAGATATGCAGAACTTGCTTTGTGCAATTTTTATCACTTTCCAAGTAGTAATTCCACTTTGTCACATTAGTCTATCTCAGAGACACACTCTGTATAATAATTGAGAGCAGGATACCTACCAATAGGAATTGCAACATCTCTTTTCTTTTTTACCCTTTTTGAATTTATTTTTGATTTTACAACTTTATCAGTCATATTACGTGCCATATTGTCACTTAAGTCCACACTGTCTTGCAACTGACCACTTGCACTTACAATGATGATAAAATCAACTATGGCACAATAGTCCTTACCAGAATTCTGAACTAAAGTAAAGAAAAAGTCTCAATTTTCTCTTTTTTATTTTTTCATTTGATAAGCTGCAAAGGAGGAGAAGCATATCTTCAGCTTGTTTGCTTAGATGGAGCAATATTTAAATGTATAGCACTCCTAGAAGTGATGCTTCTCTAGGGTGCTTAGGTGCAATCACAGCACTCCCAAGGTTGCTATCTCCAACACCCAGTGAAAGAGTTTTGTCTGAAAGTCCCTTAAACTCCAGGCCACATTTGACATGACAGACTTCCTTCACAAAGAAAAGAGAGAGTCCCACGTGCAGGCAGCAGATGCCTCTTAGTGAGCGTGTATTGTGAGTGCTCCTAGGCACATGACCGGAGTGCTGCTGCCCTCCTGGAGACTAATCTCAGTTATTCCCACCTAAAACAGACCTATTCAACACAAGGCTCTTCCCAAAAGTTGTGTTCCAATTCTTCACCAATGCACCGAAAAAAACCAGATTCTAAATTGCACTTTCATTTGCCTACAGTACTGCTTCAGAAACCACAGCTGCACAACAGATTAATTATTTTTCACTTAGCTGAAAGGAGGTTTACTTCCATGGTAGATACACTTTAAAGTCTGCCTTGTTACTCTGAGGGGTTTAACTGAGCTCTCAAGCCTATATTTTCTTCTAAAAGTGTATGATCCCCTAGATGCCATATATATACAATATATACGTAAAAATTATGTTAAAAAGAATTTTACTTTGAAGAACTATTTTGATAAATAGTTCCTTAGCAAGGATAGGAAAGAAAAAAAATATTTTCTGAACAATGATAGAAGCACAGTAAAATTAGCACTGTGCCATTTGCTTCGTTCCCCTCCTCAAGACACATGCACAAAAATGAGGTTTTATTCACTTCTCTATGATTTATTGCCTTATGTTGTATTATGTTACAAAATGTCACAAGAGCTATGCTCCAGTGCACAAGACATTGCAAGATAAAATTTGATTTGACACCTGTGCAATGAATGTGAAAGACAAGTCTTCCTAAGTCAGAAGTGCATTTTACAAGAACATTTCTGTCACAATAAAACTGAGGAGCTTTGTCTCTCCTTGATTCTCTCCCTTTGCTTCTTTCTTCCTCTCTCCCTCTCTCTTCCTGCATCCCTCTTCAACAAACCTGTTTCCCAAAGTAAAACTCATAATTCCATCTGTTGCAGCATGGGTCCAGACTGAGTGAGGAGTATTCTTGTAGGCAAACGAGTGTTGCCATTTTACACTCACTCTTGGGCCCAAAAATTGATCAAAAGTAAGCGTGATACTGTTCTTTGGAGTGGGTGGAAGGAAGCTGACATTTTAGTCCTTTTTTTTGCATAGACAACCATATAACAGAGCTCATCACAAATTTTGTTATTTGTCTAATCTACTGTTTCGTCAGTCACACTTATACCTGGTGTTCTTTTCAGAACTGAGGGACATCAGAGGCTGACTTACTTTAGGAGATATTAAAGGCAGAAAAGATCATTAGACTATCAAAAATATGGCCTCTGGATCACAGTCTTCTTAGTTAAGACCAAATATCTCAGGCAGAGCACATATTTTGATCTGTGGAATATTAAAAAATGTGTCTCAGACATCAGTTACCTAGTTCACATGAAAAGGCAGTAAAAAATGGGGTCAGGGATTCTGGCAGAAAAATCAGAAAAGCAAAAAGTCCAGGTAATGGTATCAATCCTGACCTCCACAAAATCTATATCTTGACTACATGCATGTATACCTAAGCCTTACAGTACTTCCTGCTGAAGATAATCTGTTTTAGCAATATCTGTTCCATCAGAATACTGTCTCTACTGTGCAGTGTCCTCCACGGGCTGTCTCAAAGGTCACTCTGTCACCTCAGAGACATCCAAAAGACTTTTGGTAAAGGTAATAACTGTACCAGGAAAAAGTATTTTCCTGCCCCAACAAACAGCCAGTTAAAGCCCTGGAACAAAAGTCCTAGACTCAGAAGATGGAGTAAGCAGAGAAATTTAGTTCAGAGCCCTGACTGATAATTTTCACTTTTTCAACTTGCTTAAAAAAAGAGCTGATGGGTCATTAGAGTACATCAAACCATCAAACTTTATACACCTGCTGATGGCAGAGAAAGTTTTTGAAATGTGAGTTTAAAATTAGGTTTTACATTATCATCAATCATTGTAGCAAAGGGCAGGGATCATGTTTTCTGCTATATGAGTAAATTTCCAAAGCAGTTTTGCAATGCAGCACTGTGTATATAAATTGTGAGTTAAACCCATGTATGTTCCATGCGTGGTAAGTACCTAGATATTCAGTCTCTTTCTGCACCAATAAAATTTTTATCTCTCAGAGATTTACCAAGTGAAAAAGAGAAATATGCATAAGTCTTAGAGTTTACTAGATCTCTGTTATAAACAAATGCCTGCAATATATCAGCAGATGCTTTTGACTTTTTTTTTTGAGGATTAGTTAATATGGCACAATATACAATGGAAATTCCATTGTTTGATCATTTTAATGCATTTGTCATTTTGTTTAGTTATTACTCTGTAGAAGTATGAAGTAATGTGGCTCTAATTGATAGCTGTTTACCCAAAACTGCCTTTAAGAGCAAGACATATGCTAGAGCCAAAAGAGGGCTTGAGCATTATGTATGTTTGGGGGGAAAGGCACCAGTCAGGACTGTAACACATTATTTTCTCACTGCACCTAAGCCAACAAATGCAATGTTGTGTGGCCCTGTCCCACTTTCTCACAAAGCCACCCAAACCAAGCTGTAGGTCCTGTTGTGCACAACAAATATAACCACCCACTTCCTAAGGCATCATTTTTTCTTTCTTATCATCCCTGAGACTGAAATACAGAAAATGCAGAGGGCCAAAGGCTTCAGAGAGCAGTGGCCATAAGCTTTGGCTCATGCAAAGTGGAACTCAAGGGACAAAGGTGCTCTTTCCCCTCCTGTGCCCCAGAACCACGGGGCTGAGGTGGTCACTGCTGCAGGCAGAAATCCCAGACCTTTTTTTTTATCCACAGGGAAAGCACCAGCAATATCTGTGCTCTTAGCCTGTAGTACAGTAATTACCTACAAGGTGGTGTGCTGGCATTGGACTTCTAACATCTGGTTTTATTCCAGATGTTAGCAAACACATACACCACACGCACTGGAATTTGAAATACTTGATATGAATAAATTTGAAAGGCTTTCTGTGTCTTAAACTGCTGCTACTCTGCTTTGACAAATGTTGCTCTTCAACCCTGCAACACACTATCTAGGATGTGATGATACTTTCAAGGCCATTCTTTATAAAGAACACAAAGAAGCAGCTGCATTTCAGATACTTTTCGATGCCAGAGTGGGGTTTCTGTGAAATAAAAGATTTGAATTTTGGTGTAGATGTGAATGTAGTCAGGGCTGCAATAGTCTGTCGAATTGTTGGCTCAACCCAAGCTTTTCACAGAGCTGTAACATCCTCCATTACCTCTGGGGGTTAGAAAAAGGAGCATAATTGGTGATTCAAGTGTCTTTTTACCAGAAAAAGCACATGTTCAGTCTTTCCATTGAAAGCCTAAGCCAAATGATCCAGATCCACTCCTGTACCTACTTCCAGCAGCTGCTGGTGGCTGAAATGTTCCAAGGACATCAGGGTCTCTCAGGAAGGAAATGGGTCAATCCTACTCAGCAGAGCCAGAGTTCAGCCATGGTGGAGCCAGAGGTAGCTCCAGAGTTTTTAAGATGCTTTTGCCTTCTTTGTGGATCTTTGTGGTGGATCTGCCAGCTTTAGGTTCATGGTTAGACTTGATGATCTTACAGACCTTTTCCAACCTTAATGATTTTATGATTTTGATGCCAAGGCTGACAGGGAACCAGCCCAGTGCCTAGAAGGATTTTGAACAGCTTCAGAGTCAGTAAAAAATGTTTTGAGGAGTGTGAGTCCCAGAGGACTGCAAAGCTGGACACAAAGTTTTGTGGCAAGAAAGGACATTTCATCAGATTTCTCCAGAAACAGCTGCTATTGGGCAAATATGGGAAAGATCTAAACCTCTCTCTACTGAAGAATTTAGCAAGCTTGCATTAAAAAGTATTGTTTTTAAGGAATCCATAATTGCCTTTTGCTCTTCAAAACCTCAGGCACAATCTACCACCCAGCCTGCTTTGTGAATAAGGAACAAATATATTGTCTATTTTATTTTACAGTAAATATTTATACAGTACTCCACATGGATATCTGCATTTTTTTCTTCTTGATTTTTCTGGGGAAAAAAAAAAAAGGAAAACATGCTCCCTGCTCCAGTGTAATAGGAAAACATGTGAAAATACAAATCTGCTGGAGGAAGCAGACACAGTGGGAGCTGTAATGGGAAAAAGGCAGGCACAGTTTTTCAGCAGAATATGTAACATATACCAAACATCTGGCTTCCCAAGTAAGTGGTTAAAAGTGCTCAGTGAAAATTTTTCTCTATAAAGAATCAGATGTTCCTTTTTTTTTCTTTTTTTTGTTCATTAGCTGCAGTATGGTAAAACTAGTGCCATAAAGTCATTGCAAGAGACAGCAAACAACTTTGTCATCATAATAGGCACTTTTTCCCCTCCTCCTTTCTTTTAACAATGGCTCTAGCAGGTGGCATGTGGCTGAGACCGGGTCTATCACCATCTCCAGGGTGCCAAGACATCCCTCAAAGTTTCTGTGGGAGGAATTTGTTGGTGGGATTCGGATTGTAAAGGCACGTGAGCATCTGCTGCCTGCTTGGTCTCATTACCATTGACACAATTAGCTCCTGCAGCTCTTGGCCAGGCAGACAGAGCAAGGACTCAATTTTCTTGCCTCTCTGACAATGCTCATTATCATTCATTTGAACCTATGGGCTCCTCTGCCTCTGAATCTGGGCAGGGGGCTGTGAAAACAAATCACACAGAGGAACACTCAGGGAAGGAAGAGCAAATTGAGATAATAGCTACAAACAGCCTAAAATCAACAGCTTTGCAGACAGCACTGGTGATACACTTCCACTATTCATTGTTGTTGCTCTTTTCCCTTTTGTGGAAGTTGCTTTATTCCTGAAAACTACATTCTATGGATCTGTGCTAATGTATGCTTTCTGTGAGTAGCCTGTAACCTTTTTCTGTGGTTCAGTACTATTGTGTGTAATAATGACATTATTGCCTTTCTATATGCCCAGCCACTTGCTAAGATCTGAAAAACTTTTTTTTCCTTTTTTTTTTTTTTTAAGATCTGCAGAAAAATTCCATTTCCCACCTTTGAGTTAATTTGGGAAACAAGACTAAAATAGTAAAATTTTTGCTCCTTATGGAAAGTAGAGCCTTCTGTTTATTCACAGCTTCCTCTGGCAGCCACAGTCTAAACAAAACATTAACTCACATCTGCAGATAAAGACTTCACATTCCTCTATGTGTCCTCAGTCCACATAAAACTGCAATTATTTTACATTTCCTTACAATAGAAGCTGCATAATTCCTCCTTGCTGGCCTTAAGCCCTTTGACTGCTACAAAAAACCCTTACCCCATAAATGAATGATTAGAAAAGTCACACATTTTTGAAATAAATCACTTGTCTAAAAGCAGCAAGGAGGGGAAGGAGGAAGAGGGAGAGAATATAAACCAATCTGTCTCCTGTATATACATCAAGGATTTCTGTCTGTGAACAATGAAAACAGAAGGGCTTCAAGGCCTGAACCTGCAATAATTTTGTAGTTTTCAAATGTTGCATAGCTAGTGATTTGTGACCTTGCTGGAGAATACTAGATTAAAGCAGAAATACTTTTACCACAACACATCTTTCCTGAAACTCAGCCTTTACTAGCCTTTGTAACACGGGAGAATGGAAAACATCACAGAGAGCTGGAGAGGAGGCAGGGGCATGACATTTGCCTTCAGATGTTTTTAAAACTCGAGCAAGTGTTATTGTTCCCATAAATCATGACTGGAGGTTTATTTTCCTCCCCCCTTGCTGTCTTGTTAGAGAAAACATAAGATGGGCATCGGCTTCGCTCAGGGCTAAAAAGAAATAAATGGGAGCATTTTAATGAGTTTTCCAAAATGATGACTGGCACAGTTTTAGTCCCAAGTTCCAGGCAGGACAGAAATTGTGCAAGCCTGGAGCACTGAGGAGAGGAGGGACAAGGCCATCTCCCCCACTGATGATGTCCAGAGCCTGTGCTTGTTTGCAGAAGTGCCCCAATTCCCCAGGCTTTGTCATGGAAATGTGAACCCTGAAAGAAAAGCCTATTATGTCAAATTACAAACTATATTATAGGGTTTTAAGTAATTGTTTGCTGACTGTTGTCATGCACATGTGGTTTGTTGGAAGATGATGTAAACATTGTGGCAAATTTCCACCAGCAAGAATCAGCCAGGGTGAACTCTGAAATCAGCTGCTGTGGGGGTTCACATCACGCAATTACTGGGTGAAAGACCAGCATGTACACCCTTCAAAGTTAATTTACACAGACCCATTTTAGAAGCAGAGCATTATGTATCAACGGGATGAAATGTATTGTGCACATATTAGCATTCACAAAATTCATTAGAAGCACATTAGTTCAAATGAAAGAGCTCTGTTTCTTTCACACTATAAAGTTTAAAATCTTTAAGGCCAGCAAAAAGATAAAAGGTGGTAGAAAACATAGCAAAAGTATGGGCTGTGCTTTTCTGGAACCATTTGAATAAAGTTTTCCTCTCTCAGAAACACTCTTGTTTCAATTGAACATCAATTGAAATAAATATGTAAGACTCTTCCAAAATAAGCTTAACTTACTGGAATGCATTCTCTCACCAGGCTGCATAAATATGGGTACACCCAAATTTTTCCCTCAATTCTATGGTCCAAAACATCTGTGTCAGATCTTGGAACACTTCAGTATGATGTAATGAGGCAGCTGGCATTTCTTTTTTTTAAATTCACTACACCAATAAATAGTAATACCGTGGTGGCTGGAACTAAGCATAAACTGAAATATTTTCCTTTCAAGTATAGCTGTGTGGACTTTTCCTTGAAATAAATTGTGTGACATATATATAGATAGATAGATAGATAGATATATTTCTATGTACTTATGTATATATAAAATTATTAGAGAAATAAGTGTGGTGAAAAGATCTAAGAATGTATCTTCATAATCTGCCTTTACAGCTTTCAAGCATTTATAGTTGTTCTTTTCCTTAGGACAGCCATGTTTTTAAGATATTGGCCTCCTATTTTGTACTTTTAGACTTTTTGTAGACTTCTATCACAAAATGAAGCTACAAAGGAAATGAGGAAATTCATATCTACTTACTCGTTCTAGTGAGAGACATTTCAGGTCCTTAGAGAGGATTACTAAAATCATAAGGTTAATATATTGATAGAAACACAGCTGCTTAAATGTTTTGTAAAGAGTTAATTTTGTTCAGAAAATGTAAGAACAAACATATTGGCATAAAAAAAAACCCAGACTTGATAAGTCAGCCTTTTAAAAAAGTATATATCATTAAAATGGTCCTGAATCATTGGATTTAGGAGCAAAAGAAAATTCAGACACAAGTTTTAGTTAGAAGAGATTAAGATCCAAATGGAAACAAATGCCACAGTGCGGAAATAATCTTAATGCCAAGACTACTCAAAATCTGAACCAAAAAAGTACAAATAATTAGGAGAAATGAGGGACATTCAATACTTAGCAGCAGTAGTCAGTTCCCTTTTCTTTAGTCCATGTAATGGTTAAACCTGGCAATGGGCAGTTGTTTTGAAAAGATTATACTTCTTGGAGAAAAAAACCTCAAACAGCCCAAAGCCTTCTTGGTCAGCCTGATGTTTGTCTTTGGACTGACCCACTGGAGAAAACCCTGTTATTTAAAAACCAGCTCTGTCTTTGCATCTCAATTATAATAATTGATTCCTTCTAAAATTTAAAAAGAGATTCTTGCCTTTCATTTATAAAGCTTCAGTTTTGCAAAAATCTATCATTTATACCCCAGGTCAGTTCCAAGAAACATGACTGTTGTTATTCCAAACTAACTCCCAGGACAGCTTGTGCTGCCCAGGGACTCACAGCCTCACAGTGGCAGTTCCATGGCCTTTTGCAAAGTCGACTTTTTGCTTACCTTTATTTTTGCAAAACCTAATAGAACATGACCCAATTTTCCTGTGCACAGATATGTATTTAACCTCAAGGAATAAGTTGCCTGAAATAAAAACACCCTGCACATCTCCTTGACAAAATGTGACTTCACTTGCACAGCCCAGCCAAGAACCCACCTGGGCTCTGGTGGTGAAGGGGGATTCCAACATCTCTCTGTTTCATACATATTTATAGACTCATGCACACAGGAGTCACATACATATATTTCTACTATAATTTTCAAACTCTTTTCCAATATCTCTTTATTGATCCAAAAGAAAGAAGGAAAAAAGATTTTCTGACCTGAAAATCCACTTTGCTCCTATGTGGATGAGATGAATGGCAGATTAAAAAGCAATCGTTTCCTCGGAGAAAAACATACAGGGACTGGAGAACTTCTGGACTTGCAGATATTTCTTTTACACTCTAGGGGAAAAAAAGAGCATTTATAAGAAAATTTTAAAAAATATAATAGATATGAACAGAATGTAGGACTTAAAATACAATGTTAGAACTGATTGCATTTGAAGTTGTTGCATTAAGTTGCAGTTTCTCCAATAAATCAGTAAGTATGACCTTAAAACTCTTTGTTTTGGGTTATGACACAACTTCTCAGTGAAACTTCTTGCTATATTATATTTATTATTCTGGAAAATAACCCCAAATTTCAATAATAATAATAATAATAATAATAATAATAATAATAATAATAATAGCACATAAGTTGTTTCTTTGAGTAAGAACCATTATATCAAGGGGCTTGATAATTCTGATCATTTTAATTTTACTAATGCAAACTCCTGATACAGGTGCTTATCTGAATATATCTCTTATTTCTGAACACTGCACACTCTTTGTCACCTAAATTGAGCTAATTTTTTGCTTCTGCCGTTTTAAAGATTGTCTAAAAAGATAATCCTTCTTTACCCTTTTTCTAAATATGAGTACACAAATACACATACATCTATAATCAGCATTATGCTTAAATTAATTTTGTTAATAGTTACATTTGCAAATCACAGTGAAGCCAGTGAAGTTACAATTTTTTTGAAAGCTATTTTTAATTTTTTTAAAGAAACTCAAATTTTATCTGGAAAACAGAAGCTGACATCTTTGTTTTCAAATGCCTATACCCAAATTTTACCCGAAAAACCCATTACTTCTAGCAGTCCCCAGCAACAGCATAGAGTTCCAAAACAATTATGGAAGGATGTGAACTCAATGGCAGATCATATTCAAGGGCTATTTTCCCTGATATTTTTGTGCCTATATCTGTAGGTGGACAGGTTGAGTTTATTCATCCAGTCAGTTGAATGTCTGCGACAAAATCTATCCTGAATGTAAAAATGTTGTCTCTGTCAAAACTTCTGCATATGTAAGTGTACATATATGTTATGTACACCATGGCAAATGTGCTTTTTCTGCACACAGACCTATATTTAATAAGGCCTTTCTGGAAGAAGTAGCCAGTTTATATTCAGTTTGGATTCAACTTGTTATAGATAGATGCTTATTGGGACATCTTATAGAAAATTTTTTCCTTGTTATTTCTTTTCTTTTAGCAAAATAAAAAAAAAAAGTTAAGGCTACAAAGGTGTACACTGCTCATGGGATTTGAAAGTTTATGAAAGGATGGAAGAAACTTCCTTTTGAATTCTGGACACAGGGGAAGAGCTAGGAAAAATTGTTTCAGTGGTAGGAATGTGTTTAATATGCAAAGCCACAGAGGGTGTGCTTATTCTATATAGATGCATACATGGTTTCTATATAGGTGCAACTGACTCCTTTCTACCACTGGGTAAGAAAGAGAGAGTGTCCTAGATTTGCAAATCAAATTGAATACAGAGTTTAGTGTGCTTAAGTAACATCCCTGAAAAATTAAATAAAATAATTAAAATTTATACATAAAGTCTAGTTTTCAAGGGAGCGACTCTTAGTCTGGAAAACTGGTGTGAGATTTATCAATGCACGTGGCCATTTTGTTTAGAAAACACTCTCTGAAGCAGCAGTTTAGGACACCTAATATCAACAAAAAAATCCCCCAATCTTCCCTTGAAATTTCAAAAGCAAAAGCAAGTTTGTGTCTAATTCCAAAGTCTTCACAGACTTTTATAGCAGCTTGGGGGTGAAATTTGGATAAGGTCTTAACTGCTAAGCCACAAAGCAGTGAAAGCTGTCTGTGGCACCAAAGTGATGGGCTCAGCTCTGTTCAGGAGCTGGGATCTCAGCTCCCCAGCTGCTGTGTCCTTTTTAACCACGAGGCAAGACCTTCACCCCTTCTCCTTCACCCTCTGTTTGGCAGAGCAGCTCCCTGTTCACAATCAGAGCAGCAAAAGGACAAGTGGGAAAGGGAAGGAAGAGGAGAGAGCGTGCAGGAGAACCTTTCCTCTCCTACAGCCTGTTTGACAGATCTCAGTGGAGAGTGCACTGTAGGAAGAAAAACATGTCACTGCTCTGAAACTGTCTTTTCTAATTCAGTGCACCCATGTATTGTTATAAATCAGTTTCCCTGCCTCTGAAAGATACAGAGACAAGAGAACAACTTTGACTGTTAGCTATCAACTCAGATAAGGAAAACTTTCTTTCAGCATTAAGCCGCCAGCGGATGAAAAAAAAGACTGAAAATATAAATTAATGCTGAATGTTTTGCTTAGGAAAGGGTTCCTTCTACTCATGTGCTTATGCTTGTAGGAGTCAGACATTTACATTTATCCCTGTTCTGGGGTTTTAAAGAGACTTTCACAAGCATCTGGAATTCTTCATAACAGATTGCAGACACTGAATATTTCCATATCCTTAAAGCCTAATCACAGTGTTATTGACTGGCAAAGGTGTTGTACAGTCAAGGATCCAAGCTTCATGCTTGAGGTTAATTTATTACCATTTTATTAGAGGGTACCATAGAAGCATATTGATAACACTATATACCTTACACTTGGGAGTCATATTTCACAACCAAGTTCCTTGAAATCTATGTATACATACACACACATATTTCTGCAGGGACACTGGCAATTTTACTATAAATTTATGATCAATTGAAGACTTGAATAAGAACTAGAAAGATAATAGTATTCTAATCCCATTATTGGAATGATGTACTTATCCCAAGGTCAAACATAAAAGCCAAGGATATTTCAAATGAATAGAGTGGGGTTTATTGACTCTGGGAAACTCTTCCTTCTTATTTATACCTCACCACTGGGAGTGGGTAGTGTGCCATTTACTCATGTTTTTTTGGACAAAGAGTCAGGAACACTGACAATATATATTATCCCCTAGGCTTTGCCACAGTAAGCAAAAAGCTATTATCCATGAGCATCTCTGAAAAACAATAGACCCCATCTTCATATTAGAATCTCTGCTTTGTTTGACAGCAAAGATTTATTTTGCCACCTAAGTCTCAGGGCAGACATCTTATTTATATAACTTTGGTTCATCAGTTTGCTGTATGAAGAATGAAGCCTGTCTCTAAAGGATAATCTTTTGACCTCTAACAGGCTAGTGATTTACAGAGCAACAGAGACAATACACTGCATTTAAAAAGCTTTAAGATAATTTAAAGATTTTATAGTGAAACCTTGCTTCTAACAACACACTTGCTGCTCTAAGTTCAGATACTTTTCTGAATGAAGAAATATCTTTTACAATGAAAAATTTGCTCATGGTATAAATATATTTTACTCCAACCTGTGAAAAACAGCTCAAAAAATATAGCTGCAATTTCATGGTACCTGGTAGTAAAACAAAGAGCAGCAAGGGCAGAGCAGGAGGAGAGAGGCTGCACAAGAAATCCGTGGCTGTCTGATGGAAGGTGAAATGACATCTTTGATGTAAAAGCACCCTAACAATGTAAACTAGAAGGATGATGTACATAACCATTCTAGTGTAATGGACATGATTTTCACTTGGACAGATAAGATGTTATTTAGATTCTGTCATGAAATATAAGTCTTCATTTTCCTTATACATTCAAGTAACTAGATTTTCCACTCAGCAAAGCAGCACAGTTAAGTAAGTCAAGGGATGGCATCAGATGCTCAAAGTTTAAACACCTTCTCTCTTGTGGGGCTGTATTTTACTTACTTTACTTTGCTGAATGTAGTAAATTTATTTCTAAGTGTTTCAAACGCACAACTCCCTTTCCCCTTTATTGTTTTTTTCAGTTGGAGTGGGGAGGAGGAAGCAGGACCTTTACAGACCAACCTCTTTGTGTAAACAGCCAGTGCCAGCACAGTGATGTGTGTGTCTGTGTGTCTGTGTGTCCAAGTAAGGGATGTTCCTTCAGATGAGAATAGAATAAAAGAGTGGGTAACTTTTTTCATGATAATTTCTATATGGTTAAGACCTACATTCAAAGATCTTTAAAGTCAGGGTCTTTTCCAGCTCAAGTGTTATTCAGATCAGCTTAACTGAAAGATTATCAGAGTACATCATTACAAAATCACCACCTAGTAAGGATTTATTTCACTTTTCTTTTTTTCTTTCCAAGGGAAAATGTTATTTAGGTTCTGTCAAGAAATGCAAGGTTTCACTTTTTTATGTACTAAAGTAGCTAGATTTTCTACCCATTGCATCATTTTATGAATAACAATCCTGGACATTTCCAGGACGTGTTTTCTCCTCCAGCTGTCAAAATATTTAATGTTCACAATTAGGCATTGCAGTTGAAAGCGCTACATTTTGTTTCTGCAGCTCTGGGAAGAAACCATACCTTGGTCCCACTGGGTCATCTAATAGCAGGTTTCTGTAAACTTCTGGGATAAACTGTGCCTGTATGCAGGGTACTCAAAGCCCTAAGTGCTGTGAGTTTCAAAAAACAGATTGAGGAGCATTGACTATTGGTTAACCTTCCTTGGTTGGACATGTGGATTGAATTATCACTTTCAAACCTCAGCTGGATCTTTTGGGAACGGAATATGAAAAGATGAAGAGAGAGAAAAATTCTTTGCCAGCTGGAAAGAAATAGTGGGTGCCGTCCTGGGGATTAGCAGTGACTGAGCTCAAAATAAAAGAGGATGTGGAAAAGAATAGAGCCTTTCCCAAGCTGTGGGGCATCTCCAAATGTGCTCTGTGAAAGAAAAGAGCCTGGGGTGAGGGGAGCAGGAGAAATATGCAGCACTGCCTGGATTGGGGCTGTCTGGATGCTTCAAGTCACAAGCAGAAAGGGGTCCCATGGCCCACGCTGAAGACCAAGAAACAGAGTGGAACAGAAGCTGGGAAAAATGCTGCAGGGAGATCAATTAGTCAGCAGTACAGGAAAGAGAGAAACTCCTGGAAGCAGCAGAACAGATAGGCTCACCTGGCAGAACTGGGGAAGAAAGGACCTGATGAGAAACTGCAGCTTCTTCCTTTGCTTTTCTGATGATTTGAGCTCGAAGCAGCAGCACATTTCTTGTGCAGATGCTTGAACAATATAAAAGCATTCTGCAGTCAGCAGACTGCAAACCAGCCTAACAACATGGCATAATTTAAAGTGTTCCTGCTGAAGCAGTCTGGGATGCTTTCAACTAATCATAGTTTTAGCAAAATATGCTGCTTCACCTAATTTAAGATATTTACTAGAACCTGTTTCTCTCAACAAAACTTTAAATGAGAACTTGCCTAAAGACTAAGATCATCCAGCAAATTTTGACCACAGAAGATGTATCCACTTCTGTTCTATTCTTTTTTTCAAAATGTTTGAAAAGTTTTGCTTTCCTTTCACTTGCCTACCAAATGGATTTAAATTGCAGCTCTCAAGAAGCTTTCACAAATGCGAATTTATGTAGAAAACCAGACAAAATCCAATTCCCAGGTCATAAAGAGTAGCTTTCAAAATCCTGTTTCAGTCTGATCTCTCCATTGCAATGCCAGAAAAGGAGCATCTACATAAATCAGCACTGTATAGACCTCAATGAGTGTATGGATAAAGGCATTATGGAAAGGAGCAAGAAAAATATATCAGACAATAAAAAGCGGTGCATAAACCCAAAGACTTTAAAAGTAAGATGGATAGTATTTGTTAAAAACTTCTGTAATTAATTTTCATATTGATGTATTGGTCCATGATATCCATAATATTCCTTTGGCTAAAGCAGAGATTAGTAGAAATTTCAGAAATGTTCTAGAAAACTCTGAAATTCCAGCTTGCAAAGGAAAGAGTTTGGAAATATGTTTAATGTCCCATAATCTGAATGAATGCTGCAGGAACTTTTGCAGGTACAGTAAAATGGATGGTTAGTCACCTAAACACAATTGAAATACTAGCCCAGCTAAATATTTAGACACTTAATGCCTTAAAAAAAAAAAAAATCTAGTCCTGACTGCTCATCTGTCATTCAGTAACTGAAAAACTCTAAGATTCTTCAAGATTTCATGCAAATTTTGCTGTGTTTTACACCAAAAGCTAGAAATTAATCAGTTCAGGCCATAGGAATAACACATTAATAAAATCCATAAAATTTATATAAGATGAGAGGAAGCAAATCCAGCTGTAGATAATGTAGAGAAGTAGAGAAATTCTGATTATTTGGATGACAGGCACAATCTTGGAATTTACCTTTTTTAAACAAAGTGAATTCAAAACAGAGAAGTTCGGGTCTCCTCATCATCGCCTTCTGGAGATACCTTGTATTATTAATAAAAGACTAGGTTACATTCCTGTGAAGAAGAAAAAAGAGTACTGTATCCCAATCAGATGTGCTATTAGAGCTGATACTTTCCCATATTACAACAACTTTTGAAACTTTTATTTCAGGATAATGTAAAAGTAGAATTAAAGGATGATTCTGGAGAGAAGAAAAAGGGAAAAGTGGCATAAGGAAGAAGTTCTGAGGAGTTTATTTGTTACACAATACATTTTCCTCAAGAATACTTTTGTATAGTTTTTTGGTCTTGCTTTATTTTTAATATTTATTTCACAATGACCTGGTCAGGTATTATCTTTTAAAAAAATTGAAGTGTAAACAATGAACAAGAGATCAAGGAGAGCTTGAAAAATGTATACATATAGGGATTTTTTAATACCAAGATATAATATAGAAAGGAAATGATAAATTGATTGTATGGAGATAAGCAGACTATCAAGCAGAATATTAATAGGACTATTGGACTAATAGGAGTATTGTGGAACACAAGTAGGAAGCTGATGACAGCAAAACTTGATATTGTTGGATAAGCAGAATTAATTCTTGTCTTGGTACTGCCAGAGAATGCTGAAGGTCAGATCCTGAAGAATGCAAAGGTGAAGTGTTAAAAGTTTCATGATAATGCTGAAGCAGACAGACCATTAAAAGCATGTGAAGTTTGCAAGGCTTTAGAGATTCAAGTAAATTGAGGAGAAAAGAACACAATAATTTTTTTCTACTGATTTGAGTCTGAGTGATTACTGCTCAAACAGGGTAATTTAGAGCTGATATTTATTCACAAAACTCTGAGTACTGCAGACCTATGAACTCAGCAACATTAACATTATTAAGAAATGAGATATTTACACATAATTTAGAGCTATGTGAAATTGCTAAAGGCAGCATGGCTTCAGGAAATAAATTTTTCCTCCACTAACATGCATTGTGGCCAGAGGGAAGAAGAGCTGAGGTAGTGTATCAGCAATAGCAGAAGAGAATCCCTATGGAGTCTTTAATTAGTTCTAATCTATGATAGAGCTTCTCCTTGGATTTGAGGGCCACAAATCATTGTGTTCTAGGCCAGGTTTGGGGTAATCTCTTGTTAAATGAATGAAATAATAGATGGGTATTTGTTTTGAAGTCAGCTGCACTATCACACCAACAGTTTAGTTAGAACTTCATCCTGACCAAAGACTTTTATTTTACATATACTACAGAGCTACTAAAGCTATCTGAATTGGACAAGCAAACGTAGAGTTAGATGAGTTTTACCAGTGATGAGCTCTGCATTGACTCGTGACACTCACTGTGACACACTGCCCAGCTTTGAAGTAAGCTCTGGATTTCTGCAATGAATTTCAGTAGTTGAAGAACTTCTTGCTGTGATCTAACAGAGCTTCTACTACACCTGGTGCAATTCCCATTGTTTCAGGACCACATTATGACTCATAAACCAAATAACTGGAAGAAACAAACACACACACACACACACAGAAAAAAAAATATAGTAGGAATATTTGATCTTCAAAGGTACCATAACTGAGGAAGAAATGAAGGTAGGCTAGCTCAGGGTATTCAAAAATTGTGCTTGGAACAACAGATGAGGTAGAGGTTCATTCAATATCAAAGATAATTTTTAATTGTTTTGTTTCTCAAGAAGAGTGAGAAACTCCGTGGGGAATAAGAGAGACACAGGCACATAAAAATATATTGTTGCTTTGAACTAGGACAGTTGCCAGAGGAAAATCACTGCACCTCAGCTCAAACCATCAGACAGCATGATTCTTATCTGGAAGAAGCAGGTGATCTTTGCATGAGGCATATTAACCTCAGCCAACAGCCTTCCCTGATCAAATAAATATAGTAGTTCCTTTTTGCCATATAGAGTTAGGATTTCTTTTAACAATGCACTTATATTTCAGCCATAGAGCAGTTAACCTGGCATGAAAAGACAAGGTGCACCTGGTGCACAGGCAGAAACTCTTCAGCTCAGCAGTGGCTCAATAATTCTCCTCATACTCCTGTCACAACTTCAGCACACTGAGAGGAACGAAGACCTGCATTGTTGCCTTTTCTCAGAATGCTGTGAGTGCAACGTGCCCACTTCTAATTCTTTCTGCCACATTACTAGCATAATAGATAGTTTATGTTTTATTTAGTCACCTGAATTTTTATATTCAGACTTTTTAAAGATATACTAAAAACAATTCAACCCCTTGCTGGTTTGAGTTGGCTTTGTTTTCCCCTTCAAAATTTAGTGCATGAGGTCTTGAGCGCTAGCTTAACAGAGTTGAATTGTTTGTTTTCTCAGAACACCTTGTCTCTTGAGAGCCAGAGATCTTGCTTGTTAAAAGCTTTTCCATGTCTTAAGTAGATGATGGACTTTATAGGAACTGGAATTAATTAAATACCCTCTGGACAGAGAGTTTACAGATATCCCTGAAGCAGTGTCATTTAGAAGATGCATTGTATTTCCACAGACATTAGATTGCTTCTGCTTCTCCTAGAGATAGGTGTCATGTTTTTGTCTGTAGAATATGGAAATTGCTTTCAGGTCTGGAGCTGAAAATAATACCTGTGTGATGCATCCAAGAGAGTGACTGTATTTGTGTCTCAGCTAGTAATCATGTTTGTAAGGCTGTCATTATTGCTCCTGGTTTGAGCTCTGTTAATAGAAATGTATTCTTCAAAAGAGGGGTACAACACAATATTTTCAAGTCTTGCAAAATGAACTATCATCTGATGCCTCCATGTTCAGAAATGGAAAGTGAGCATTGTAAAGACAGGGAGTTATTTCTCATTAACAACAGTAAGGTGTCTGCAAGATTAAGGTGTCAGGGTAGAGAAAGATGAAGAAGAAAATAATTACTTAGCAAATAGGCATAAATGAATATAAAATTTTGATAGAGGGTTCTAGCTCCTTTTAAGGGTAAAAATAGGCCAGCAGACACTACATTGTTCTGCAATCAACTCATCCACTCAATCCTTACCTTCAGCTTCATAAGTGAGACTAGTGGGACCAAAATGGAACTTTCAGGGCCATTATTTCTGAAAATAAATGAATATTTAAAGGCCCCTTAGACATAATGAAGGTTAAATCCTGTATAGAGTTTTGCAGGCCCATATGAGTGCTGTCTGACTGGGCTCTGAAAAAGGCAGAGTTCAGCCTGTGAGCAGTCTGGGAATTCTCTGACCATGGTTAGTGCAGGGCTGATCCCAAACTGGAGAGGAGTGGAGAGCTTTACATGGCATCTTACTAATGCAGCTACACAAGGTGGGCAGAGATACAGCTCTGAAAGAAAGAAAATATCTGTGAGACATTCATATATACAGGGAAGTTGTTAGCCTGCAAATTATTTCACACCTGACTCTTAAAGCACATTGGGTATTGCTAGCTAATATCTACCTGAAAACGGCCAACTCATACCATCCATGTGCAGTGATCTTGTCCAGAAAGCACTTCAGTTCAGTGTTTGCAGCTGTACCTGCTAAGGAGAGAAAGAAAAAGGAGAGAAAGGAAACACCATTTTGTCTAAAGCACAAATAATTCCAGACAGAAACTGTAATTAAAATCCTGCTTTTTAGGAGAAAGGGGAAAAAAAGAAAGAGAAAAAAAAAAAACTAGTATATTAATAGCAGGGTATCACTTCCAAAGCAGTTCCAAAAATATTATTATCCTTGTATAAGTGAAACTTAGCAAATTAGAGACAACATTTTTGAGCAGTTTCATCACATTTAATTCACAATGGCTGTTTTTACCTTTAGTGGCCTTCCATACCTGGGCAGCTCTTCCATAGCCATGACTAAGCACTGTAAGAAACCTTTGTATCTGGAACCTAGGACCACTTCTAAAATCTTGCATTGATTTAAACTGTGAACCAATTTAGCTAATCTGACATAAACCCCTGTATAATTACTTTGCATCAGATTTATATAGATAGAAAAAGATATATCTGTTCCCTCAGCAGCAGTTTCAGTCCAGAAATTGTAGTCAGAGCATATTAGCTCGTGACCAGCCTTCAGCATTATTAATTGCATAGTTTTGAGACTGAAGATTGTAGAATCCATGCACCTCAGAGGCGACTCTAAATCACACTTTTAATACTGATGAGACCAATTTAGTTTCTATATAATGTTAGAAAAAGAGATATATCAGTATATCAGTATATTTGCTTCATATTTCCATTAAATTGATAAAAACACCCTCACTGTGTCACTGTACTTGCTGCCAATGTGTGGATCAGTCATTCAGTGAGGTACTGCTGCCTTATGGCTTGCAACAGTGCTGGTGATTGCAAAAAATAGAGCAAAAAGGTTTGTTGTAGTGGCTGAGTCCGTAGCCCTTTGTTGCTCACTTTTATAAAGCTGCTCTTTGTTATGCTTCTTTTTATTTACTTGGTTTGGAAATGTCCCTTTTGGTTCCACCATATTATATCCACAGCTTTGCTCTGTTTCCCATCTGCTGTCTTCAAGAGATTCAATTTTAGATCAATTCGTCAGCTGAAACATGTGGCTTTTCTGCCACAGTTTCTCTAAAATCCATCTTGTGAACTGGAATGGGTCAGTTTTCATCAGCCTTGGCAGTAAACCTCTGTGCTCTCCCATGAGCCCATGAGATCCAATATCTTAAGAGGGGTCGCAGTGGGAAACAAATTATGTGACTCTTAATTCTACTCTTCTCATTCAGATGCCAGTACATCAAAACTAGATCTCCCTGGGCAGAGCACTTTGTCATGTTACCTGGAGTAATACTAGTTTGTGAATTATGCCTGGTCAGTTTAGTGTCTCAGTGTGGCCACATTAATCTCTTTGAATCACTGAACTCTACCATCTCATTTTTCATCTTGCAGAAGGGAGCTGGCAGACTTTTCCCCTGGTGCCTGGCACACTGATTGCTCTGCTGACCCCACAGCAGCCAGAGGAGCCCAGAGGTCTCACAAGCAGCATCAGGACCAGCCACAGAGCCTGTCCTCAGCCTTCTCTATCTCATCCATTACTTAACAGCCATGCAAATGGCATGTTAATCCCAGATGATGCAAGAGATCCCATTTCACATACCTTAGCAAGTTAACAGCTCACTGTCTATCCCAAACATTATAGGAAAACATTATAAATTAGTAGACAAAAATTAATTTATAATTACTATAGGATTCCATATTTATACACACCACTGTTATCAGCCTTGAGGTGCTTACCTGTTATTATATTTGGAAAATAGTCAGCTAAATATACAGTCTCTGTACATAATATTGATAAGCCCATGATGCAGATATAATTTTGAAATGCCACTATTATGGATCTGTCTCAGTTCATTTGCCTTAGATCTTCAAATGATCCATAAATTAGGAAATATTATTCATAATTTCAGTAGATAACTTAGAAAAATCCATACAGAGATTTCAGAATTTGTTTGGAAGTGGAACCTGTCATCCTGCAAAGAATTCATTTCGACTGTTGTCAGTAAAAACAGATATTTCAATATACTCCTTTTTAAACTAATATGTGCTAAGACATGTTTTGGGTTTTTTTTCAAAATGACAAGTTGTGTTTAAAATAGAGCCTTTTTCTGTTAAACATGTGTGACTAAGAGGAGAAAAAAGCTTTTCTGCTATGAAAAATTGTAAAATGTATGGATGGGAAATTAATGTATCTACTAGTGCTACAGATGTCTATAGTCACAAGCACTTAGATACTGTTATAGGGTGTCAACTTTCAAGATATTTTAGAATACAACAGTTCAGATGAAATTACCATCTAGAAACTAACCTGCACACAATGCAAGAAATGTTACGTTGTTGAGTATCTCTTTATCCACAGGCTTTTAAAATGGCATTT
>JANRMJ010000088.1:8953525-8964108 GCA_025584955.1 Alethe diademata
AAATAAAAAGACCTTTTAATCTTTCTCTTGGAAAAGAACTGGGGTCATTGGATTTTATTTCTACCATAAAGGAACAAGGGAATGGAGTTGACCATGAGTTTGGGGGTAAAATGAGGACTAGCTGTAAGGAAAAGCAGAAGAAAGCCTAGAACTTTCCTTTTGCTCCAGTCCTATTTTGTCAGTCCTTTCCATTATTTGTCTTTTAGAGTTTCCTCTGTTTTCTTAGCTTCCCTGATAAAAGCAAGTGTTTTTTTTCTTTTTACTCAGAAACAAATAGATAAACAAGATTCCCATGAGAAAGCAGCCCAAGTTCATTAATACATTCCTATCACTATGTATTCCTCTTAGCTTTTGAAAACTGCATAAACTGATAAAACTAAAATTTTGAGAGAGAAACTCACCATGGACTGAAAAGTGTAGTTAGGCAAGAGTCTCCCAGAGTCTTGTCACAATTTTGAGAAATGTGTCAGGATTTGATTTTGCCTTATAAGGAAGTATTAAGCTGTTTTAAAAATATAAATATTTATAAGTTGTAGAAGGATGACATTCCAGGACACTGCATGATGAATTAGACATACTCATAGTGCTGGTAAGGGTTCTTCACAAATAAAGCAGCTACATCTTTAGAAGAGGGGTTAAAGGGGAGGAAAAGTTGTCCAAAGGACAGCAGCTGCAAACAGAATAGTTTTTAAAAACTCATATGTGATCTAGATTCCAACCAAATCAAGGGATTTGTGAATAATGCAATATAAGCCACTACTTGCTGGTTTTGTATCTGTTACAGAGGCTGATACATAGCTCAAAATAGAATAGAATAAATTGTGCAAGAACTAAACTGGGATTTCTGGTAAGCAGGTTTTAAAACACAGTATGATTTGTTCTATTAGGGTCTTCTTCAGTCAACAGTGAAATTGAGAAGCAGGAGAATGGAATAGATAATGAAATACAAGCCCTAGTATTTCCAAGGAAAATCTTATTTGTTTGAATATGGCAGAGAGCTGTTAAACATTATGAGCCAACTAAAATGATCAGTAAAATTTGGGTTTCCTCATATACTGGGCATGGATGTTCCATTGGGTATGCTAACAACTGTGTAAAAGTCTATTTCTCCATAAAGATATGCCTGAAGCAGATATTAAAAAGAAACTGAATTATGGATTAGGATCGACTTTGGGGGAAAGAGCTAAGAACTCAGATATGAATAGAAACCAATATTTCATTGCCTAAAGACCAACTGTGTTTAAAATGAAGAGAGATTTAGAGCAGGATATAACTTTGAAAGAATCACCCTCAGGAGAGTATGCACAACATCAAGACAGTAAACTTCCAATTGCCCCAAAAGAGTTTTTTCCAGGAGCTTAGTTACAGAAGTTTATCTCCTCAAGGCAAATTGTCAGTCAGCAAGTATTCTGTTCAAATACTTCTGGGTTTCTTGGTGATAGATACACCATGAGTTTAGAGACAGAAATGGCAAATGTTGGTTCACAAGTGGAAGAATATTTTAGAATATCTCAAGATTTCCTGCTTTGCTGAAGACAGTCAGGGAAATAAATACTTCCCTACATAAAAGGAGGTCATAACAACCACTGTGGTAGTGCCCTGCTATTTCAAAATCACAGTGTTGGCAGCATCACCATGCCAACAGAAATGTGAATGAAACAGTGAGGAATAACTACATTTATGAAAGGACTCTATTTGTCACTGTTTGGCTCTGTCACTGGTATGCTGGTGGAGAAAATATTGCTGTTGGGATTTGCTGGCAGTGCCCAAAAGCTTAGTGGCTAGTGAGAGAATAAAAGTGGGAAAATTTTAGGAAGCTGTGTTATAAGATGATCATGTACTTTGGAAAATTGCTTTAGAGACTAGGTTCAGTGAAGTGCTACTCTACCTAAAGACCATTTCCTGAAGGGAAGATTTGATCCCAGAGTTCATGCAGCATGCAGTACACATTTCTGCTATATTGCAAAGCATTAGTCTCTCTATACAGATTCCTTATGTTCCAAACAGAACAGGTATCAATGTTCATAGCAAACCTGACATGGACAAATTCAGGATTTCTGGTTTACCCAGCATGCAGGGTTGTAAATGACACAGATATGAAGAAGTAAGTCACACTGCAGGTGTCTGAACCCTTTCTTACACTCCTAACCTCAAGCACAGGCTCTGCCTGTTCCAAGTGGATTCTCCAGACTTGTCACTGAAGTGCAAAAGTTAAATGGCCTTCTGGATCAATCAGAAATTAGGCCAACTTGAACATGGCTTGCATTAAAGAGAAAAATAGAGAAGAATAAAGTATCATGCTGAAGCTCCATGTCCGGACAATGTGTAACCCTCCAGGGTCCAAATCAGCAGCAACTCTAGCCCACAGTAACCTTCAGGAGAATGCTTCAGCTCCAGGGCATATTGACAGGGAAGTGAAAGTGATACTTAATCTCCAATTTCACAATTTAACAGCAGAGAACAAATCATTCACAAAAAATTGAAGCAGGCGGTCGCTGTATCACATTCATTTGGGCAGGTTGATATGGGCTGGAGTGGCTGGGAAGTAGATTTCTCATTAAGTGGAATGAATAAGTCAATTACCAGCTGCACTGTTGGTCCTCAGATGTTCTACCTAAAATTCATCCATGCTAGAGATCCATTCAAATACTGTTTTCTTTCTCTGTTTTCCCAGAAGACTCCTGGGAGTCCTGTTGAATCAAGACAAAAGAGCTTGAAATTATATTAGCACTGAATTCATACCTCACAAAGGAATACATGTGGGCAAACCAAATGTGTATAAAATCTGATTTTCTTTGTTTTCAAAGAAATTTTGTTTATTATGAAAAGTTTATAAAACACTATCTCTTTTGTTTTCCCTAGAAAAAAATCATAGTTCATCGATCATGAACTCTTGGTAAGAAGGAAATTAATGGTTCAGGGAGGCACATAAGTACATTTTAAAGATTGCTAGGAAGATAGAGTAGAAATATGTGTGAACAAGGTACTATGACAATTCTTCTGGGGCAATAAAACACATAATGAACATGGTCTAGCCCTGATAAATGGCAGCCATCTACACCCTCCATCCTGCAACCTAAGAGTTGCAGGCTTCCTGGTGATTTTTTTCTGTTTATTACACTCTTACTACATTTTCAAAGCAGAAGTACATCTTGTATTGTAACACTCAGTACTGTAAAGCACCTGTTAGTTAAAGGAGAATTTTCTAAATTAATAATGTCTCAAGCCTAGCAAACTATTGACAGGATTAGATTATTTCAGTGAGATCTCAGAAAATGGTACTCTGATTTGTTCAGAAAACCCTTCTGGTAAATGATTCAAAAGGCAGAATAAATAGAATAAATAATAAAATCATAACTTTCAAGTGGAAGTCTTTCTGCTGTCTTTGAGAGAGGCCAACACAGAGATTTTCAAAGTCTGTAATGAATAGCATCTGCATTTGACTTACAGTACCTTATGCAAAGGGTTTGTGCTAGGAATCATTATCACCTAAACCAGAGACCCCTGATATTTCAAAAGCAAAAACCTTTGTCATGGCAGAGATTCTGGCAATTTAAGTTGGGAGTGTAAGCATACAGTCATCCACTAGGGCTAGAGTGATTTCCCACTCTTGCTAGGCAGCATGGCTGTGACACTCAGGGTATGGCTCAGCTCTGTAATTGCCATTGTACCTTCACTGGCACAAGACTGCTCAAGAAGCTCGTGCTAATAGCACTGCACTGCAATTTGTGCTGAAAGCACAAAGTGAAAATAGTATACTGGAACAGTAATGAATTTCTGACTGAAGTACTAAGTCAAGCATGTCAGGAGTAATAAATTTAGGCTGGAGAATGACCCATAATCCTAATCATTACAGCAAGGATAGATCTGAAAGTGTGAAGATGAATGTGGATGCTGGTTCTGGAGATAATGATTTTGAGAAATGCCGATTTCCTCTGTTAATCTCACTGATTAATATTAACTCTACCACTGTTAACAATATAAATCAAGTCAATTGACAATGTCAATCTGCCTTTTTAACATCTGCGGAGCAACTGCTAACTTTGATACAACAACTATGATATCTACTTTGTTTAGCAGATGCTGTGGCAGAGTCCTAGAAGATTTCAAGCATATTTATTCGTTTGATATAAAATGCTTGAACGAAGCACATAGAGTTACTGCTTTATTTCCTCCTCTCCAAATTGCAACTCGGCCAGTAACACTTAATACAAAGTTAATTTAGTCAAGATACTTGAGAGCCACTTGGCTCTGTTTCTAAATTCCTCCCTTTGTCCTTTGCAAAGCTTTGAAGTGTTACTCTGTGAGGTGGATGTTGTAATGAGCCTGTTTCTAAGAGGATCAAAGTGGCAGAGCTGCCCAAAGCAGCATCAAAGATACACAACAGAGAGCCCTTTAATGAGCAAGAGGGACATAACTCTTTTCCCCAAAAATAAAACCCTAAACCAGGATTTAGATTAAATACTTAAAATTGAAAATTATTTTATTTTGTATGCAGAAAGTAAAAACCTCAAAGAGAAGAGGAAATTTCTCCAGCTGACTCGGCTAAAATTTAATGACAGTCATTTGCTGGATGGTTTCACCACCACTTAATGGAGTCCAAATACCTGAGGCTTAAGCTAAAAGTGGCAGTGATGACCAGCATGGGCACAGGCCGGATAGCAGCCTTGTGCTGGAGCAGATTCCTTTCCCATGGATATGAAAATAGAAAGCAAACATACGGCAGGAAGCCGCAGTGAGCACTGCAGAGCGAGAAGACAGCTTGGGAGGGGAGCAGGGGGGAAGGGTGGGAGAAAGAAAAGGAGTGGGAGGGAGGACTGGACATGTAAATTATGTGCCAGGAAACAAATTCCTTATAATGTCTCTTGCCAGAAGCTAAATCCTAGCACATGTAAGTCGGCTTTTTTTCACTTTCTTTTGCTCTTTGCACAGTTCCTCTGAGGGTCAGAGAGGAAGGAGCGGGGACAGGAAGAGGGGAGATTCAGTATTTACTTACTTGTTATGTGACCAAAGAGCTATATGATCCAGCTTTAACATCAGAGGACATGTGACACCATGAAAGACTTGAACAGGATAATATGCTGCTTCTCATTAGATGGGAATTTTTCATCTTACTTTATTTGGCCACAGAGATTCTTCAATATGTTGTAGAGTTGAAATGCCAGAAGAAATGTGTTCCTGTTCAGAGGCTGAATGTACTTATTGCACTGCATTCAGTAATGAAATGGGGGCTTATTTGTTTGACATTACAGCTATCTCTGAAATATGGCCTCTGCTTATGTTTGGTTTTATTTAAGGAACTACTAACAGTGTCTTTCAAGGTTGTAGGAATGTATGCCACTGACCTGTGCTCAACTTGGGGACAAAATAACAAGACTTATATTTGAGGTTGGGTATCTTTTTCCAGAATGTTGCAGAAAACATCTGGCAGAAAGTTTAAATATTGATAGCAAACCAAAGTACACTTCCAGCTTATAAGAGATCAATGAAATATGATGCAGTGAGCAAAATGAGTAATGAAACTGGATGCAAAACAATTATTTAGTGCTCTAATATTTATTGGGCAGTAAGCATGAAAGGTAGTCCTCCAATTTTTTTTTCCTTCCCAGCCCACACAGTTCAGGATACCACATATCTCAGCATGTGCAGTGCCATGAACAAAACCAGTATCATTTTCTTTGAAGATATTTGTGGGTAAAAGTACTGAACACTTGCAGATGTAAGGAACACAGATACTGTCTTTTTTCTTTTTTTTTTTTTTAATTAACTGCAACACTACAATGCTTTTGAAAGTCTGCACATAGCAAAATTTTGTAACTTAAGTTAGTGAAGTCATGTAAGAGGCTGTTTTCAACAAAAGCTGCTGAGAACCCAGGTGCTCCCAGTGAAAGGAATTAGCTGGTTCTATATGGTGTCTTTAAAAAAAGAAGACAAGAAAATTTATTTTAAGAATGACTGAATGTTAAATCATTATCATGCAACATAATTTCTACAAATTTCTTCTGCTTCAGTATCAAGGATAATCTATGTTACTCAGTTTTGGTAATGTCTTAACTCAGGAATAAGAATTTTTACATCAGAACATTTTATTTCCCACATGGACTTAAAGAATCCCTAAGATCCTTTTAAACATTCTGCTTGTATTCTATTGATCTATTTCATTACTATCAAAAGTTATTATATTTAAAATTAAAACAATTTGTTTTAATCGCAGAGCAGATTTCTACTCAGCCTTTACAAGCATAATTTCTTAACAGTGCTAATTTAGACATTGTTTGCTATACCTGTAAGGTGGATTCATCTTGCTGTTGGTAATTTGGGGTACAGACTGAAAAGAATGTTTCCCTCAAAAGCAAACAAACTCTGCACTTTTTCTCCCCATTTGCTCTCAGAACCAGTCTTACAAGTGCAGGACTTAACATCCAGCACAAGCAGAACAGACTATTGGGGATACAAGCATCATAAAATCACCCCATCACACTCTGAGGAAATGGAAACTGCCTAGTCTTTTTAGAGCAGCTGTTTCCTCTGAGTATCATTAATGAGGAACCTTTCTCCCAAAATCCTCTCATGCCAGGCAAGACTCAAGAACAGTTCCAGTTCCAAACTGCAGCAATGACCTACCTGGAGGCTGCAAGGCTCTCAAGATACAATGAGTGCTCTCAGTTAACTTCTCCGAAAAAAAAGCAAAACAATATGTACCACAGGCTCTAAGTATATCACATTATGTTTAAATATAAAATATACATCTCTTTCTACAGATATCTCATACTTCTTGCTGTCATTGCTGTAGTTGACAGGACATAATTTTTGTAAAGTGACAAGATGCCTAATTATGGTACTTGAATAAATCTGATACAATAATGCCTTCCTTGTCAAAACCATACATGAATAACAGCAACTGAAATCAAATGTAGTTTGACACTTCTGTACTACTCAGAATCATGCACTGAGATGCCTGAGTAGAGCAATTCTTGTCTAATGTCCTGTCAAATGATTTTCTAAAAGTCTGTATTCAGTGAAAATCAAGATAGATGTCCTTATGCAGGGATAAATATTGGTCTGGATCACATGGCCTTTGGATTCTCTGTAGCTGTGGTACCTGAAGCAAGGTATCTTTGATGCTTTAGCATCTTTTTTTAAAAAAACTGGGCAAAACTATCCCCATGCAGTACAATTACTGTTGATTTGCAATACAGATTCACAAGCAAGACACAGGGAATATTGTGAAGCTGCTGAAACACTTCCTGAATTAACATGCTTTACCTACCCTTGAAGCACCACAATTCTAGCTCCTTCTCTGCCTATAAGAATAAGGACATTTTACCAGGCAGCCCAAATGCAATACATAGAGGCTAATTTTAGGAACAAAGACATCCATCTAAAGGAATTTGTATTCATTCTTCTAATCTGTACTTGAGAGTGAACCCTTATGAAAATCAAACTCTTAAATAATTTGCTTGACCTTGTTAAGAACATTTCACTTCACTTGTGTGCCATGACCATAAGGTAGTGCATAAGCAGTTTACCTAGAATATAGCAAGGTGTTAAGCACTCTCTTCAATTAAACTTACAAGCACTTCATTTTCAGTTTGTTTTATTGTACTTGGCTTCCTTGAGACAATTAAACTCATAGCAATGCATGTTATATCTTAAAGTAACTTGTAAATCTGTCTGTTTGGATATCACAAATTATGCTAATTGGTTTAAATCTTATATGGAAACCAAGAGCTATTTGGTCAAATTCTTTGATCCCATAAAACATATTGAATGGTGGGTTTTAATAAACAATTTCGTTTACATTGTAAAGCATTGATTATAAGATTATAAGAATGTACTCTTTCACAGTAGTTATTGATATTTCCAATTTCCTGTCTAGATGTATCAGCAGGGTAAGGATTAGATAAATTCATGGTCAGATGATCATGAAATAGATTAAAAAGGGGTACATGCCTGCCTAGTCCTAAACCAGATAGTACCACAATTCTGGATGTCCAGGGCCTGAGGGTACAAAGGCTCACATGTCCTTCCCTATAACACTCCTGAAAGCTGGGCCATCAATCTCACTCAGCAGAGCATTTCTTCATTTCTTAAGTGAAAATATTAATCAAAACAATAACAATAATAGTAATAAAAGAAAATTTCTTACCTCTCTGTTCTTTTGTATAACATTGTCTTTCTCTTACTACTGTAAAATTTGCTAGAGAAGATGAATACTGAGTAAATATGTTTGTGACTAACACTGATTTACCATGCAGAGTTAGAATTTAGCTCAAATGCTTCTTTTCATTTTTCAAAAAGCAGCAGTATTTTTAAGATGATTAGCAATGGCAGTGTCTTTTCACTTGTCAGAAAAAACTGCAGTAACAAGTAACACAATAGTTCTTTTGTGACCGCCACTTGCTCACAAAAATATTATTTTCTTTTCCTTCTTTCATTTGCATGTGTTTTTATTTGCAGAAGGAAAAGCACAATTATATAGATAATTTAAATTATTAACTACATGAAACTTGGATGACTCATTAAAAATTCTCAGAAATAATCTTGGTGAAGTGGTTTTATTCATCCCATTCTACTTTTCTCAAGGGGTGACGTGCATAAAAGGGGAACGTGATCCTTTGCACATGCTCTCCATGAGGGCTGTGTGTAGCACCATCATTAACTTAAAACAAGCTTTGCTGACTCTTAC
This sequence comes from Alethe diademata, assembly GCA_025584955.1. NCBI lineage: Eukaryota > Metazoa > Chordata > Aves > Passeriformes > Muscicapidae > Alethe > Alethe diademata. The sequence continues at coordinate 8,962,215 of JANRMJ010000088.1, forward strand.
TCAAAGGCATTGCTGAATCCAAGCCAATGGAATTCAGGCTGGCATTTCTCCACCTCCTCTAACCAGAGAGTAGTGTGAAAGGACAATCCTGATTCTCTACACCAAGTATTGCAGTGTTTCAGGGGACCTGTGTGATCTGTCCCAACAGCTCTGTTGCAATCTGTAATAGCCAATAAATTAAGTTAAGCAGAAAAATTTGGGAGATGGAAACACCAACCTTTATATAAAATACTTTTCTGTAACAAAAGCTGTAATTTAATTTTTTATTAAAACTAAATTTGTCAGTTTTAAACGTATTCTTATGTCAAATCCAAGTCAAACAGTTCATTTTTAGAAATGTAGTGTTTTGTTTAGAGTCACTTTCAGAAACCACTTGAGCTTCACTTACTGTCTCACGGGATGTGGACTGGAGTATTCCCCTTTGAGACAGCTTCCCTTGTCTGGTATATCTTCCCAATGCTTCAATATCTCCCTCCAATTAAAACTCAAAAGTCAGCTATAGAATTAAACATATGAATGGTACTCAACTGGATAAAAGGTGAAAAGAGAGAGCCCAGCTTACTGAAATTAATAAATATTTTATAAGAATAAAAGAAAAATTATACTGAGGCAGATAACATGTTGACTTCATAGAAATTTGGGGTTTGCAGTGGTCAGTAGAAGAGGTAAAACAGTACAAGAAAATTAGAAATTAATTGCTTCTTCTGACATGTTGTCCCAGTTCCCCAAAATGCACCATTTCTAGGACTTTCCAAGCTACAAGTTTGCATCTAAGGTACTGCAATATCAATTTTATTTTTCTTCAAATGAACCAGTTTAAACCCATCTATACTTTTGGCCTTCAGAATTTATGGTAGCAATGAAAGCTTCAATTTAATCTCGCACAGTGACAGGAAAGAGTTTATTTGATTCATTTCAAAACCTTTATTTTAAATTAGTATTGGGTGTCTTCCAGTCATTTACTTGAGAAATAGTGAATAATGGTTCCCTAGTTACTGTGCCAAGTGCAGTTTTTTAAACTTGTACCACATCCCTCTCATTGCCTCTTCCATCCATGTATTCTCCCTTCCTGTGGAAATGTTCTCTATCTTTGATCTTCCCAGTCCTCTCACATGTCCCTTGAATTGTAACTTCCATAACTCTCTTGAAGCAGTTCAGGAGACACAAAATGACCTAAAATGTCAAAAAACTTTTCAAAATTTCAAAGCAATATAGTTGAGTCCCTCTCTGTGCATTCTGCATAATTTAGATCAGTCCCACAGGGATATTAAAATAATTACACAGATTTAATAATTCTTCTGGGAATAAAGACTGCAATTCCAACTGGTTTTATCAGAATTTTTCCTAAATTTTGAGAAGTGCATCCTTACATGTACTGTTCTGATCTATACTGACATCAAGATCAAAGTCCAATTTGCCACACAATTTAAGAAATCTCAGTAAGAAATTATTTTGATTAAGACACACACATAATTTTTGTTGTTTTTTTTTAAGTTGAAATATTTGGTCAACAAATCTGGAGGTCAAAGTGGCTGCAGGCAGGTGTGAAACAGACCTCCTTTTGAAGCTGAATGAAGTCAAAGACAAGAAAAATAGCACATATTAAATTTGACTGAGTAAATTTTTCTTTTTTAATAGAGTAAGTTACGTTGGTAAAACAAGGTAATGACTTGTTAGTCTGAAAAACTCAGTTGATTTTAGTGCATTTGCACTCACTGAACAGAGAGAAGGATTTACCATCTGATGTTTTCCTTCAAGCAGTCCTTCTCCAAACACCATGGTGAAGACAGGTATTTTTTGGAATCTTCTAACATTGTCAAACTGAAGCTTGACAGTTAAGCACACATGGTAGGGCAGAGAGATTCAGTCTCAGAGAAATGTAAAACCTAAGCTG
>JANRMJ010000088.1:8964208-8989512 GCA_025584955.1 Alethe diademata
AAATCTGGAGGTCAAAGTGGCTGCAGGCAGGTGTGAAACAGACCTCCTTTTGAAGGTGAATGAAGTAAAAGACAGGAAAAATAGCACATATTAAATTTGAGTCAGTTAATTTTTCTTTTTTAATAGAGTAAGTTATGTTGGTAAAACAAGGTAATGACTTGTAAGTCTGAAAAAGTCAGTTGATTTTAGTGCATTTGCACTCACTGAACAGAGAGAAGGATTTATCATCTGATGTTTTCCTTCAAGCAGTCCTTCTCCAAGCACCATGGTGAAGACAGGTATTTTTAGGAATCTTCTAACATTGTCAGACTGAAGCTTGACAGTTATGCACACATGGTAGGGCAGAGAGATTCAGTCTCAGAGAAATGTAAAACCTAAGCTGGGCTGAGGCAGCTGAGATCCTGTGCTGAGGCACTGGGCCTATTAGACTTTCTCAGCTTTCCTCAGCCAACGTTACTAAGAAAACAAAAATGCTTACGCTTATTTTCAAGCTCTGTGCCTGGAGAGCAAGCACAACATGGCTATCATCCCAACAGCCTGTTTGCCTGCTCTGGAGGCAGTTTTCTATTCCAAGGCACCCCCCTCTTCTCTCCAGCAGTCAGAGTAACTTTCCTCCTCCACCGTGAAAATAAATCAATCTCATCTGCCGCCGTTCGATTGCTTTCTTCTCCCTGCCTCACTCCTCAGCCCTGCTCTCCCTTTGAAAGCCCCTTTCCCCTGCACCATATGGCAGCTGGGAGAAGGGCAGAACTGTGATCCATCTCCTAACAAAAGAGGCTGTGGTGTCAAAAAGCCTCATGAATGCATGAGACACACTCATGTATAGAGAAATGCCTCTAGCTCTGTCAGGGAGGAACAAGAGAAGGCAGAGAGAGCTTACATCACTTTTGGGTTGAGAAAGGCACCAGCTCTCTCTGCAGCTCATCCCTTCCTCCCTCCCCTTCTTTGGTTTCGTGCCAAAATCCTATTAGATCCATTTATGACACGAGATGCAAAGTCAGAGTGTGAGGCAGAACAAGAAATTAAATCAGGCCACCTTATTCACTCCCCATCACTATTTTGGAGACAAAATCATAGTACTGAAAAAAAAAAAAAATAGCCACAACAAACTAGACTTTAATAGTGTGCCAAAAAATAAACAAGCCAGTCCTGTCCCCGCCAAAAAAAGGGATTGAGCACGCTCCTGTACATTGCCTATGGTGGCAGATTTACAGCAGAACTGCAAATTGAATGCTGGCAGGATGACCCTGAAATACTGTTTAAAGCACGCTGTTGGGTTCATTCTGCTTCCCCAAGCCGCTGCTGATACAAAAAAAATGACTCAGGCATCAGAAAATTAACTAGACCTATGCCTATGTGTGCCCTTTGAGCTGTCACAGAGGAATTGCACCTAATTTTTGACTATGAAAGAAATGCAAACTAGCACTTACCAAACATACATTCCTCTACCCTCTTTCTTCTGTTTCACTTTCTCATTTTCTGTTCTGGTGATATTTGGCATGCTCCATTTCACAGAAATGCCTATAAAATACATTCATGAGCTTCAGCCACACCGTTGGCCAAATGTTAGAATTTACAAATCAGAAACACACGGATTACAAACTTTTATCACTACAAGGGTGAGGAAAAACCACCAGTCCTGGGCAGCAGAATGCAGCAGCATGTAGTTAATGAATAGTAACTTACTGAACTTAAATATTTCATTAATAACTTCAGTTTATACATTTCTGAACATAACTGGGGACAACTGTGCTGTTTTATCTCCATGAAACGAAGTCTAGTTAAACCCTTAAACTAGAACTAAGTTACTGTTTCTACCTCTTCCCTACAAAGGCCTCAGAAATCACACAACTCTCTGTCCCTGAGGTTACTTGAAGCAACCTGGGCAAGCTTCCAAATGCTTGTATATGTGACCTTTACAAGTATTCCACAATAACAGCTCCCAGTGAAATAAATCCATGAACATATGTATAGAAACTCAGCAGTGACATGGAGGTTAAAAGATGAACTTCTATCAACACTGTTGTTTTGCGTTCCCACAATCAGAAATTGAAGAATAGAAGATTTTACTTTAACATATGTGATTGCATAAAGTATTTTTATAGTGTCTCCTGAGTCATCCTTCTTGGAATGCACTTAATGTAAATTTATTGAACAGCATTATATATATAAGTATATATTAAAGATACTGTTTACGTGTTCATCACGGGTCACAGAAAACTTTCCAAAATAAACTGCAATGAATTATGAAATGTAAAAGTCCCACCGGAAAAAACTTTGAAGGTGTCTGTTTAAAATTAATTCTGCCGTGTTGTTGGGGGAAAAAAAAATGAAATAAAACCTGCTATAAAGTGCTCAGGAATGCCTCTGGAATGACCCTGGGGAGGTGAGCGACCGTGGTATTTGACAGACTTAAAACTGCAGTGCTCCCCGGGTTTCTTGGGTTGTAACAGGCAGGGTTTAAGCTCTCATCTCGGGAGCAGGACTTGTGCCGGGTCCCTGCTGGGAGGGAGGGAGGGAAGGCAGGGAACAATGCTGCCATTCAGGCTCCCCATTCAGCCCAGCCACATCTGTTTACATGGCCTGTGCCCACCGCTGAAAAGAGTTTTCCTCCCACCTCCCCTTCATCTCACATGGCCCTCGACAGTGAGCCAGCAGCCTGAGAGCTTTGCTGCTGGAAAGCTGCAGTTTCGAATTTATTTTATGAGGACAGAGCTGACACACAGGCTAACAATAGCATGTGCACATTTCTAGAGTCTGGTTTGCATTTTATTGTAACCTGAGAACAACTGTAAAATTGTCCAAAACTCCTCATTTTCAGAATAAGTCTAGCACAGAGGATATTGGCACTGAACTTGGGGGGGCCAAACTTTAGTCTTTCAAATACATTTTTAAAGAGTTTTTCCTCTAAAACAAATTTTGCACCTGAAATATTTTTAAACAATGCTGGCAACACGCAGAGAAGTACTAAAAAGTGTGTTTTACCAAACAGCATTTATGTCTTACATTTTGTTGTCCACTGTTATAGTCCATGGCTATACATTCTGCACTTCAATAAACAGCTCATGTAAAATACTGTGACTGCAGTAAATTTCTGTTTAGATACCAGTTCTGCAACTTTCAAACTAAGCATCACCTAAAACAGAAGATACTTCACAGAAATCAACATAATAGGCTAAAATGATTAATGACCAACAGACCAATCCCCCCTTTTTATTTGAAACTTTAGCTGATATAAAACAATGAGAGATATTTCAGAGTCAGAAAAAGCCCATGAAAACCAAGCCAAGCAGGAGATGCTAAAAGCTTCTGAAGCCTAAGGCTGACCACTCTGTCTACCAGTATGTGATCAAGTTTTATGAAGCAATACATAAACACAAAGCAAACTTCATGCATTCAATGATTTGTCTCTGCTGATTAACTCATTAACTTATAGAAGTTTTGCCCAAATAAGAAATGCAGGCTCATGTCTCTGCCAGATACATCACAGTAATTGCACTGTAAAGCTGTTAAGTTTGCAAATGAACTGAAATTCATGCTGTAAGTGGTGTGATGGTATCACAATACACTGGATATATAACAGAGAAAAAATCCAGCAAGTTCCAGGAAGATTACGAAGCAAAGTTCTAAATGAGAAAAACAAGATAGTCTTCTACTCATAAAGCATTAAATAGCAGAAAATGAGATAAAGAAAAAATGTGAAAAAAGTAAAAAAGAGTCTCAGAGGAGGATTATTGAGATGTGAACACTTATTCTCAGGTGAATTGCTGTGAACTTGTGTAGCGCTTGGTGAGTTGCTGTGCAGACCTTGTTGAACACTCAGTTCAGTCTGACATCCCTGCTTCCAAAACCAAACTGTATTCCAAATCAGCTTATATTACATTACATTATTTTCCTGGTGCTTTTCTCCTAGGTTCATTAGTTATCATGATAATGGCAAGACCATATAAGTAAAGAGAATCTGAGCAAAAAATTTGCTTGTTCAGTATTGAACTTGCTCAGTGATGGCTGTCACATTGTTTTGAACTTCTCTTCCATGAAGACATTTAATCTAATGATTTCTTTATGCACAAAGCAATTATTTATTGAAAGGTCTAGCAGAATCAGGGTCTGTTGTTCAAGTTGAACATTCTTGTCTTCTCTGGTTTTGTTTGATATAAATGGGACAGCCTAAACACAAAGGACCAAATGACAGAGAAGTCCTCTTCCTTGTTCCTCTCTCCTGTTTCTTGTCCTTGGACATTTGCCAGTCTGTGTCCACCTCAAACCAATGTTTGTCTGCCCCATAACTGCAATCACACCACTTACATCCTTGGTGGAAAGGAAGGAGGGCAGTGAATTGCACTAAGTCATAAATTGAACTGTATTAAGTTGTGACTTAATAGAATCAATAAGAATCTACAGCTCAAACTTTGTCCTTTACAGGTACTTGTGTACTCAAATATCACAGCACTGCTGATGAATAGACGCTGTTATCTAAGAGGTACAATTGGCATGTACTAGAAAAAAAAAAAAAACAAAAAAATACAGAGTGAAATTCCAGGCAATATGGATTTAACCTGAATATAGGAGCTCCATAAGAGCACTGCAGCCTTACCAAAAAAGTATCTTTGAAAGTAACCTGTCCTCTTTTCAAGTCCAAAACATCCTTGCAAGTGACGTCAGCGGGGCCAATATATCATCTTGAAAGGTCAAGATTTACAAAATAAACTTTGGTATAACACAAAGAACTTGCCTGAGCATTTAAGAAAATAATTGTTTTAGAATCTGAAGTATAAATCATGCACTGTACTGCAGCTAGCTGCAAAAACAGGCATCAGAAGGCAAATAACTGAGCAAAAGAAGAAAAGTGGAGTTTTATCAAATCTGCAGTACGAAGTAAGATCATTAAATTCAACTAGGTTTTTTTTCTTCTTCTGCATATTGAAGAAAAGGAGTTAGTTCTTTTGCTAAATGCTAGCAGAGTATGAGCAGCCTAAAATTCAAGTTAGACAAATATTTTTTAAATTAAAAGAGTGTCACACAAGAATAAATGGAACAATATTCAGGGTTACATTTATACACAAGCCTCAGTGGCTTTTTGCCTTACCTTTTTCTCCATTGTTAGTTGTTTGGTTTTTGTTTTGGTCTTTTTCACTTTAATCATTACTGTTAACTTAAATGTAGAATATGCCCAATGATTTTGGTTATTGATTTCCATGCTGTTGAAACATAGCCTCTAGTTCTCATTACAAGGATTAAAGTACTTTATTTATCTACTAAGCAAGCACTACAAGCATAGAGGAAAAGATAACTCCTCAACAGCTTTTACCCAACAATTTCTCATATGATGTCTTAAATAAAAGCTGTCTAAAGTAGGGTGTAGTTTAATAAGATTTCCTAAAGGATTTTCCTTTACTAACAGTCCTGATTATATTTTTATGGTATGTGCATGTGTTCCCCTAAGAAAATGATATGACCGGAAGCAAAATTCGTCAAAACGTCTCTGACAGAGCACTGTTACTGAAAATTAAGACTCAGAATCATATAATTTCTGTGTGTTCACAGATTTATAGTGCACATCTGATCTCTCCTAATTGAAGCAAACAATTGTGTGATTTGTGACGGGTTTTAAACAGCACTGCTTTTTTTTCTGGATGGTGCTTCTTTTCAAAATTTCCAAAATGACTGCAAACATAATGAAGTTTTTGAAAGGGCCTGAAAATAAACTGAAACGTTTCAAAGGGAAGATTTCAATTTAAGCCCAATGAAAACAAAGGAACACTCACACATCCCCAGCAGATAATTATTCTCACAGAGGTAACACCACTAGGCAGTGACCACTTTTACTACACAGCCTGCTGTAGATAAAGATCGTTTCAGCTGTGTCTGCCTGGATGCTTTTGCTGCTTACTTGAACATTTGAACCTGTTGCTTGAAGGGGAGGGGACAGGAGAAGGCGAAAAGACTACACAGCATTGCTAATCCCTTGAGCCATCTGGAGACTTGAGGCCATGCTTTAGCTTATGTGTATATTGAAAACCTATTCCTTTCATTCATCCCTTCCCTGTGCCAATTTGTCATTGGCTTTTTTACTGTCAAAGCATGTCTTGAAGTTAATCACAGTGAGAATCAATATCTTTTTATGCCACAGTAAATACTCATGCTGGAAAGATTATTATTTTTTACTCATTTCTTCCCCTCCCCTCCACTACTTGCAGTGATTTGTAAAAATTGCTGATATAATTTTCACCAAGCTGAGCTGAAAGCAACAATAACTTTATCTTTAAAAGGAAAAAAACTAATTTCTTTAGTATTTCTGTGTAATCTGGATGACTTCTAATAGATTAAATACTCTGAAATGCCCATGTTATGCAGGGCTTGAAAGAACTCCACCTAGACATCATCTTCTAATTGAGCTGAGGCAGCATTTTTTAATTATCCAGGAACCAATCTGCATCTACACTTGCGCACCACAAGCCCCTCAAACTTGCTAAATTTGCATCCATACCAATACAGCAGATTGCACATTAAGTCTGTCCAAAAAGCTGATGATAATTTTCTAGAGCTTGCAGGAATTTGTTATCTATGTGTACTCACGGTTCTATATGAAGCCAAATCAATCATGATTCTGCCATGAAGCAGCAGAGACTTCACAGCTGCTTGACATCAATAAGTTTCCTACAGACTGGACAAAATGACATCTCACAATGCTGCAGTTAACTTTCAATGCCTTTTGCATTATTTCTAGATTTGTGCATCATATTGTTTTTTACATTGTGTTCCCTGAATTAGCTGCAAAGTAAATCATAAAAGTGCTGGTTCTGTGCATTTTGAAGTGAAATCATGTTCTACTGCATGCTCTTCCCATATATATATATATAATTCTTCACCATCCTTTTCTGGGTACACAGCAGATCTGATTTGTGAACCTTTCTTTATCTGATAATCTTTTAACAAAAAACCAAAAACATAATTTTAACTGTTAGATCATTTTGTGAATAGAAAAAAGAAAAGAGAAAATTATAAAGCACAGCAAAGGTAGAAAATAAAGCAGATATAAACATCTGAGAAATGGTCTGAAAGACCTCTGGAATTTGGGAGTCTGAGTAGTTTTTTAAAGGTAATCCAAGAGGTCAATATCTGTTTGAGAAGCACACTAGAGTTTTTAAGTATTTGTTGGGGAGTAACCCCGCTAGGAAGTTAAGCCCCACACAATCACTCACTTGCTCCACTGTGGTGGGATGGGGAAGAGGAATGGGATGGGCAAAGGGGAAGTCCTGGGTTCAGACAAAGACAGTTCAGCAGAGAAAACAAATGCAAAATAAAATAAAATAAAATAAAATAAAATAAATAAAATCAAAACAAAATAAGGAATTAATTCAGTACTTTCCAGCAGGAGGCAGGTGTTCAGCCAAGTTCATTACCCATAAAGGTTACTTGGGAAGACAGACTCCACAACTCCAAGCTTTCCTTCTTTCTCCCAGCTTTTATTGCTGAGTGTGATGTCATGGGGCATGGAATGGGGAAAACCCCTTTGGTTTTTTGGGCTGCACAGCTCTGACTCTCCATCCCCTGGGTGCAATACAGATGCTCAGCTGTTAAGTTCTTGCTCAGTCTTTCAGATCTGAGACAATCTGTGCATCAAATCTCATCCTACAAGATAAAAATGCTCACCGTTCTGGCATGAAAGGGAAAATAAAGGATATGATTAAAAACTAAAAATAACAACATAAAATATACAAACCATTGCTGACTGAGAGCACCCCACTGCCTTGCCAACAACAACACATTGCAACGCATTAGTTGGAGATAGCAGCCTGAAATAAACTCAGTTTGTGCTTAATGCAAAACCCTGTAAACTAGAAATTATTATTGAGCAGTTGGTACAGCAATACCTCTGTAGAAACATGCAGTTAGACACAAATGAGATCAACAAAGTCTTTTGGATCTGAGATACTAATCAGACTCAATAATTCTGAATTATAAGTTAGGATTCAACATAATGCCATCAAAACAAGGCCCACTAAAACAGTAGCTTTTTGTAGATTCAGTTTTAGTATTTATTAAGATTTTTTCCAGTTTCTACTCCAATCAGTAAAAAACTAAATTCCCACTGAACTAGGGTGAAACAGAAAGTCCAAGCTGAAGTATAAAATGGTTACTGGAACAAATAATGAATTTATTTTATTTCTGATAACTTCTCTGTGATGGCTGTGCCTTTATACCATATAATATAGAATCCTGAGACTATTGTCAAATATAAAAGTGAAATTAATCCTTGAAAAAGGTAACACACGATAAGAAATGCATTTTTACCACCGTATTTCTAGAATCCAAGACCAAAATAGTGCTGAACAATTTAAAGACTAAGACTAATGGATAACAAAAGGTGTGGGAAATAAAAAATGCTCACTTTATGAGGCATAAATGAGGCACTAATTGACAGGAGGTAAAAACCCCTTCTCTTGTTGTCTGGTTATTCGGCTGCGGATTGTGGTTCTGTCCTCGGAAGCATCTGGTCCTGGCCATTACCAGAGATCAAATAGAGGACCAGATGGTCTCTTGGTTTCACTCACTACAATGGTATGACCACTGAAATGTAAAAGCTCTTCACAGAACCAGAAGGAGACCATTTACCTCTGAATGCCCGATCTCTTAAAGGAGAAAAAAAAAAAAAAAAAAAAGGAAAAGAAAAAAAAAAAAAAAGGGAAAAAAGAGGACTCATACCTCTGAGAATCCAAGAGAATAGCAACCCAATTTACCTCAGAGACACTTTGGGCCAGAAGAAGTCAAATTACTTGTAAGCTTTTCTCACTGGAGGATCTGGCCTCAGCATGCTTTTGTGCTTCAAGTTCATATTATTATGAAATACTATCCTGAGAATGATTTGGAAAGTTAAAGCAGGAACTAGTGGTATAACCTGACAGGACAATATCATAACCACCCCTCAGCACTGTGCTGTATTCCTGCCTCCCAAGTCAAGCTGTCTGTCTGTCTGTGATTTAAAACCACCACTGTGGGCTTGCTTCATACCAGAGGGCTGAAGGACTAGAAGAGGTTAGATGGCTGAAAAATTCATACCCAAGAGAGGAAAAAAATTGGCATCTTAGAGAAGGGTGGTGTGGGGAGCCTCAGAAGTGCTGAATGTGTGGTAGTTTCTTTTTGTTGCCTCCCAGAGTCTTTCTGATGTTCTAGGTATGTGGGCTCATAATTTAAATTTTCCTTTCTAAAATATATGGACTTGACAGAAGCAAGGGAATTAAAATATAGTAAAGAAGCCTCATATTTGGGCTTGTTTTGTGATAATGAGACTCCAGAGTGCTTCCTTCTCTTTTCCAATGTCTCCACAAGGGTGATTCTCAGAGCCTGGTCTTGAAAGTATCTCCCTAGAAATGGGGAATAATGGCTACTCTGGCTTCTGCAAGCAGGAGTTTGAACATATTTGTTTTGTTTTTCATCCCTTTTTAACATCTAAACAGGAATTATTTCTCTCTCAGTTACTGTTTTATTAATTCAAATATGAAGAAGTTGAAATGTTTGAACATGGAGACTAGTTGGGTTCATTTCAAGTCATTATGTAGCCAGAGAATGTGCATCTGGAAAGATAATCATGGAATCAAAACAAATGTAGGCTATTCTTCCTTGGATAGAGGAGCAGGATATGTGTTTTCCTTATCATCACAGTAATTTATAAAGGAGAGATGCTCTCCTATGATATAAACCCTCAATATGCCAGACCTGCAGAACTGTCCTGCCTCTTAACACATTCTCCAGACAGAACACATTGCCACCTTTGTCTTCTCTTATTCCCCCCTTCCTACTTTCCTTACTAATCCTAAACCCTCAGAGACCATTTTGTTGGAAAAACAAAGCCCAAAAGCAATGCATTAATTTCGTATGTAAATGGCATTAGGAGCTCCAGAGATAGAAACTGGTCTGTCTCAAGTCTTTTAGGAAGAGCTAAACACTAGAAATGATATTGAAAAACACTGATTCTCAGTACAAACCAGCAAATTACAAAATCACACCCTGTTAAGATATAAGTAATGGGAATACACTATTGCATGTGACATTAATGCTGATGCTCAACAAAACCAATACCGCATGGAAAATGCAAACTCTTCAGCATCTGCTTTCATTTTGTTTTCAAAAAATATTTGTGCAGGGGAAACTGCTGAGCATTTAGAAGGGGAGGCAATGAGGACAGAGCTGTGAACCTCTTGGAAAAAGGGGGAGATCCCATGGCATGGCTGGGGACAACTGTACCCTGATGCAGGTCATTTCCCTCAGGCAAGAAGGGATGTAAATATTCATACAAGGACACAAATCCCATTTTTCCATAATATCAATTTAGATGCCTTGTTTTCCACATGACCCAAAAAAAGGCCTTAATAGAAAACACAGCAAGGTGGATTTGTTAAGTTTTCTGTAGCTTTCCCTCCCCATTTTTGTTTGTTTTCCAGATGGATCACATTTCCAGTGTGTGATTTTCAGACACAACCAGAGCTGACTTGTAGAGGAAAGTGATGGAGAACAGCAAAATAGGAAACAACAGGTCTTAAAAATAGCCAGTACCCTGGATGATAATGTTATTAAACTACTTTGTACCAAATTCTTTCTCACTACTTCATGTTTATTTTTCAGAAGGGACGAAAAGAAGAGGTACTGAGTTTAAGAAAAGGTCACATAGGAAAAGCCTTTTAGAAAAATTCCTACTAAATTATATATTTATTCCTATGGCTTCTCCAATGTACTTAGGGTAGTACAATAACTTCCATTTTGATGGAAAGGCAGTAGGCTATTTTGGAAAGCTCTGGCCAGATATGTGTTTTCAAATACATGAAAAATAAATTTCAAGAACTGTAAGCTGGCATGACAAGAAACTCAGATTCTTTAGATGGAAAATTGAACCAGAAAAAAGAAAGCAAAGGGAGAATGGATAAGATACGCTTTTTCCAGGTAGCATTAAAAAAGAGACATGATTCTGCTTTTCTTCATCACAGTTTTTCTTTTGGGTCTCAGTGCTAATTTGCTAGCAAGTAACATGTGGTCTCTGACAATCTTTTTAGCTTATTTCACTGATCCTGGCTTTTTCATTATATAAATAATGGGAAAACTGCACAAATTCCTGCACTTCACATCCCACACCAGCTCCCAAGGCTCCTTCCTCAGTAACTTGGAGGGCCTAACAGAAAACAGATGAGGATATTCACTTACACAGAGATGGTATTTTAAGAAATAAAATGAGTTGTGAAGTAACTCCTTCACCTCCCCAAATTCATGAAGTTTACTTTCACACCCACATAATAACCAAAGGGAAAATCTATACTAAAGTTACTATTTTGCTCTCCAGCAAAAAACTGTAGTGTTAAAATATCATTTGAGAAATACTATTTCCAGCATGGGAGTTCAAAGATCAAAAGGTACTTACATTCTTAACAAGATCTGTTTATTTTGACTGACAAAATAAATTCCTTTTTATGTATTATAACGAGTGCCACATTCTTGTAAGTATTGTTTTCTGGTGAATTCATAATTACTTCATTAAAGGTGATCAAAACACAATGGTTATTAACCCACATTCTTTCTGTACTCCTATCAGCCTGTGCTGGGTGAAGCTTTAACTGGATGCATCTCTTATATTTGTAAAGGAAAAAAAAGTCACCTAAATCTTCCCACAAAGCAACCACAGACATTATTTTCACTGCCAAATGTATATGTTAGTGCTCACAGGATTAAATGACCAAATAAATAATGAGAAATACCTGCTCCTAACCAATTCCTCACTGACACTTGGAGACATTTCATGGTATTTCATTCTTCCCTCTTTTCTCTCTGTTTTCTGTCCATTGTGGTAGGGCTTTGGGGGAGAGAGAATATCTGAATTCTTAGTCAGTCTTTTCTGGTGTCCATTTCCTTAGAAACGCACCCAAGTTTGTTATTAGAAGGGACCTCTGCTATTTGAGTTCTCACAGGAAGGAAAAATTCTATTACCTCCCTCAATTCGGGGTGTACAACAAACAGAGATTTATAAAATATATAAAAATCTCCAGTTAACTTTCTAATGCAGTATGTTTGAAAGTAGTAGCATTTGCTGTGCACCTTTTCAGAAATTGGAGATTTCCAGAAATGGAATAGGAAAAAAATGCTCCTAGCTACCTGATTTTATAAAAATTTTCAAATCAAACTCATACATTAGAAGCAATACAACGGCATTGTCACTTTCCCTGCCTAAAATAGTGTTTCATCATTCATCCATCTTCAGCCATTCTTCCAGATTTGGGCAAAAAGCAAGCAGGCTGAGCTCACAAAGCTAATATGACTCTGACATCACTTAGGAACTGAAGGTCCCTTTCCAAATGGGATGTGTGACATGCTTGCACTACAGCACAAACTGGAATAATTGCCCTGGGGCCCGAACATCTGGGTTGGCTTAGCAGGGGACGTTCACAGACACTCCCCAAAGCCATCCTCGTGGCTCTGTGTTCTGCTGTGGCACTCCAGAGGGTATGTCACTGGATTTCTGAGGACATCTCTGCATGTTGCAAAGCTCAGCTGCTCTCTGGTTAGTCCCCAGGCTATTCTTGTGGGTAGGGAAGGGAGGATTTGTGGGAACTGGCTATAGGATTACTAGCACTTGCTTTTTCAACATTTCTCAGTATTCCAATGGGAGAAAGCACAAAAAGGAGCAGAACCAAGGCAAGCTAATCAGACCTGAAAATACTATTATTTGTTGTTGACATGTACCTTGGTGTATTGATGGGAATGTGAGAAAAAAAAAAAGAGGAATCTGGATTTCTATTTTGATTCTATTTCTAATGAGGATTTCTATTTTTTTTTTTTTTTTTGAAAGTCAAAGCACTTTGTCTGCCTAATATTCTGAGATAATATCACCAATTATACCAAATCTCTGAAAATTAGAGGGTCTGGAAGCACTCTTTAATGATTTGAGAAAATACAGCTGGAAAGGAGTCAGAATGTTAAAGATGAAGACCAAGAGCTAATCACCTTGAGACTATTGGTTCAAATCAGAAGTGGAGACAGATGTGTATTTCCTTCTTTACCCATCTCTTTTATCTATGTATAACCCATTGTAGTACCTCTCTCCTGACAATCCAAAGATATAAAAAGGACAGGGAACTGAGAGATATAAAGTTTCACATCTGCTGACAGCTTGTTTCCCTCCTCCTCACTCTCTATGTTACCACTATTCAGGGGATCACCAAGACAGAGATGCTTGTACAGAAAAATGCAACTTCTGTAATGGGTCAGTCATGAAACTATCTCAAAGGAAAATCACAATTAAAAATACTAGAAGTCCTTTAAAGACAATGACTTTAAACAGAGATGACACCCAAAAGAATACAGGGCAAATCTATTGTGATTATTTATATGGAAAAGAATAGTATAGGCTATGGATGATTTTGCAAAAGCTGCGGTTAATAAAAACAGCCGAACAACCATCAGACCCATGTGTATGAGCATGTCAGCCTAAAAATGAACACAGCCACCACAGATAATGAAAGCATACAGCTGACCATGAGCCTTGTGCTTAAAGTTGTGGGCAGTGCCTGTAAGACATCATGCACTACCAAAAGCAATAAATATAAAATTTGAGAAAAAAAAAAAAAAAGATGGAATCTCAAAAAGGATGGAATTTTTAGTCATCATGAACCTAGTCAAAGGTATTTAGCTTATCTTGACACACGGGTCCTCTATGTCACAGGACAGATACGTTCTGACAGCCCAGTGTTTAGAGGAAAAATAAAATATGCAGTCACATACAAGTTACTTGCTAGACTGCACATTTCTGTATGCACTGCAAGGACAAGGAGAAGCCCTTTGGGTGACTGTATAATGGAACTTTGCAAGTCCATAGCTGGATTCATTATTTGCACAGTATTCAGAAAAAAAATTAAAATAGCCTCTGTCAGCATTGATGACAGTGTGGTTTCATAACAAACTTACTTCAGAACAACGTGTTTGTTGTGAGGCTTTTGAGCTGCCTCTGTCTGCTTTGCAGGGAAAAATGTCTCAAAGGCTGAACACAGCATCAAGAAAAGCTGGACCTGAGTACTGGGACTGTTTTGGATGTGCTTATAGCAGAAATCTGGAAATAGGCTACTTGTGATAGTTCTTAATCATGGAGGGAAAATATTAACTTCAGCAAGTAAGCAAATTTATTTCCCCAAGGAAAAATAGGGTATAGAAAATTTCCAGGTTCCCTGTGAAGCAATGCTGAATTTGGTACTGAGAGAAATTTTTGAAAGTTTTGATTTTCAAACCCTTTATACAAGATCCCACATTCAAGTTACTCCATGTGAAAGGAAAAACAAAAGTATTTCCTTGTGAATTAATCATTATCAAAAGATAGGGAACTGCAGTGATGAAATATTTTTTCTATCACTAATCCTACATGGACCTGTTCCGAGACCCAGAGTTCTCAACAATCATAAACAGTCAGAAAATTCAGATAATGAGAAGAAAAGGCTTGAAGATAGTACAAAACTGGTCAAAGTAATCAATCTAAAAGTGATCTGCAAAAGAGAATCTTGATTTTAAGCAGCTAGAAAATAAAAACAGACACTGAAACAACACCCCTAAAACACGTAAGAGCTCATAAACTTCTCAACTACACAGTCTGGTGAGTTAATTCCTGGACATGTGTGCCAGAGAAGGGAGAACCATCTCCCTGCTGTTTTATACCTTCTGAAACCACTCAATTTTGTTAACAGTGGCAGAAGACTGGTACAGGATGAATCAAGGAAAAAAAAAAAAAGAAAAATGAGAATCATATAGCTGGTGCATTAGGGAAAGTGGCAAGTTTCCTCAAAAGATTTTTTTTCAGCCTTCTATAACACGTGGTTTACAGTGGAGCCTGGCTGTAGAAGGGACTGTCAAAATCCAGGTCCTTATCTCTTTCAAATGGACACAAACACAACATCACTTGGCAGTTTCCTTACTGCCACACTTGGTCCTTCACCAAGGTTGGAGTCATCCTGTGCTGTGGTACTCAGCTGTCATCACTCCACTTAAATGTGCCTGTCCCTGAGTGCTGCTGCTCCAAGTGATGTGTTATTACACTGCTCAGCACTCTGGGGTTCTGCAGAGCATCCAGTGTGGCACAAGAAATCGTTTAATAAACGCATTCAAAATGAACCCACTTGTGCTAAAGATGATGATTGCGGATTCTGCTGCTCAGCCCACTCTATTCAGTCATGCATGAAGTATTAACTGTTTAAAATTTTTCTGTATTGCTATGGCAACCCTCATTCTCCAGCAGTCTCTTGAAACAGCACACAGAAAGGCATTCATTTTCCAGGCAAGCTGCTGCTCCCATGAGCTCTGAAATGCCCACCTAGCTCCCATTACAAATAATTTGACTCAAGAGCACATACCAGTTTAATCTGCAAAACCCATTTAGCTCATGACCTGGCCTATTGTGCAAGTCCAAATCTCACAGACACCTACACTCAAATCACTTGGGTTTACTGCTGTTACAGGCTGAGAAATAACACTGTTAAGCACTGTGTGGCTTTACATAGGTGACTGAATGATTTTCCCACGTCTGATTTTACTCAGTACCATTGAAAACCATTTCCTCCTACATCACAACCCTGGAGCACAGGACAGGAAAAGAAGGGAGAGGAGAAACACCATGAAAGGAGGATGAGAAGAGGGAAGTGGAGAGACTGCATCACCATGGCCCTTGTGTGGCCAAATGGATAGACAGGAGAACAACCTATACCCTTAAAATACCTGGATATTTGCTAGATGTGAATCCTATATAGAAATAAAGTACTTTAGTGTCCCTGAAACCAGCCAATGACTAAATATAATAAACTGCAAAGCAGCTCTCTTTCAGTTAGCATATGCTTTTCAAAACTATCAGCTCTACATCTCATCTGGGATCTGCAGCAGGTTGGGCTTTTGATGTTAAAGCAAAAACTCAAATATTTTTGCCAAACCAAAAGTTGCTTCTTAAACTTGTTCCATTGCATTGAATGCTATGTAATAAATAGACAAAGATAAAGCTCCTGTCTGCATCTCAGGGATTTATTTTCCTGGAAAGTATCATTCTTCATCATTTCAGATACATGGAAAAGACATTTTGTAAAGAGTTTTCTTCTAAGCAATTCCTACATTCATGAGGAAAAAATCTTGACAAAATAATGAATCCAGTCTCTCTTGCAAAGGAAAAATAAGTTATTTGTAAGTTACAAAGGATAAAACTATTCCCTAACTCACCATAACCTTTTTCTTAGGGACCTCATATATGCAATAAACCACAAAGCTGGTGCTCTCAGTGCCCTGTCTGAATTCTCCTCCCCACGCTGTGGATATCCCTGAGTGCTTGCCTTTTAATAAACATAACCTGAAAAAAATAATGTCAGTTCTTCTTCCTGCAGCTCAAAGGGGAGTGGCACATTGAGCCCATCATAGGTTAACTGTTAGAGCTTCCTCTCTACCAGCTGGAAACATTTCAGTCACTTGTTTGAACTCAGTTTAAGCTTGGAACAAGAAAGCAGAAACTTAAAAGAGCTGCAAAGAGATGCTGTGTCTCTATGACATTGGGAAACCATCATCAACAAGTCCTGACAGATGTGAGAACATTCACATCAGTTCATACCCAGATACTGCTGAGTTAGTAAAAAAAATCCTTCAATTTATATGGAATAAACTACTTAAAAACATATCAGCATAGTTCTCAGATATCAATAAATTTAAATAGCTTTGCCTGGACAAGATTTTCATTCACATTGAAAACTATTGCATCCAGGGATTTGTCTTGCCTTGTGAACAGATGATCCTCTTCCCAAGCAAAGCTGGTTGTGTAGTTTCTTTCATTTTTCCGTGTCTTGTTTTATTCATAGTAATTTCAAAATGGTGTAGCTTTAATAAGGGGAAAACATTGTGACAAAAAATTGTTTATTTTTTCCTATATTTTCATTATTAGCTGTTATGTGACCTAAAAAATGCTCACAAACACACTTTTGAAAGGATTAGGTAGTAACCATTTCAGTAAAAAATTCACGATAGCTCAAGACCCCTGTGGTGAGCAGCCTGCAAGGCCACCAGCTCTCACCCATGGACGTTGTTTCCTAAGGAAGCACACTAGGAAATGCCAATCCACAGGATGACAAACCACAGTGAGGAGGAAGCACAAGGAAGGTTTAGTCCCCTCCTTAGCACCAACCTACATTTCCAGGGCCCTGGATTTTTCCTTACAGAGTAGGGAAAACACCTTTTCAACATATGGCTGTGAATACCCACCACATCCTCACTTGCACCTCATCTGCTCCAGCCATACTTTTCAGCATCTTGCCCACAGGCTGATGGGCTTTGATCAAAGCCAGCCGTTAGAAATTATTATGCAAATTCACTCATCAGTGAATGTGCATTGAATGACGCTGAAAATTGCACCAACCATGGCAGCCAAAACACCTTGAAGCCTGGTTAATGATGTGCAAATCCCCCCCCCCCCCCCCATTTATATTTCTCAAGGAAATTCACCCATTTTGAGTTTGGAAAGCTGAAATGGGGCAAGATGTTGTCTTGAAAGGGGAGGTGAAAAATTGCATCAGTCCCAGGAAGTACAGAACTGAAATGCTGAAATGTGTCCTGGGTTCTCAGTGCCTCCCACTTGGAGCCAGGAAACTGATTCCCATTTCCAAGAAGATGCATTTACTTCTTTTTGAACTGCAAAGGTCCTGCTCAAGTTACCTCATCTCCCTGTAAAACCAATCTGAGGAGTTTATTACAGCGCTAGAGTTTTGCTGCTCAGATTTATTGGACGTGCAAGAGCAGACAGGCAGACTCGAGGTAGGAAATAGCATGCATCACCCACTCTAGAGTTTCCTCTCTACAGCTCCACTAAGTGTGGTTTTTGGCATGCACATTGGAAAAAAAATATTTTCCATTAATGGTCTGGACTGGTGGATTAGACAAGTACACTGCCTTCCAAGAGCGGTGAGATCCAAAACATGTTTAATTTAGTCTAAATAGGACCCCAATGATCTACAGGACTTCCTGGATGTTTGTACATGCATGTCATTTTATAGAGAAAGGTACAGACATATGGTTTGCATTTTCCTTTAGCTAATTATTTTTTCAGAGATTTAGCATTAGAACTGATCAGAAAAAACATTGGCAGACCCATGTTCTGCAGAGAAATACAAGTGTTTTCAAATGGAAAAAGAAAAAAAAAAGGTATTGAATTCATCATCAGAAATTTTTTTTTCCAAACCTTCATTCTGCTCCAGCAAAGGAGCAGACATGCTCCATGATCTGCACCTCCAAAGGAAATAGTTTGCACAGCAAACCCTCACGACTGGTGAAATGCTTGTGAACAGGCAAGACGCTGCACATTATTCACAGAATTTATTCAGCCAGCAGGAATGAAGACATTGCCAAGGCCCACAATATGATTGCAAGCCACTTGTGAGCCAAGAGAGAGGCAAAAATCCTTACTAATTATTATCTCAACCCATGTATCTAGACTAAAGGAATGCCCTGAGATTTGTATGCATCTCTCTCCCTGCCTTCTTGTTAGCTGAATATTGCCATAAGATTTATTTTCCCTTTAGAGCTTTAGCTATGTTTTCCAGCATGCTTTTAGACTGCACATGAAACACAGCATAAAAAATCTGTCACCCTTCCTTAAGAGGCCATTATTGTCAGGCTTCTTTGCCAGATTTGAATCAGATCTGCCAAACTCTTGGCAAACAGAAATGTTAACATCCCTTTAAAGCACAGCTATGTTTTTGCCAAACTGAATAAAATAACTTATGCTGGAAGCCTTGGTAGCAACTGTCTGTTGAATATTAGGATGTCCACAAAAGATAGGAATAAAATCCTTCAGGTGAAGATATTTCAGATCATCTAATTTCTAAATGGGAAAAAAACCCCAAACATAAAATTAAGTATTGTGCAGCTTTGTAACTTATCTGATAAAACAGAAGTTTTTTAACAGATTTAAAGAAAAACTTTGTTAGGATGCCACCACTGAAATAAAGCAGAAAAATTGAGAAAAGTGACAGCAAATTTTACAGCCAAAAAGTGGAACAGGTAAGTCAAGGCGGTTCCTTATGACAATATGAATGTTCTTAATGGCCATATAGAGTTGTCTTGAATGAGAAAGAGCCATTCCTGGAGAAAAGACACAAAATGATCCTTTTAATATCTCAATACCAAAACAGAGTTTACTGACATTTTTCCTCATAATGTAGCTGTTTTTTTCTTGTATCTCTTGTGATGATGTTGCAATATTAAAAATCATACAGATTAGAATAATTGAAAGTCTGATTGTTTATTATTTTCCATGTTCTAGCAAAATTCAGATTTGTCTTAACGGAGGAAAAACTCTGACAATGTAGCTCTACTGATGTGTTTCACATGAAAGGAAAATAAAAATCTTTTCTTCTCTGAAAAAGCAAGTCTGGTTCCCAGTAAACCCACCAACAAGTGAGTTTGTGTTTATTATAACAACAAAACTACATAATATCAAGAGTGTGGTATTAAAAAACTCTGTAGTCCAGTTTCTGTATGGGTAGAAGACGCCAAATACAGAATCCTAAAACTGACATTCAGAAAATTTGTCTTTAATGTACATTCACCAGTTTTAAAATTTCAACTACCTTTTTTAACCATCTCTTTCTCTCAGTCTCAATTGAAATATCTTTAAATAAAAGAGCATTATCTTTCCTTTCCTCCTTGGTGGTATTGAAAGCTACATGGAGATTTGCAGCACAGCCTAGATGGTGAATTTTAAAGCATAGCAGCTCTGTGATTCAAAATAGGCCAAAGTATCAAGCAAACTTAACTCTGAGTTTATTAATCTTCAGAGCAATGACAACACACAGACTGCACCTACTTCTCTGTTCCCAGATGAGCTTCAGACACAGTTCCTGAAGGATTAAGTCCCATTGTGCAAAATGGTGGCAGAAGGTCTTGAAGTGTTTGGTTTATTACCTACTGTTTGGATAAACTGGGCTGTAGTAAGGTGTGGAAGTGGCTTTGGCCAAGAAGGTTTGCTCTTGGATCTCATAAGAGTCTCACATGTGACATCTGTACGTGATCAAAAGGCATCAAGTAACTGAGAGCAAGAGAAAACTTTCAGGAATTTATTTAGATCTTTGACGAAACAGAACTTTATCAAACTTACTATTCCCTTTTTATGTGGCTCATCAAGACCTTTCTTAACAAACAACTTTAATAAACAAGTTATATTCCCTATCTGGCTACCATGGGCAACTCTAAATGTCATTTACATCCAGCTTGGCTCTGAATATGCAGCTAGGTTCTAAAAATGTGTTAATAAACAATTATTTTTAGATGTTGCCTAAACATTTAGAACTGAAGGCTTTCTGAGCAGGAAATGGTGGGAGGTCAGTCCCTCAGCTTTCAAGATATTAATAAGAAACACATGGAAAGGATGTCAAATAATTCCTACATTGTTTGAAGCAAAAGACTAAATACTGATATGTGCCAGCATAGAAGCCATATATAGGGATAACTCCCAAACCAAGGGGTAAAGTAATAAGCAAAAAAACCTAACAATTTTATTGAGACAATTCTGATTAAAATTCTCCACAATACTTTTAAAAAGATCATCCGAATTTGTCTGAACTTCCTGACGTCTTTCTCTTTTCCTCTGCTTTTTTCTACTCATATTCAACTTTATCTATTCATTTTTAGGGGCTCAGATAACCCACCACTGACCAAACTTTCATAAAAAATTTAACAAGCTTCCAAACCCTAATATCCCATGGTCCATAGTGAAGACACAGAATTTAGTCATCTTATTTCATACTTAATTTGAAGCTTAAAATTTCATGAGCAGATAAAGATGCCATTTTCTCTCCACTAATTCCTGATATGCTTTGTATCCTGAAATTTTAACATGGTAGCATCTGTTATTTTTTTGGGTTTTAATCTGTCACAGAAAACCTGTCATAATTATCAACGTATTGCTGAACTCTTGCACTGCTGAATCAAGATCATGGCATGAAGATTTGGAGTAAAAATGTGCAACTTCATCTTTTTCCTTTCTCTCTGAATAGCTGTTTTTATCCTCTCTGGATAGACAGCATAGCAATGCTATGCAGTCAGGGTAGAGATGAATGAAGTTTTTATCATCCCATAAGGTTTTAATTATTCTTCCACAGAATTTTGCCATTCCCCTAGGTTCCTCATGAAATTGCTCCATCCAATGTCAGGAATGTTGGGAGTTTTGCATCATGACTACAAATGAAATTCATATAATTGGCCTTTTTTCCAATGGCATACATTGAGATTCACTAATTGTCTATGTGTTATTGCATCACATACAGTCCTAGCAGTGCCTTCTAACAGCACTGACCAAACTCAATTCAAGACATTTTGCCCAGGAACAAACTATTCACTCTCAGATTGTTAAAGAACAGTTAAAAGTAAAGCAAAGGAAAAAAAAAAAAAACCCAAAACGTCTTTCCATAAGCCCTTGGTAGGTGTTCAGAGATTTTGCAGTTGCTGTCTGCTATTGCTGTGGAAGGAATATTTAAGCCCCTTTTTCACTTCAGCTTTACAAAAGCAGCAATTAAGAACAGAGAAGAAAAAGAAAGAAATAAATCAGAATTGCAGCTAAAGTTGAGAAGTAAAGGGGGAGAAAAAAGAAGAGATGCATAAGGCATAAGAGAAAAAAAGAAATAAAAGTGTAAAAATAAATGGAAAGTCTTTCAAGTCTAAGAAAGTCAAAGCCTCTGAGAGCACAAAAGAAGTTAAAAAAGTCCCTGACAAGAAGGCTACAAAACCCAATTCCCCCACCTCGAATATAATTATGAAATTATGCTTGAAAGTAGGTAAGGTTCATTACATGAGGTGTCCAGCCATGGAGAAGTGCTGTCCTGTCATTGTAAGAATAGTTCCTTTCTGAAAATTCTTCCTTTTCTTTGTTTCTTGCTTTTTCTTGCTTATCAGCAGCAAATAAAATATGTATAATTGGGAAGAATTGCATTAAGGAAGATTTAAATCCATCCTGAACAATTTCTGTCCTGAATTCCTTTCCTTGCTGGGCCATTCTTGAGTTTGTGAACTCCTTAAACATTCATATACAAGTGAGCAAGGGTCTTCAGACCCATATAGCAAATGTCAAATTCTTCCATGCTAAAGAAATGGAAATGCAGTATTCCGCTTCTGAAGGAATAGGGCTGAGGGCTAAGTACCATATTTTATTTCAGATACTGACATTTTCCCAGGATGTCAGATGTTTCAAAGAGCCATCAGTTCTGACTGGTTACTGAAGAGACAGTTGTGAAGATTTTCAAATCCTTTCAATAGTGAGGCATTCCTTCTCTGCCATCAAGTAAGCTTTAGAAGCAATTTGGTCTAGATAAATACTTCTGTCCATTGACCTCCTGGGACGAGACAGACCCTATTTCCTCTCAGAAATATGTTTGAAATGTGAATTCCTCGTTGAAGAGAAGCATGTACAGACTTACAATTGAAACAACTCTTGAGAGTCTGAAAGGCCTTTTCAGAGACTCGAAAAATTGTAAAAGGAAATGCATTCTTACTTAGGTCTATTAACAAGGCTTCCTCAAAGAAACCTGATGCAAAAATTTCCTGTGGAGAAGTCTCAGAAGAACTGCAAACAGAATAGATTATTTCTACTCCAGGGATAAGGAAAGGCCTGATCTGTAAAGTATTTCAAGTGATGAAGAAGGTCTCGATATTTGTGTCTATTATTAGTTAAATTATTAATTAAACAGATAATTTAGGATCAAACCAATGTCCCCTGGCACGTACATTTGTCTGGTGACAATAGTCTTAATTCAAAGAACAGTACTTCTAAACTACAGTACTGCTAAACCTGCTCATGGAAAAGCATTGACCTAGGACAAAGACAGAATATGCGTTTTTCTGTGAATCTATCACAGCCAGGCAAGGATTTCTATACATCAGTGTGGTGACCCAGCTCTAGCCCAGCTCTAGCATAGTGACCTTGCTCTAAGGAGCAAGATGTATGTCATAGGTAGAAAAGTAGGATCCATAGCAAGAAAGCCATCTTTCAGTGCTGACATATCTGCTTTTCTCAGCTTGCTCAGTAACAGGACACCAACTCTGCTCCCTGGTTCTGGAGCTCACTTGCTCAGAATCAGTCTGCACCCCTGTGTAAACTTGTGCAGCTTGTGGTCAGATGTCAGATTTTTTTCTGAAGGTTGAGGCGAATCCTGCACCATTTCACCTAGGGATATAGACAGCAGGGCACTTTGAGTCCCTACTTGTGGTTTTGCTCTTACACACTTTGTTTTTTTCACAAAAGGCAACACTAGTTCTTGATTTTCTGTCTGTCTAGCAGCTTTCACCCTCTCATATTGTAGCCTCAAACCACAGAACAAGCCAAACTCTGTGAGAAGTGTGAAAATGAAGCCTGAAGGTGCTCTGAAATGGGAAGGGTAGCTGCATGCAGGTGATGAGAGATGCTTCTCAGTACAACATGATGTAAACATTGCCAGACCATAAGAATTAAAGCAAGGAAAACTGAAATTATAACAAAATTCACTTTTTTTCCCTTAATGACTTGAACACTTAGATTGTGAAACATAATTCTCCACGAATTCTCAGACCTGCATTTCCACATAGCAGGAGCATGCTTGTCACAGTTTGTTATCTGTCAAAGTACAGGCTGGGTACAGGGAAATTGGAGAAAATGTGAGCTGAGCCATGTTATTTGAGAAGTGCCCTGCTTTCTACGTGTGTTTCCACTGAGTTTACAGAGTTGTGCTGCAGTTCTGCCAAAGGAAAAACAGATGAGTTTTCAACTTGCAATCTACATGGCCATCTATGGCCATCACTTTCACATGCCCTGAATTAGAAAGCTTCTTGCCAGAAAATTAAAAAATTCTAAAAGCTTTTCTCTGCTGTAAATGTACAATGCTTAAACCATGCATATTAACAAGGTTTGATACCAGAACTAGCGGAGGCTCTGGTAAGCAATTAACTATGAGACAGAGAGGATGACCCCTTATATGCATTAATTTACTCAGAGTCCTGTTAGGTCCACTGAAACCTTACTAAAAGCTGTATATTGATTTTCTTGAACCATACAGCAGGCTCTGTGTCTAAAATATTAAAAAAAAAATGTATATATAACACACCTATTTACATGATTTCTCCAAATTGTGTTAACCCATAGAGACCTCAGTGCAACTGAAACTGAAATTGCATATCACATTGAAGCCTTACCTGCTGCACTCTTTCTCACTTCAACATCTTTCTGTCTCTCTTTGGAAGGTGATTTAGAAATGCAGGAATCACTCCAGGAATTTAAATTGTATATCAAAAAAGTCCAATAATCCTCTTGCTTCTTTAACAAAATTAAACATTTGATAAATTTGTGTAAAAAGACCATATTGTATTTGAGTGCTTCCTATATTGTCAGATAATAGTATATGGCTGTAGTTGATTTACCAGATTTGAATTGTATAAGGCACATATGAAATGAAAACTGTTGACATCAGTGAAAATTTTATTTCAGAAAGACTTGCTGAGATTTAAAATCCCTTAAGAGATTGAGTCCAAAGGACACGGTTTCAAGATCCTCTTCACTCTTCAGATCAAGTTCCACTTTTTCTGAGTAAGGTTGAGACAAATAGCATTCAACACACAGCAGTTGTGTGCCAAAAGGTAGCTAATACCATGGAGAAAATAAGTAGCTAGAGAAAAATATGTTATAGGCTAAGTAGAAAAAGAAATACATGTTCTAACAGCATGATTCTGAATAAAGTGCTCTCAGCAGAGTATTGAAACAAAAACAATGAAAGCAAAAAAACACCAAACTAAACCAAGCTAAGAAATTTTTGGTCTGGGGAGGGTTGTGGGTTATTTTTTTTCATTTTGTTTCATTTTTATTTTTGGTTTTTTTCCCAAATGATTGACAAATGTTAGACACCTTTCCATTTTTCCCTCATCCATCACTCACTATTCCTGCAAACCAAAGAAATTCTTTCTAATCCCCTGGTCCAGCACTCATAAACACAAAGCTGTGATGCTTACCAGGCACAGCTTCAGGTAGGTCTCAAATCACAGGTTTTCTTTTCTACTTTTAGTTTTCTCAGGGGAGATGAATGACCTTTCCAGGCTTTCAGTGACAGCTAGCCCTAACCAAGCCAAGAGCAAAGCAGCCGTTGGATCTGCTAACCCACATATACAAATTTTGTCTTTTTCAAGTCCACACCTACTTTAGTGGCTCATTAAATAGTATATTATTGTGATCATGTGAAATATCAAACATGTCAGTTTTTTAAAAGTACCAGCAATACAACAGGAACTAACTAAAATAC
>JANRMJ010000088.1:8989752-9012864 GCA_025584955.1 Alethe diademata
AAACATGTCAGTTTTTTAAAAGTACCAGCAATACAACAGGAACTAACTAAAATACTGAGCTCAGATTTGGTACAAGAAATTAGCACCTACTACTGCCTATTTTTCCCCTGATTTAGTATTTAATAATTCTAATTTATGGTTATAACAAAAAAAATGTTTTTTCCACTTTGATTAGGAGAATCATCCAAATACATCACAAAGCAATGCTTTGACACCCTTGAATGCAATATTGCTAAGGTATGAAGCAACAACTGGATGTAACTAGACACATAGTAGGAAAAAAAAAAAAAAAAGGAGGTCTTTGCCAGTTTATTAGAGTGCCTAAGAAAAATAATATTTATGAAGCTTATATCTCCACAGGGTGATAAGAGTCCCAGTTTTTAAGAAACCAAACAAAATTTTCTGCATTGCCTGTAATCTTAAGAGATATATTTTCACATTGCACCTGTAGCTCAGAAAAATTAATTAATTGAATTGACACTTCTAAGATACAGTTTTGTGGTTCTTGGCATTCTAGACAATTTAAATCTGATGTAAATGCATTAAATCTGACATATCTTTGCTTTGAATTTTTAATTACTTTTTGCACATGTTAAAATGAGTGGCTCTTCAGGGACTATTTAAAATGGGATGCTCCATTTGAAATATATGGCAGAATATTAAATTTTTACATCCCATTAGTATTTCCAGGTCTAGACATAAATGGACCATTCGTTTAAATAACTGGTACATTTTTATAAAAATCAATGTCTGTCCCGCAGCCCGATATTAAAAGTAGGCAATTAATAATGATTTTTTTTAATGTCAGATTATTTTTAGTACATTTTTCCAGTTCAGATACTGTCTGAAAACACCAAAAGGATTATTACTGCTGTGCCTTATACCAACAGCAGATAACACACTCAGGAACAGGCATGTGATTAGTCATTAATGAGAACCAGCTCATAACAGTCTTAATCTTTGAAGTCTAAAGATTCTGTGAAGTTTTGAGACTTCCCAAAATCATTAAATGTGAATGAATGTTTTTACCTTGCAACTGCCATGCACTTAAGGCCATGTTAGGTGTTACTGTGGGAGTGACATTAACAAGTCATTGATGTGTGTAATTAATGCTTAAAAATACTGAATCGAGCCCAGATGTAGAGTTCACCTATGTGATGTTCCCTTGACAAATGATACTGTTAACATTTCAGGAATATATTTTTTAATGGTTTCAACTGAAAAAAAAACCCACTATTTTTGGTGAAGTCTTAATTTCTTTATCTACCATATTCCTCTGGGTTACATACATTAGTGAAGGTTTTCTATGCATCATTGAACAGTAAAAATCTAATATGATCTATAATTTCACCAATCTTTTTTGCTGTAAACTATCATTTTTCCCTATACATTAAACTGCACCTAAGAAATAATTTTTCCTTTTTTTTTATATGCTATTACAGCTGTAGGTATTTTAGCAACAGGAGTTGTTTTAAATTACAAAATCTGACACTTCAACCTTCTTGATCAATACTCCTTTATAAATATTTTTTAGTAGATGAGAAATAAATAAAATCACATTGAAATAAATGACCTTTAAGACAGAAATCACAGCAGGCATCCTTTAGAACAGGATCACATGTTATCTGAAGATACTTTTCTGTGTTATTGACACTGCTATTTACTTTGTTTCTCCACCCATATTTAATTGTCTCAGAGTTTGAATATGTGTCTGAAGAAAAATGAAGGATCTAAATCCTTTCTGGGGCAGCTCATTCTTTCAAAACTTTTTTTAAATGTGGCACTTGAAGAAAATTTGTGGGAACCAAGAATTTACTGACCTCTGCCAAAATGAGTACTATAGAAAACGAAGAAAAAGGGGGAGGTCACAGAAACTCAGCCAAAAGTAATATTATTAAAGAATTCTTTATGGACCTGACTGCCAATTCATCCTGTTGTGGAATCTATAGCCTTGCTCCACTCTGGCAGAGCGTCCTGCCTAACCACAC
Organism: Alethe diademata; assembly: GCA_025584955.1. Lineage (NCBI taxonomy): Eukaryota > Metazoa > Chordata > Aves > Passeriformes > Muscicapidae > Alethe > Alethe diademata. The sequence continues at coordinate 8,991,741 of JANRMJ010000088.1, forward strand.
ATTGTTCTTTGGTCATTATCCAAACCCTGCTGATGGATTCGGGAGCCTCTCTGGGAGGCTGAGTGCACTTTGGATTGCAGCATAAAAACACCAGCCAGACAATGTTAAAGTCTTGCTGAATAAGGCATTACCTTCAGGAATTAATTTGTGACTGAAGTTCCAGACGCTAATGAACCATTCTGTAATACTTCAAGACAGTAAGAATATGGCTTGTCCTGTCATGTCTTTAATATTTGAAGTATTTTGGCAATTAATTTTGTTTATGTAAAGAACTGAGGCTCAAAATAAAACCATTTATGAAAAATGGGAATAGTTAGATCCAAAATGGATTCAGCAAACAAATTGCATTCTTTAAATAGGGAGAAGTAAAGGGAGGGAAATGCTGATTCATTAAATATCCAAATGATTTAGGAGAAAAAGTCTTATTTTTTGATTGGGACAAAGACAATTTTAAAGATATTGTTGATACTTATGGAAATAAAAACACTTAAACTTGCACAGGTGTGAAAATACAGTCACTAAATTAGCTCATGGTGAAAGTAGGACACAGTAAATTAACACATATAAATTAAGTCACACTAGACTATACCGGAGGATAGGTGGAATTTCCAAAAGCATTTAGCCCTACTTGATCATGCTCACTTACCAATAACAAAAACTCACTATCTCTGGTAAAAATCAAGCTGTTCATCACTTAGATCTTCCAGAAAACTCATTCTTAGATGCCAGAAATGCAACTAATTTTGACACTTTGCCTTAAAATGCAGACCACACATCTGGAAGAAATTATCTTTCTTATCCTTATTTAATGTAACTTTCCTGTGAACATGTTTCTTGATGACAGTGAAGATCTACCTTCAATATCATATCTGTAAGCTGCAAACTGAAAATATATCTCTACATTAGTGATCTATTTCCAAAGAAGGAAGGATAAAGTCTGATCGTGTTATTTGCAATTCTGTAATTGTTGGTTTATTGTTGAAATATGGAACAGACAACCCAGGACATTGGGTAGAACCTGTTACAGCCTAGCTTGCCAGCTATTAATGATACCATAAATTCTATCAGCCTTCTGGGTCCCTTCTAACTCAGAACATTCTGTGATTCTGTGACTACCTGCCCTTGTGAAAAGTGCCTCTCCAGCTCCCTTGTAGTACCCCCTCAGCTGCCCTGTCCAGAGCCACTGAAAATACTAAATAATGTGCATTACTTCTACTTAAACAACCAGAAATTCTTTAGAAAAATATTATCTCAAAGAAGAAGCCACAAACGTGTTCACTGAGCCCTGACATCTCCAACCCAACTATTGATAAACAGTGGCTGGAAAACTGAGCACAGTCTGTCCCTCAGGTGCAAAGAAGATTGTAGTTAAGTTCCCAAGAAATCAGTGAGGGGTCCGCACCTGGCAAGAAGAATTGTACCTGCACGGGGGGAGAATAATATATGAGAGAAAAGTGGCCTCTGGTGAAAACTATTTATAGAGGACAGCCCAAAAATTGCCTGGCTGTATATCAATGCTCCTCCCTGTAGTCCATGAGTGCCTTTCTCCTGAAGCTTTCTTCTTTGTTCTCACCTGACTTCTAAAAGAGCAAGGTGAGTCCTGAAAAGGAGAAGACAACGAGCCTAACTTTACTCTTTAATGCACAAAGAAGGTGCTCCAGGGTGCTGCCTGTTCCAAATTCAGCATCTCATCTGTTGTAAACTAACAAAAAAACCACCCCTGGGCATGCTGGACCCAAATAATTCCGTAAAACACTAAATGAATCAAGACAGCTTAGTAGATAAAATAGTTTTTATTTAAGGTAAAGAGATGAAAATGGTTTGACATTTAGTCTCACGTGACCTTTATCAAGGACAGGACAGAACACACAGGTTTTGCCTTGATAACTCACTGTGGCCAGAAGCCTTTGCCTTTGGTAAAGGTCACTCAGGTCCAAAATGTTGAATCATTTTCTGTCACCCTCATATGAAAGAAAAAAGGCATTCTTCTTAGTACAGTTGTCCTCGTTTTTAGTACAATTAAAAAATAAATAAATAAATGAATAAATCAATAAATGAATAAATAAATAAATAAAATAGGGATTTTTTAGTAATTCAGTTCCAGGAAGAATATTTTTTTTTTTCCTTTATCCAGCAAAGTCTTTTCTATTGTGTCTTTTATTTCTGCAAAGCACTCTTCTTTGATCAAATATTACTGGCCTCTGATTGGGGTGGATCATGTGAACTGACCTCCACTGATGTGAGTAAACAGAAACAAATGGTGAAGCAGAGTACAGACACCATGGTTCTTTTTTGTTTCTTTGTTTTTTAAATAACTACTTTAACTAAATGGAAATGGGCAACATTTATGTGTATAGTCACCCTGTAGTTAAGATAACTGGGCCCTGCTGTAACACTCTTGTTTTATTCTGGAAGAGCAGGACATTGCATGAAGCTAGCATAGCAGGACAGACATAAGGAAGATTCTGAAGCATGTACTTGAAGCCTCAATAATTTTCAATGCTGCTCTTCAAAGAGTTTCTCATCATTCTGCCTGTGAAAGAGGAATTGTGCCTGCACAGGAGGAGACTCATGAGAGAAAAATGTTCAGATTTGCATTTTCAACATGTAAACTACACACACTCTTAACAACTATTTCTAATTGCTGCCTCTTCAGTGTTTGCCCAGACAGGCCACTTTGAATCAATTACATGGGCAAAGAGTTTACTTTATTGTCTACAGAAGAAAATCCTGTCTGAAAGTCATTTCTTTCTAGAACTGCCTAGAATTGCACATTCTTCCCTTCAAAACTCATCTCAAGAGCAACTTACAAAGGATTTTGCTTGCACAAGTTCCTGTGCCATAGCAGAAATATGACTGGGAGACAGGAATGCATCCAGTGTCTATTATGACTGATGGAAGGTAAGTAAATTAATTCAGACTTCCTCTTCTATCCCAATCCTGTCCTCAGAGCAGACTGTGGCAAAAAGGAAAGATAACAATGTGAGGGGTCCCTTTTCCCTTGTAACAGTGGTTAAAGGAAATAAGGAAAGGCAGGTGGGCTGTGACTATACATGGGATGTCATGGATGGGACAGCACAGCATACTTAGAGCAAAATCCTGCTATTGGTAGAGGAGTAAGAAAGCAGGGAACAGGATAGAGCCTGTGTCTCTACTGCAGCCTGTTCCTAACTTCTTGGGTCATTTGTAGTGTCCACAGACCAGTTCTTGATGTAGCCCGCAGTGACTTGTTTTAGAAGCTCTGCAGAAGCTCTGTATATGGTATTAAAGGATTGTTCCACCTATTAAACAATATACATATAAAAACAAACCATTATTTATGTCTACTTTGAGGGATATTTTCTTTTCTGACCTCATTCAATACCATCTCTTTTTGTTCAGGGATTCTGGACAATTCTGGGTCAGACCCATCCTGCACCACCCCATCCCACATTCCATACCTCCCCCAGTTATAATGAAAGGTAATCTGCTATATCCTCATTAGGAATCTCATATCCATAAAGTGATTACTTTATAAAACTTTAGATAAAATAGCTTTGAGACTAATTTTTTAGGAGTTGATTGGAAGCTAGTTTCAACTTACTAATATAATTGCTGTAATTTCATAAAAAACATGATCTTTGTCAATAGAAGAATCTAATATAGGTGTTTTTTTGTTTGTGGACAAGATTCAATTGAATCTGAAGTTAAGATGACTTCAGCCATCTTGTATCCTACTCATGGGAGCTCACTCTGTGTTTCTGTGAAGCATAAACTTCCAAACTTCTGCATATAAAATTTTGGTCAGCTCCGGAAATAGCATGTTTTTAACTCATGCTGTTTTGCTTCACAGAAAGAGGCTCATATGTCTGTACTTACACTAATTATAGGAAGGTTGTATTTTTGGCCAGAAAATGTGTATTGCATTACATATGTTTAGAATAAATGCATTAAATGGAATTTTTATATTATTATTGCTATTATTATGCCAAAAATATTTGGACTAATTCACCCTTGTAGGCACTTCTCTCTACATCTTCCAATGAGACTTTTGACATTCTGGTCTTTTACACTGTCAGAGTGTGAAATAGTTCATGCCTCAAACATTGATAGGAAGTTTTGCTCATTATAACAAAAACTGTATAAAGAAGCTACAAGCAAAGAAGCCTCCCTGAAGATGCCTGACTGGGACTTTGGAAGTCAAACTGCTGAGATTAGATAAAGGGAAAACCCATTCTTCAATCACCTGAAACAAACAAGTAAACAAGGAGAAGAATGTGAACCCCCCACCTATTTTATATTTCTTTCTCTCTCTCATATTTACTATAATATAAAACCCATACTCTTGTCATTGGCATGTGTTCTGAGAACCTTAGTAATCAGATCTTGATATATATCTAGAGTTAGATTTGAGTTCTACTTAGTCTTGTCATTCCTGACCCTACTGACTCTTAATGGCTTCATTTTGCTTCTCTGGGATTGTGCAGGGAAAGAGAAATTCACTTCAGAAAACTTCTTAGATTTCAACAGAATTATACAGTTTATAAAATCCCATCAGTAGCTGGTGTGGCATTAGAGGGGAAACAAAAGTACTCATAAGCTGAGAAAGGAACAGAAGATCCTACATGGATGCTCCACATGGAACACAGAGCTCAGTCCTACTCCCACAACAGCGAGGGCAAAAGTCCTTGCCATTTACTCTACATAATTATTAGTACTATTACTATTATTGGTTTCCCAGGGGAGCAGCAAAAATAGCATCCCATTCTGCATCTGGCTTCCAGCTTTATGTTAGCAGAAATGTAGGACACACGGGAAGAGAAAGAGGCCACAATAAAGGGGAAACGGTCACTCTGATTTTATGGTTTTGATGCACTGATTCTCAGTTTTCGTCAGCCCTCAGAAAAAAAGGTGCAGCTAAGTGAGCCCATGTTACCCAGCTTGGGTGGTTAACAGAGGAGTTACAGGATAACTGGGCACCTCAACACTCAACTTAGGGCATCAAATGCATGACATGTGGCTGGTTGGTGACTGTCCCTGTAGCAGTAACCATCAAATGATCTCTCAGCTTTCCTCAGAGCGATAACTGTATTTAAATGAGCCATCACCAGCACAAGTCCAGTGCAAGATAATAAACTCTGAGTCACTGATAGGCTGACAAAGTGAGCAGAGAAAATCCAGAGCACACATGGATCAAGTTGAAGTACACATTCTGATTTTTTTTCTGGTACAAATCACCAAGCTTCATGCCCAGCTCTTTCCACAGATCATATCCAGAACCCAGAAGAGTCCCTGAGCTAGCACAGACTAATTAAGAAGAAAGGGAAAGATGATATTTATGTGTAAATGATACTCTAAAAAAGAAACACTATCAATAATGTAGTAGTAAAATACTTGAAAGGAAATGGATTTTTGATGAAGTCAGTTTTTTTACATCTTTCTTCAGATAAGAGAATAATACTTTTAAACTGCTATTCACACTGACCACTGCCACTTGTTAACATTTTGCCCTGGGGAGAAAACACAGCTTAGCAGTACAAGGGCTCTATAACAAGCATCTTTATCTCCTTGGGATTCTTGTTATTTTTTTTCCTCAGTACTGTAAACCACATACCACTTGGGTTGACTCACACAGACCTCGGGAGGAGGACACAGAAGAGAGAACTGTTTTCTCATGAGAAGTTCAGCATGGTGAAATTCCTCGTCCATCTCAGCAGCTCCAAAGCCGATTTGCACCCAGCTTGACCGGGCAGATGTAACCCTTTTTCTTTTGCTCCTAATTTGTCTGCAGTTGGCTCAGGTTCATGGCTGTTTGGAGTCCTCCAATGGCTTTCCCGCTTGGAGCTATAAAAAAAGTCTGAGCCTACTCAAATATCAGCACAAGCTCAATATCAGAGGCGCTTCTTGAAAGTGGCAGAAAGAACTGGGCAGATGAGCTGGCACACAGCACTCCTGTCCTGCCAGCTTGGAGGATGTAGCCCACAACTAATCACCATATGTTTGGCCCCAAACTAGGGAGCAGAGAGGCCAGGATGATGCAGAGAATTCAGGTGATTTTGTTACCTCTCAACAAAGATAGGGAGCTTTAAAGCTTGCAAGCATCACCTATATTCTCTGCCATTCCTTTCCAAAGCATCACTTCAGAGAACTACCAAGAGCAGTCCTCCTCTTCTACACTCTTAAAGATTTGGTTTCCAAAAGGGCCTTTGTTCTATGGTGGCTTTGGATATATTGCCACTCTGAATTTGCTCCTGTTTGTTTTAATGCAATGAAGGCTTTTAACCTGCTCAAAGAAAATTAGAGGGAAGGCACTTCCAAACTGTATATATATCTCATGGACTTACAGCATGTAATGGAGTACACTTTAGACACCCTTCATTTTGGCAATAGAACACTTTAGTGAGAGAAGCTGTGGATGTCCCATCCACAAAAGTGTCCAAGGCCAGGCTGGATGGGGCTTTGAGAAACCTGTTCTAAGTGGAAACTTTCCCTGCCCGTGGCAGGATACTGGAACTAGGCAATCATTAAGGTTCTTTCTAATGCAAACTATTCTGTAGTTCTCTGACCCTGTGATCTAGTTGTGGTTTTTTGTTTGTTTGTTTTTTTGGTTTTTTTGTGGGCTTTTTTTTTTTAAAGTACAAAAGAAAAGTAGAATCAGAAAGCTCAGAAGCAACTGCAAGCCCTAGGTTAAACATTTGCATTCAGGCTCAACTGGTTTGAGTACTCGGCAGTGATGAGGGCACACCTCAAGAGCTGTGTCCAGTTCTGGGAGCCTCAACTCAGGAAAGACATTGAGATGCTGAAGAATGACAACAATGCTCATGAAGGGTTTGGAGGGTTAATCCTATGAGGAATGGCTGAGGGAGCTGGGGCTGTTTAGCCTGGAGAAAAGGAGGCTCAGGAGAGACCTTATAGCTCTATAGAATTTCCTGAAAGGAGGGTGCAGCCAGGCAGGGGTTCTGGGCAACAGAACAGTGACAGGACAAGAAGAAATGGCCCCAAGTGGTGCCAGGGGAGGTTCAGGCCGGACATCAAGAGGAATTTCTTCACAGAAAGGATGATTAAACATTGAAATGGGCTGCCCAGGGAGGTGGTGGAGTCACCATCCCTGGAGGTGTTTAAGAAAAGACTGGACATGGCACTTAGTGCTGTGGTCTAGATGACATGGTGGTGTTTGGTTAATGGTCTTTTTGGTCAATGGGACTCTTTTTCAACCAATTGATCCTTTGAGTTTGTGATTCTGTGTTAGGGGAGACATCTTCACACCTCAGCTTCACCCCATTTCAGGTGCTGGAGATGATCATGGGAGTCTCCAACAACAAAGAAGCTCAAGCTACATAAATTTAAGATCTTGTTACGTTGCCAATTTTATGCCTGTACCTCAAGAGCTATTCTATTTTATAAATCAAAAAATAAATATATCTACCACTTCTACAAATGCTAATTAAGATTTTCTTCTTTGGTTCTACATTATTTTGCATACCACCTCTTCTCCCACATTGGGTGGATATAGGCCTAAATGACCAGGAAAAAATAATTCTTACATGTGCAGAGATGAACTGAGGAAGGACAAGAAAAGAGAACATCAATTACAGGTTACAAGTTTCCACCTTCTACTGTGAAGGCAGGTGGGATTTTTAGACAGCCTGAGTTTGGGCTGCCTTGGAACAACATCAGAGCCCTCAAACGAGCCACTGACACACTGAACACCAGTGCTCAGAGCAAGGTCAGTTCATTATCCCAGGGAGGAATGCTCACCTCAATTAGAGGAGTACAAGAGATGTTAATTCTAAGCCAATATTCACTCCTGCTGTTTCTGTGAGGCTGTAGTTCCATGGACCACAACTCCAGGATGTGGCACAGGCTGCCAGCACTCCAACATACCGATAAGCAGTGCTTTCCTAGAGCACTGCCACAGCACTGCTGGTTGCTACAAACATGCATGTATTTTTGTTATTAATGTCTGACCTTAGAGAATTTATTAATGTAAAACATTGCTGCCTGCAGAGGAAAGCCATTTTAGCCTGAAGCAGACTGTCACTGAGGTCAGTGAGTAAAGCAACATGAAGTCAGCTAAAGGTGACCTACAAAGGAAGAGAAAAAAAATGGGGTTTGTTCCTTTATGGCTTTGTTAAGGCAAACAAGGACTTTTTGAAGGCCTTTTTGCTATTTTTTAATGGATGTTTTTCTTGTCCAGTCACTCCAAGTAGACATCTAGGTATAAGATGGGGGTGGCCAGAATATTTTCTACATAAACATTTCCAGCTAAACAGTTGTAAGCACTTTATATAATTTGTCTAACAGGTATCTGGACCTCAGAATTGACAATTTGCTGTTCTGTTTTTGTTTTGTGATGACTAAGAGCAACCAGTTCTAAAGTTGTAATAATGTGCAGGCTACACTGAATCATTAAGGTTATACAAAGTCACCGGTTTAGTAAATGTTGATGGCAAGAGAACACAGAGTATTTTCACAAAAAAGAAAAAAAAAAGAAAAAAAAAAAGAAAAAGGAAAAAAAAAGAAAAAGAAAAAAAAAGAAAAGGGAATATGATTGTTTGAATGGGGGTTGATAATAAATGTAAAATGTTCAACTTTGGGTTTTCTGGGTGTCTGTAATTTTGCTCTGTGCACCATTTCTTGATTGGGGATCAGCCTTTCTGCCCAACATCACCTTCAGTGGAGCTAAGGGATCAAACCAGGCTGTAACAAAATCTTGTCCATTAGGAAGCAATTTAGGCCCCAATAAGTTGCTATCTTAAATCACTATTTATTTCTCCTTCAGTAAAAAAGACAAAATTCCACAGGTTGAAAACCAGCAAGGAACAGGCTTAATCACATGAAAGAATGAGAAGGGAGATGAACAAACCTGTTTCTAGCTTGGCTTTACTACTGTCCCCATTAATGCCTCCAAGCAGCAAATAAACCCCAAATCTAAGCTTTTGAAAGCAGCACAAAATTTGTAATCTCTTTTCTCTTGCTAATACTAATGGGAAGACCAACAGTCAAAATATTCCCAAAGTAAAAACCAACTATAGCAGAACCATGTGAGTAAATAAAAGCAAAAAGAAAAGGAAGCTGCAAAAGTCATCTTAAAAGTAGGACAAAGACCTCTGACAAAGCATTGCTAAAATATGGAAAAAATAAATAAATCTTGAGTGTGCCACATTCTGTGATCTAGAAGACTAAAATAATGTTTGGAGAGCCATGAATCAAAATGAAGTATTTCAAAACTGTTGGCTCTCTCCCAGACACATCCCCAAAGACATACTGTGGGAACATTCTTTGCACAAAGTATTGTAGCTGCAATATAGTTGATAGCTTCCCATGGATTTATAGTTCCAGGATTACTGTAAATAAAGTATGTTAAACAAATTTAAAAGAAATAAAAAATCTTTCAAGAACAAAACGCCTATGTATTGAAAGAATACTCAAAACCAGCTGACTCTGCTTTTTTGACCTTTAAAAAACCAGATGTTCGGAAATGCACAATGACAACTCCAACTTAGATGTGCCACTGCCACTACCAGCATCACATGCACCAACTTATGCTTAACCATGTAATTTGTGAGGTTGGGGGTGGGTGGGGGGTTAAGTACCATTTAAGAGAAAGACTCCATGATCAGAAAAATGGGCTAACACAAGATGCTGCATTTTATGAGACATGAAGCTTATTTCTTGCTTAGAAAGCTTCTCTCCTCCCTTTTCCTTCCAGCACATAGCTCACTTCTCCCACCCTACCCCTACTTCTAAGCCTGGTTTTAGTTATTTCTCTCTGATTTTCCCCACACCCATTAACTGCCCATGAGCAGCACCCAAATCCACTACAGTGAATGTTTGTGAGCAATTTGCCAGTGCTGAGTCTTTAAAAGCAGCCAAAAATGAGTAAGTATGGAGCCAGAGGTCAGAAAAAAAAGAAAAAAAGGCTGTGTGAGTAAACTCCATTCACAAAAAAAGAGTCTAAAATGATGCAGAACATGTTCTCAGTCTGTTCTCAAGGCAAAACACGTATTTCTTCTGCCCCTGTCCATCATTTCATGGGCATGGCTGCCACTTTGGCTTGCACTCAGTAACACCTTGTTCCCCAAGTATTCCTATTGAAAACTGCAAGACAAGGCAGGGCACAGCATTCTGAGTATTAACAGCAGCAGTGAGGCTGCCCCTTCATCAATCATCTGTGCTTTTACTAAAAATAGCTGATATCTGTGCTGTGCTTTTATTCAAAATAGCTGATATTTGTGCTGACAGTTTCCAGCCCTGGTGCAGCAACCCGTTCAGCTTGTAGAGGGATTTAGTGCTCCAAATGCTGCAATAAATCTTGTAACAGCCCAATTATCTCTTGAGGGCCACACCCCTTTGGCATCCCGGGGCCATGTCACTGGAGATAAGCTGTTTATGTTAATTCAGGATGAGCAGCATACCTCTGTGAAGCTGGATGAGTGCCCTTTTGCAGGATGTTCTGTACATTAAAGTCATGCAGCCGAGAGCCCTGAAGGTGTTGAAAGAGAAGAAAAGGCTTTTCATAGAGCTTAATCCAATTAAAGCACATTAATGAAGGTTAGGATCATCTGTCACATTATCCAGACACATCTTTTCATGCATCATCATCTAATTGCAAAGTCTTATTTTCTTTTAAGGCTTTTCATCTTCATCAAGAAAATGTGATGGGAAATTCAACACTTAAAACACAGGTGGCTTAGATAAGATTTTTTTCATATTTCCTTTCTTTTTCCCTCCCTTCTCCACCCCCACTCCCCAAAACGAAATATGATGCCTTTTTTAAAATAGTGGCTTATTTCTTCAGGTAATACAAACTGGCATATATCCAGTATGGCCTAGGGAGCAACCCCAAAGAACATCTCCAAAGCTTTTGTTTGAGGGATTGCAAGACCTTACTGCACAGGAGCAGAGGAAGAAAAAAGCAAGGAGTCTGAAACACCACATACTGCAAATGAATAAAGGATTTCAGGTGCTGTGGCTGCTGGAATGGTATCAGGTTAGATATCTCCAACATCTTTGAGAGCACCTTCCTACCATCATCAGATTAAACACAGTTGTCAGAGCAAGGTCTACCACCCTTGATCAAAAAAAGAGAGAAGAGCAGATTCTCATTTCTGTACAACCTTTTTTATGCAACTTCAACAGGATGGGGAATAGGAGAGGAGAGTTTATGTAGGCAGGTGAGCATCTCTCTGTGAAACTACAAATTCCTTCTGAATTTTCCTGGGAGCAGCTGGAGAGCACAAATCTTCCCACTTAAAAGGGCTAACACTGGAAGTCACTTCATTATTAGCAGTTCCCTATTTTGAAGCAATATATGTGTGCTTTCCTAATTCATTCAGTGCTATGTTTCTTTAGAATTCATGTTAGTCAGATAGCCTTAAACTCTGGAAAAGGTGGCAGCCCATTATAGCCCCTTTCTGGTTTTATCTTGCTTCTGGTTATCACTGGTTGCATTTATCACTGTATGAATGCAATTGCTGTATTGTCATTTTATGAAAGAAAAAGGTTGTCCCTGTGACAAGCTTACATTTCTGTGTGCTGTGGTTTTATATGAGATTTTATATGTGGTTTTTATTTATATGAGTAGTAGCAGCCCTAACAAAGAGCATGTGACCTGATTTCCCAGATGTCTGTAAATGTACTTGGCGTTGAATTTTAAATCCCACTGAATTCAAAGCTCTTCATATAAAACACAACTCAAGTTAACTTTTATCTCTATTTTTCCCTTTCTGTCTCTCAGCAGCTGTTCTTCTTTTATTATTTCATGTGCTATATTCAATATGCAAAGTTTCCTTGTTTGTTAGAGTGCATTACACTTTCTAATGCATCTGTCATGCTGAAAAACAGCAAAGTAGCATAAAGCCTCTCTTGTGAGTTCCCCCCCAGTTAACAGAAGGCTCAGGTAGAAGGAAAAAAAAAAAAGAAGAAGAAAAAGAAAAAAGAAAAGAAAAGAAATTTGTATGTGAGCAGCATCTAGAGAGCTTAAGAAAAATCTTCTTCAGCCTATGAAAGTTTAAAAATTAAAATACCAGTGCATTTAATGCTTAGAAATTACAATGACTGGTCCTGGGAATTTTCTTTCAAAGGGTGATTTGGGAGTTAAGACACAGATAGGAGACCTAGATTCTGTTCTATATCTATCAACATCTTACTGGTTAACCTCTCAGGTTATGCCAGCCCTGGAGGTAGTTAGAAAAGATAATTCACATTCTCATCTGAACCAATGCAGGTACCCATGGGAGTGGGTGCTTTAGATACAATAGCTAGACCTGATTTTACCCTTCCTTATGTTAATTCTGCCAAAACTGTGCCAAAGACAGTTCTGTCCTGCCTCAGATGTCTTTCCTCACTAAAGCTTCCTGGATTATAAAACATTTGGAGCTTTGTTGTTAAGTTCTTTTGGAGCAGATAGATCACAAGGGTTGGATCTGGATATTTCTTCAAAGCAGTTGGATTATGAGACAGTAGGAGAAACCCAGCCTGGGCTGTGCAAAATTAACTCAGGTTAGTTCACCTTCTCAAGATCACTCCTGTGGAATTCTGAATCCATCTGTATCTCCACAGCATGCCACACAGCACTGAACAGCTTTCAAAACTCAGCACACTGTAGGGCATTCCAAAAATCCAACCACAGAATTAATGGGCATTTAAATAAACATTAGGAATACAACTAGTTACTGGGACATCCATGAGCTATGTCCCTATGAGTATGTTTATTACAGATGAATATAAAGGGACAGTGCACTTAATATGTTTATGCAGCTTTTTTAAAGGTAAGCTCAATCTAATCAATGCAGCTAAATGTATGAATTTTGGAAATGGTGGTAGTTCATTTCCAAAAGCGTGCCGTCACAAAAAAATCCACATCCCTGACAAATTTTCTGGCAGGTTTTGGCGGTGGTTTCTAATTTCAACAAAGTTTCGTGGGGGCAAAATTCCTTACAGCTCTCTGCCTGGCACCTGAGTCAGAGGCTGGATTGTGTCTCCAGTGGCTGGCCAGGCAGTGTGCTTCAAAGTGCAGCCCATATTATTTCAGGATGAATTTTCAAAGGTGTGCTCCTCATTTTGGGGCAGAGCAATGTGAGATCTAACACTATCCTCCTATGAAACAGAATAATCCTGTTCTACCTGCCAAATATCCCCCATATTTAATACTAAGCAAGATTTTTGGTCTTCAACAGCTGAAATGGAGCCATCAGGCAAGGTTACATCACGGATGTTGTGTGACTCCATTCAGAGTCCAGTGTTGAGCTACGTGCATGTAGCTGCAGTGAGCTGTGACTCTGGCCCAGCAAACATCAACCCTTTCATAACTGGGTCACTGGGCTGGGCTGCAACTCATTCATGCAGCTCCCTTGTTTTAAAAGCTCAGAGAATTCCAGCCACAGCACATTCCCAAACAGGACCTGCTGGAAATTGTCTGTTCGTGGGCCAAAAGCCCAACACAAAATTTAAACACATTGCAATGTTTTGGGCAAAAAAATATGAACTTGGTACTCAACCAAGTGTTTTGTTTCCAGGCTATTTGGTCTTTCTGAAGGTTATCTTAATGTTTTGAAAATACTATTTCTCTCCTAATTTATCTGCATGCTGAAACCACAGTTTGAAATGGTATTTAAGTGCCTAAAATCCTTTAAAACTTCTAATTGCCTTCTAAATAGGTCTGATTGACTACATCTACAACCAGAAATTATGAGCTAAATATGTTTCTCATTTTAAGTCTATCACCACATATACATTACATTTATGTAGAGCTCAGAGATTGCAATTAAGATTGGAGAGGAAGCTAAACTGGAAAATACCCATTTAAAAAATACCTTCAAAATTATGATGGAAATATAAAAAAAATAAGAAGAGGCTGAAAAAGAAATTTAACTAAACTTCACTGCTCAAAAGCACAAAGGATCTTGATGTGCTCTGCAGAGAAAGTGTATATTCAGTTGGTGGGAAAATCATATCCTTCAGATTACTCTTCTCCTTCAAGTACATTGGACCTATTTAAAGTGTCCTGTCCTTAATCCACCAAATATTCAATTACTCATATGAAAGAGTAACCATTTCAAGAGGAGTGGTTTGGAAATCTCCAAGCTAAAGGCCACAAGTGGCCTGACACCTGGGTCCCTGCAGACAAGACAGAAACTCAGTTCCCTGTTCCTCTCTCTTTGGGTGACTTTCCTGCTCAGATATTATTAACAGGTCTGCATGTCTTCTGAACGAGGCCTGCCTTCACACACTGGTGAGGGAGAACAAAATTACCTAAACCAGGCCACAGCCATCTGCCAGGTCGGTCTGAAGTGAGACTTAAGTGCTTTAGAGCATTGCAATCTTAATCATTCACTTAGTGCCATGGGTGCTTCTGCCTCCTGACCCACCAGATGGACAAAGGTGAGACTGAAGCATCTTGGAAAACACCTCAGTCTACACCAGCCCTGATGTCACTGCAGATCACAGCATGGTCCTCTGTTGTCATCCTAAGATTTTTGCTTTTTGTTCCTAACTGTATAAGGGAAAACCCCCTAGACTGACAGATCAGCACCAAGAGCAGTCAAGAGTGCAGAGATGAATATCCATGCCTGATATTCAGGTGTTCCTTACACTTCTGAGGCTTTTCAGGCTCCTGAAAAGCTGCTGTCAGTACTGTACAAACATTGTTTGCAGCTGAATTCCAGCAGTTCAGAGATCATAATGGAATCACTAAAAATAATAGATCAGAGTAAAAAAAGTGATGCCGGATCCACAGTTTCACAGGTTCTTCCATATCTATTAGTTCTTTTGTGGTAAGTAGTTTATCTCTGTTAATGTCCCTAACATATCATCTCTATGCCTGAGAAGACTTGCAAGCACTAAATAAAATGCCAGACTAAAATAATAGAAAGCGTAGAAATAAATCATATATTTCAGTATGCCTGTAGGAGTACAGGAATTTCTGTACGCCTGTAGGAGTAAAGAAATTCAGAGTTTAGTGTGAGGAATGAGAAGGAAGGGTAAAAGAAGAGAGAAGTGGGAGAACTCTTTTAGAGGTAGGAAGAGCTAAAATTTTATTTCAGGCATCTGTCTAGGAAGTGATCAGCAGATGGAAAGCTCACAACATCTGGCATTTAAAGAGAAAGTCAATATTTAACAGGATTTCCTCTGTCTTTCAAAATATTGGTTTTTGAAAATGAACAGCTTTATAAAGCACATGCATAAATACAAAAAAAAAAACAAAAAAAAAACAAAAACAACAAAACACCTCAAAAGAAAGCTAGTCATAATGCTGGGTCTTAGTACATTGTGCAGCTGTCTCAAATGTGGTTACCATCTGCCCCAAGGGTGGATTTAAACCTGACAGATTAGAAATTGAGGAGCTGTTGGCCTCAGTTGATCAGGTAATATTCCTAATTCAACCTAACCTTAAATTCCATCTGCAGTTCTCAGAGGCCATGGCCAAAACACGTGTTATGTTCAGCTGAAAGGTGCACTGGCCACAAACGCGCCCTGCCTCCTGCCCCAGCACAAGGAGCAGGGCAGGAATGGGGCTCACACTGCTGCTTCTCCACAGCACTCTGGTGCCTGTGTTTTCTTCCTTTCCCCTGTGAGACAGCAGCAGAACAGGACTGCAAGGAGTTATTTTGCAAGAAAAGATGTGTATGGTGTGGTTGTTCATGGCTCATTGTGCTTATAAGACTCCTCTAGGCTGTGCTGGTTGCTCTCCTGAAAGTATTATGTATTTAGATACATAAACTAAGTACTTATCAGATGAAGAGCGAGAAAAAAAAATTATATTTATCTATTCTCACAGGAATTTACATATTTCTATATGTATGTATTTCTTGGACGTCGATGACTTTATAATGTAGAGAAGTATTTCTGAGAAAGTGTCCCTCTTTTAACAAAATATAATCTGAGCTCTCCAGATTCCAGATGAGCCAAACTCTGCATACACTCAAGCCAGTTAAATCAGTTGTGACTATGACCAGAACTACCATTGCATCCTCAAAAACAAGGGTCTAATGATCCATGCTGCTATCTTGGAAATGAATTAGAAATACCTTTTAAGACATAATAATGACATTTTAGTTTTCCACAGCAACTTTTAAACCAAGTGTTGCCTCCACATGTCAAGTCTGAGGCCAAAAACACCATTTATGGATTATCTCAAAAAGGCCGTCTTTCAGAAAGGGAATTTCTTTTTCTGCTCCATTTCTTAACCTGAAGTATACCCTTCTTCCAAATTGAAAAAACATGTGCATGGAAAAAATGTAACAGGAAACTTGGATGAAGGAGCTGCAACAGGAGGTCATCATTAAAAAATTCCAAGTTTAAAGCTGAGGAAGGCCAGGAAGTGTCATTCACTCCTTAGGCTCTGGTAACAAACCTAGACTTGGGCTGGAAAAATCTCCGTCATAAACAAATTGCCCAGAATGAAAGTTAAATAAAACCCAGGCCACGTAGCTAAAACTGTAAATCAAAGCCTAAACAATAATGCCCCAAAAGAGTTAACAGCCTTTGTCCAGATAAAAGCTTAATTTGTTAAGTCTGAGTACTATTCAGTTGTCCTAAACTCTCAGTCCTGAGCCCAGTGTTTCCTTTTCTCTAAATGTACTTGAAAGCCTGAAGATAGCCAAGAGAAAACATCAAGTACAAAGACTCATGTGCAATTTTGGCCATGATAACAAGTACTAGATAATAAAGGGCTTTTCCCTTCCAATTTTTTTTTCCTCTGAGTTAAAATTACCTTACCCCAAGCCTCTACCAAGAAGTTCACATTCTCTGCATGAACAGGCATTATTAAGAAAGAAGAGGATGGACAGAGTCATCCTTCAAGGTCTCGGGCTTTCCTTGCAGAACAAAGGAAACAAACCCTTGCAGAGTACAGCATAGAAACACCAGCAGAGTACAGTTCACTGGAGCAGGGAGTACTGTGAATTCACAAGTTACAAGCCTGTATTCCCTGAAGAACTGCATGATGAGGAGGATGTGGACATGAGCCAGCTGAGCTGTTTCTTTTCATGTAGCAACTTATCTTCCATGTAAGTCATTTCACTTCGGAATCTTTCTTTGAGAAATGATGTGGAACTAAGGCAGCAGCCACAGAGCTCTGCTGCTGCATCCCTGGTTTGCTACAGAGGCCTCTCTGGAAAGCAGCTGAGGAGCACTGGATAGTCTGTCTCCTCTCCTACTATTGCCAGGATCTGCCCATGCAGATGCCTGATCACCAGGAGCGGGCCAGTATTAAGGATGGCTTTTGGAGACAACTGCCTAAGCTACAAAATCTCACTGCTGCAGCTAAACAAGCCTTTATAAAATCCTGGACAAATAATTTATTTTAGATTTCTTTCAGAGTTCCTCGTCAACTAGACATACACAGAGCTGTTTGCACTGAAAATGCATTGTTCCTTCTATGCATTATATGACTTGGTTCTCTAATTCGGATGCTAGACAATCCATTCTAATTTCTTATCTATTTTTACAGGATCAAACCTAACAAGATAATCTTCAGGTTTATTAACGTGACCACATGTTCTGCTCTCTCCCTTCCATCCTAATGACCTGGGGCTGTGAATAGGTTGTTGTTCTGACACTACAGGGTGTGAATGGCACGTTAGCATTCAAAGTTAGTGCAGGAACTGGTTGTTTGGCATCCCTGAATTTATGCCCATCTGTCAAAGTGGTTTTGTTCCCACTCAAACAGTTGGATGTCTGTAGCAAGAGACAGGACAGGCATCAGGTGTAAGTTCAGAGTAGATGTGGCTAGAGTGTTAAAAGGGAAAGAAAAAGAAGGAAAAAAGAGAAAAAAAGTATTGCTTTGCAAGTAGCTGCTTCTGATAACAAGTAATCAAAACATATGGAGATTACAAACTCAGATTTCTCGACACTTTGAGGCATTATGCCACAAACAAATGCTTTTATCCTTAGAATGTTTCATTGCTGGGAATTTACATTTGAAAAGCCTAATTAAGGGACAATATTGTCCCCCACAGAAAATAAGCAACCTCCACAAATTCAGTGGATATCCTTTGAAGTATGCTGAAAAACATACCCTTACATAAGACTTCATTTTATTAGTGGAGGGCTGATGTTTCTTGTTTCTTCAAATAAGCTACAGGCACTGAAACAAGCATAAGCCTGGTAAAGTGGTCCCATGAAGAAAAGAAAAAGCAAGATTTGCATTTTGGGAACACCATTTTCTTTATTCTGATCACAGTAAAAACAAAAAAGGTTAACTACTTCAGCAGTAAGTAAATTGAGATTTGTCTAATACTGTGAGCCACATTTAGAGCTTAGGGACATGGACATGTGTTAGATATTCAGTAGTTTGTGCAAGGATGTTTAGAAGATCTAGTCCAATAGAGAACACCCAAATCTCTCTTTCTCCCTCTGTAGTTGAGTAAGAAAGTCTTCCTACCATGTATGACTTTCAGGAGGACAGACCTCTAATGAGAGAAGGGTCATCCTTTAATCATGATGACAGAAAAAGAAAGGCAATGGGACTCAGCTAAATGGGATGGGGGATCAAAAATTGGGAAACATAAGAATAGCACACTCTCATGATACCTTGGGTACACTGAAAAGAGAAGGTGCTTTTTGGTGCCAAAAGGACACAGGAATTCAAAACGCTATCAGGTATTTTGGCTCCCACAGCTGGACCCCTGATGATGGATAAAGCCCTGAGAGCCGTATCCCTTACATTTCTGCATGTGAAACTGATGTGCAGCCCAGACACCCCTCAAGAGGTCTGGGGGCACCCTGGGGGCTCTCAGCCCTGACAGAGGCTGGGTGTCTTCACTGAGACATCCCTCAAGGACAGTCTGTCCCATGTGTTACTGGTATTTTGGAGGACATGTATCAAGGTCCTGTGTCCTGCAATAAACTGACCTAGCACTCTCTGAGAGCAAATTTGCAGGAAAGAGGAGTATTGGAGGAATGTTCTCTTTGATGGAAGGGTGGTGAGTGAGTGTGAAATCACCACTCAGGTATCAGATTATGCTTTCAGTTTGCCAGATCTAGATAGGAAATATTAGATTTGCAAGACAGCTTTGTGTATGAGTAGGTACCAGGCATTAAAAAAAAATAAGAGAGGAGACTCAGTAAAACCTTGTGCTAAAGCTGTAGAAAAAAAATATAACAAGTAAATATCTTTCTCCCCACATCAAGGTAGCTTGTAAATTAACGAGCCAGAAACAGGTGTTTGGTGTCTTACTTTCTACATCAGCAGCTCCCTAAAATGATCCCTGAGTTTTTTCATCTTTGGTGTTCTGCTCAAAGCCAACAATTAAGTGACAGAAAGAGTTCTGACAGCTCTATGCTGGCTGGTGTTTCCAGCTATGCTTTCTTGCCTGCAATCAAAATATTATGCTTTATACCCTTGTGATAAAAAAACAGATAATATATTTTTTTCTTAACATGCAAATAGTTAATATATTCAGACTTCCATGAGACTTTAGGATATTATTAAAGAAAACAGGAAATTAAAAGAGACATTAAAAAAAATAGAGGTGCTGGAATAATCCCATAGTGCCTCCCTTTTATCCCCGTGATGCTCAGGTGCTGAGGGTTGCTAAATCCTTTCAGTTATGCTAACAGAAATTAAAATCATATTAAGGTGCAAGTCCCAACTGTAGCTCACACATTAAGTTAAGAAAAATATGGGCAGACTACTCTGATGTTTATTGGAAATGGAAAGAGAAAGACAGAGAGAGGGAGGAAGAGCAGAGAAGGCAATTGCTTCACAGTAAGTGGAAGCGTTTCTGGATGAAATAGTACTAGCTGTACTTATTAAATTTCATAACAGGATGTTCTCAGCTCAAATACCCTCTTTAGTCCTTGACTTTATAACTGAGACTGACAGAGCAAAACCACTATGAAACCAGACAAATATAAAAGTCTTACTTGTTTTAAATTGTTTTTTCCCCTCTAGCACTGCTGCCCCAGACTCTGTGGATTCCTGAGGCTGGAGTGCACTGCTGCCTATCTCACTTCATGCACCAGAGGAAGCCAGCTTTATCCTTCCAGATTCCTTCATTACCAGCTCTTAAACCAGCTCTGCAATTAGAGTGTGGTTATCTTCTGGGTCTCTGTCCACTCATCCCTGGTCCTAATCCCTGTCCTCCAATAAAAACACCTTTCTATCCTATGAGTTTTCAGAGCAGATGAAACAGCCACCTCTGCATCCTTGACAGATCAATTAAGTTTAACAAGCTGGCATATAATTCTCAGCTTTATCATAAAACCTTCACAGAGAGAGGTTGAGAGTCTGACAGATCCTTTGTCTTTTATTGACCTCATTCCCCTTGGAGAATCCTCAGGTGTAAACACCAGGTCTTCCCACTTTCTCTCCAGGAGAGTATAGTGAGGTTAGGAAGGGCTGGAGCCGTCCTTTTCTCAAGCAATCCCTTGCTTTGGATATGCCAATATTTCCTGTGCCTCTTCCAAACTGTCTCCTTGCCCAGACAGATTGTTAATGACTGTTCCTAGGACTGCCTAAGCCTTTAAAATGCTGGTAACTCATAACAGGGTAACAATGTCCCTTTCACAAAGGAATCCCTCCAACATAAAAGTTCTGCCTTACCATAAATTAGTCCTTGTATTTCACCCAGCATATTTGTACATAACCACACTTTATTCACACCTGCATGACTAATACATATGATTCATGACTGACTATTGATTAAGATCAGAGATGCAGATTTCAGGGTGAGAAGAGCTTTGGAATGACACCTGTCTACATATGAAACTGGAACATATAATCAGTCTGCTATGATTTGCAACAGACATTGCTGTGACCATCTGCATTCTGCCAATAGATTTTTCTTGGGGGTGTTGCGTTCCTTTTTCCTCCTACATTGCCAATCTTGCACCTATTTTACTCTCATTTAGATTATTTTGTGTGCAACCCTTATGCTGATTGATTTTACCAAAACAAAATGACAATTTAAAAAATGCAGACTACAAAACACATTGATATTTATCCAGAAGATTAGTAGCACATTTTGATGTATGGTCACAAACAATAAAAAAAAACAAAGATTCTTTTCAGTGTATCCCATGTGCATTTAGATAGATAGATATAGATGAGATATAGATTAGATATAGATGAGATATAGATTAGATATAGATGATATAGATGATATAGATGATATAGATGATATAGATGATATAGATG
>JANRMJ010000088.1:9012964-9055687 GCA_025584955.1 Alethe diademata
GATATAGATGATATAGATGATATAGATGATATAGATGATATAGATGATATAGATGATATAGATGATATAGATGTACATATAGATAGATATATTAGATAGATATCTATATCATCTATATCTAATCTATACGTCCATCTCTCCTGTGGAAAAAGGCTGAAAAATTAGAGAGTGTTAAACCTAGGGAAGAGAAGGCACAGGGAGATGGTATTGTGACCTTTCAATACTTAAAAAGGGCTTATAAAGAAAAATGGGGGCTGTAGCCATTAGCAAGTTTAAAGGGTAGCTTTAAACTACAAGATGGCATGTTGAGACTAGACATAAGGAAGAATTTTTTTTTAATGAAGGCAGTGAAACACTGGAAGAGGTTGCCCAGAGATGTAGTAGATGTCCCTGGAAGTGTTCATGATCAGGTTGGAAAGGGCTGAGAGTAACCTGAGAGCCAACCATAAGTCAAGAGATTCATAGACAAGGAAAAGGGAATTTTTTGTTATGTTTTTCCTCCCTTGAAACAAAATTATATTTCATGGATGGACAGGTAAAGAAGAGCATCTACAGAGCTCCTTGAGGATGCCTTCCACAGAATTCTAATGTATGCTAAGTTGAACCATTAATATTCATAGGTCAGTGTTACTGCCAAAAGAAATAATTTTTACAACAAATTCAGCGTACTGCATTCTAATCTGTCAAATCTCTTCAGGGTTATGAAGCTTAGAGACTCCTTTTAAGCTCTAGCAGAATCCAGAAAACAAAACTATCTTTTTACTTTAGTGAACTTTGATTGTTGTATCTTCCTTGCTCCTTTTCCAGAAAAACTAATTCTTTGGATTCAGCTTCTCAATTTCCCAACTCACTATGAGTTTGAAGAGATCAGCCAGTACTGAAGCCATCAGAGAATATCCTTAGATGGTTCTTTAATATTTCAAAAGGATTTTTGTCAGACAGACAACACAATTACTTTTAGAATATACTGTTCTGTTCACTACACTTCATTTTTCATATTTTTTTACTAGTAGAAATGTCTTGAATTTCAGTACAAAAGACTTAAATCAGTTTTAGCTTAAGACAGCATATATTTATTTTTACTTTTATCTATTGAATTGTCTTTTGAGGCTACTTTGTTCTGCCCAGATATTACTGTGATTTATTAGGCTGTTGTTCAAACCTTAGCAGAGGACACCATAAAATATCATAATATAAGTCACGTGGTGGATTCCCTATATCCCAATCACCCAATTCAATTCAGAAATACCAGAGCAATCCACATCTGAAGAAGCCATATTTCACTTTTCTCTAAGGAAAAAAACCCCAATCAGTAAAACTATATGTTGTTTGTCATACTGAAGGAAGAGGAAAAACAAAAAGGTAGCAGAGTTACCTAGTACTGCTGATGCCTCAAATCAAGCTGGGATAAATTCTTCTTCCTTTCACTGGACATTTATACCTTAAAAATTAAAATTTTCCTTAGATGGAAACACAGTTTCAGAACTATGGCAAATTGCACTTCATGGTTATGAAAGTCTGTGAAAATGTGCCTAAATTCAATCCTTGCATGTGGGTTTCTTTAGAATTACATAGCAGGAGAGCTCTTTTCCAAAAATCTGAATATATTTAAAAGAAAATCTTAGGTGCTACTTCTCACACAAAAACAATCTCAAAATATCCTGATGTCCAAACACTTTGATGGCTGAGACAGAACCTGAAGACGAACAACCTTTGAGCACAATACCTCCTGGAAACTAGAGATCCTTTATTTGTTTTCATCGCTCGTATCAGCTTTTCTGGAGTGGGAGGATGAGAATGCGGCCTTGAGCCAAAGCAGCCTCACTGACACAGCACATTTCCGTAATTGATCTGGCTGTGAAACTAAGCTGGAATGCCACTGGTCTGTTTTCTTCGTAGGCTTACAAACCAGGGGGATCAGATTCCACCCTAGCTCATTGCCTGATTTGATTTTCAACCAAATTGTGACTTGTAACAAAGGATTGTGGAGAACGTCACAGGCATGTTTGGGGCAGATTCATCCTGCTGCAAACTCATGTGTTGCTCGTTGTAAAAAACAAACATAAAACAAGTATTGGTAGGTCGTACTAGGAATACTTTAAAAATAAATTGTGAATGGTCATCATAAAGCTTTGAACGTGTAAATGTGAATGTGTTCACTTCTTTATGCCATAATTTCCAACAGGGAAAAGAGGTGGGGAAAGAGAAGTAAATAAGGCAAAAAAGCCTTCAGCAAACAGAACTGCAATATGATATGTGGAATATAGTACAAGTGCCAGCAGTGGGGTGGATACACTTCATGCTGTATATATATATATCTAATGATCTATTTTGTTGCAATGAACTACAACCAAATATGATAGAATAATAGAAAACCTTGGGATGGAAGGGACCTTGAAGATCATCCAGTTCCAACACCATGCTATGGACAAGGAACTCTCTATTAAAGCAGGCAGTCTCATCCCAGCCATATGAGCATCTATCTATAATATGCTCCCCAGAAATTAAATATTCTGCACTCAAATGGGGCTGCCTATAAAAGCCAAGTCTTGTACAAACATAGAAGTTTAACATTAAGGATAATTTACCACATGACCTGCACTCTCTTTCTGATTACACTGTTAATTTTAATGTAAATGCCTATTTGTATTCTGAAAAGATATTTCAATATTTGTGTTGTTTATAGCTGGAAGAGTGAAACACTTTATGGAAAGCAATTTGTTCAATTTAATTCTTCAGTTGCAGATGAATGTGCCATACTCATCATTAAATTTATTTTGGGTTTAAAATTATTGCTGAAAAAACATTAGTATATAATTCTTGGTTTATAATACATTTCTAAGCACTTCATTGCACAGAACTCAGATTCTACAGTCTAAAATTATGTACAGATCACATGCCATAAATTCTGTCTCTTATTTTACATAGGCAGCTCAGCAATTACCCAAGCATTTTTCTCAGCAAATGTATCAGAACACATACATAAAGTGCATGTAAGAGTACTCACAGACTGTCACCTTTAATGAGAGCAGAAATACTCCACCCATATCTTTAGATAAAAGAATGTGATTCCACAAATGGAGTGGTCCAGAATCATTCTTTGGGATAAAACAGAGGGGCAAGAGTTTTTACAGGAGTCACTTGGTTTCTAATCTTTCCTTCTGTGCTCAAGTAATAATGATTTCAAAAAACACACGGACTGGAAAAAATTATGCCCTTAACAAGAACCACATTCTACAAACACACAAGCTATGTAAATGTAGCGCTGAAAATTATGTGCATAGGAAACTTTTAGACTAAAAGTGCATGAAATTCATAGAAGGTTTTTCCCAATTAAAAGAGCCCACATGGGAGGATTTGCCAGAACAAAAATAGACATCTGCATTGCTAAAGTCTAGGTCTGAGATGCTTCCACTAGAATCTCATCATACTCCATGGAGATAAGTGGCATTGATGGCTAAATTTTTTTTTTTT
Source organism: Alethe diademata (assembly GCA_025584955.1). Taxonomy (NCBI): domain Eukaryota; kingdom Metazoa; phylum Chordata; class Aves; order Passeriformes; family Muscicapidae; genus Alethe; species Alethe diademata. Next base: position 9,016,439 of record JANRMJ010000088.1, read on the forward strand.
TTAGTTTTTTACATGTTTTTAATCTATTTTTCATATATTTGTAGCCTTGTTGATTTTTTTTATATAAAGTATGGTTTCTAGGACTTTTCCTGCCCTTTCTCACAATAAGCTAACCCTTACTAACATATTCTTAAAATTCTGTTTGTTCTTATTCTTAAGAAGAGACTTGCTGACAAGAATATCTTGTTTTCCACCAGAACTTAAGAGACATAACAAGAAATGGGGCAAAGAAGCCCCTGGACCAGCTCCAAGGGGCTGGCCCAAGGGTGGGTTACCAGGGCAAACTGATCTCCTTTTGGATGCTCCTGCTAGATATAATAAGTAATTAATCTTATTTTTAAAATGTAGAAATCCTTTATAACACGTGCACAGAGCCAAATTTGTGCATCTGAAAGCTTTCATTGAAGAGCTGCTTTTTATTTTACCACTTTAACATTGTGGAAAGATTTGTCTTTTGATTTTAGGCAGCAACATTACAATGGACTACACATCTCACCCTAAAGTGAGATGCACACAAAACAAGCCAAATTATTTATGTCCATTAGATGTAAGCACAAAAATTGCAGACATTGTAGATAAGATGAATCCTATCCCATATTAATAACAAAACTTGTGACTGTGAAAGTCCTGCTACTAAGTACTCTTCAGCAAGTAGAACCACATTTCTTGGATTATTTTATGGGTTCTGCTTGCCCACAAATAGAAACTTGCATGTCAAAGAAAAATACATTTTTGTAACATGTTCAACAGGAATAAGGTTTCAGATTTTTCCTAGAGATAAATAAACTTAATTAGAATTCCAAGGAACACTTTTTAAGTTTTCTTATTAAGTGATAGAAACTTCTCCATTTATGGAGAAAGAGTACATCTACTAATGTAAAAAACATGGAAACAAGATGGTTTGGCATGCATTTCTTAACTCTGTTTCATCAAGCTTCTATTCTTCGTGTAACTACTCAAGTTGCTACATGAGCAAATCTTACACAATGACTGTCATTAAACTGCTCATTTAAACAGTTGATTCAAGGGGAATATCATGGCTCTAGTCTGCCAGATAAGCACTTGGGAAGTGTTGCTCTGCTATTTGATATGTTTCTCTTCTTTTAAATTCTAAAGAATCCCATGACTTGCATAATAAACAGCTTTACATTTTAAACTCAATGAGCAGAGATACCGAAGCAAAGGAAAAATCTATCATTGAGAGAATTAACATCTCTGTTGATGCTTCATTGTTGAAAGGCTCTCTTGAATAAAACCAAAACATTTTCTTGCTTTGAGACACAAGTGGATTTCCAAATCTCACAGTGGTCAGAACAAAAAATCTGTTCAAGTCCAAGAAGCATGGAGTACCTCTGTAAAAGGAAACCCTCTCAACAAAGGATATTCTGTTTCAAAGTACTATTGCAACGGAAATTAAACACACTGGCATTTTTACCCACATGAATTCACATCTCAGTCCACAAGTACCTTCATTGCATACCTAAATAAAAGGATACAAGGAGTTTATGAGCAAACAGTAGATTATGCTGTTGATTAAATAAGGTTTGTGATTGAAGATAGGATTTCAGAATTGCTTCAACAATAGAATCACAGAGTGGTTTGGGTTGGAAGAGACCTCAAAGATCATCTCATTCCAAACCCCTTGCCATGAGCATGGATACCTTCCACTATCCCAGGTTGCTCAGAGCTCCATCCAGCCTGGCCTTGAACACTTCCAGGGATGGGACATCCACAGCTTCTCTAGGCAACCTGTGCCAGTGCCTCATCATCCTCACAGGGAATAATTTCTTCCTAATATCTAATCTAAACCCACCCCCTGTCAGTTTGAAGCCATTCCTCCTTGTCCTAGCACTGCATGCCCTTGTAAAAAGTCCCTCTCCTGATGTCTTGAAGACCCTTCAGATACTGGAAGGTGTTATCAGGTCTCCTCAGAGCCTGTTTCCATTGGAGATGTGTTCCAGTCCTCTGATCATCAAAAGAAAACAATAGAAAAATTGAGAGTAGGCCTAAAAAACATTTGCACAGCAACTCTACAGAGTGAAAAAATACTCCAAATGAATAAACCTTAACAGCAATCTCACATTTCAGTTACATTTCTTTACTTGCATACTACAGGACCACTGTAACTATAATTGTTTGCATACATTTATATGACTGAGCAAGAGCTGGAGAAAAAGATTCCAATTTCAGTCATTTCTTGGCAAGGAATGATCTTACAGTCATTTATGGTTGTACTGTCATTGATTTACACCTGCAAATCAAGACACGAACTGCCCAAAAACCCAACACGCCAACACACACAAACACACCCAAGAAAACAAACCTGCTGTGGTAACAACAGTTCTCAAACAAATCTTGAATACAGATGCTTCTTTTGTAGCTGAAGGGAGCATTTATGACTATGAAGAAAAAAGGGTTTCTCGGTTTTCCACAGTCTCCATTGCATCACTTACTGAACATTTTTTTTGTAAAAAAATCCCTCCCTTTCTCAAATTTGGTGCAGTCTTTGTTTGCAAAATATCCATTTTTTAGACAAAGTTTTATGCTTGAAAAACATTAGCTCTAAACTAAAAAGCTGCCTGGCTGAGTCTTTTTCCCAGTTCTCCTTTACAGCCTTGGCTTTCTGGCTGTATAACTGCACCAAAGGCAGTGATATAAAGGTAACAATCGCAGGGTCCTTATTTAGGATTTAACTACATTTTAAAAGGTAGAAGCACAAGGTCTGGTGAGGAAATACTGCCCATGGTGAAGATTCCAAAGGCTTTGACTTGTTATTAAAATCTAAAATTAAAATTTTCACCTTGTAAGCAGCTTTGCCTAGGAGGAAAATACTATTTACTTTTAGATGTGTTAATAAGCCGTTTATGCATGGGTATGGAGGACTTTTCTATTTACAATAGGTATTGTCAATGTGAATGTAACAAACACATTAAAGTACTGAAGTGTGAGTGCAGTACTAAATATCTGTATTTTGTACCTGAAGAAAAAATTTTATTGACTATCATGGAGATCACCGAAACATTGTTCAGCTTGAAAAACTGGAGGGACAGTAGGAAGGACTTTGTATATCCTTTATACATGTCTTTATACATGTCTTTCATATGCAAAGTAGGACACATGAGAGTATTCCAAGGAGCACCATATGCTTAGCATTTGGATACAGAAGTAGTGCAAGGTAACCATCATTCACCTCTTGGAGAACTAATTTTAATCCTTTAATACTGCTATCATATAAGCATGGTTTCACTCATATAAATTTTAGAGGTCTTTTGCTATGTCTAACCAATTCTTGTAATTCATCTCCTGCACAGGTAAGCAAACACATTCTCCAAAGCAGGATAACGTCCCCAGGTTCTCTGAATTTGAGGTGCTGTTTTTAAAGAGATTTACTTAAACACATTCACCACAATTCCTCCTTCCCCAGCAGGTAATTTCACAGAAGAATTTGGCTGACTTTATTGGTCTCACCCTTGGTTCTAGAGGAGCTCAGCTCCAGAGTGTTTATAGAGCAGTGGTAACACAGAGACCATTATCCAGTCTCTGCATGATATAACTACATGATATAGCCCAACTTCTAAGAGGCCTCAAGTGTTTTCCTTCCTAAAGAAGAAGCCAAATATTGTGGTATAACTTTAGAAAAATATCTTAATTAATTCTTGGAAAGTACAGAATACCCAGGAGACCACAAATGCATGATAAGATCAAAATCAAGTTTACACAAAAGAGGAATTGCTAAAATTGTTGAAAATTGCATTTCAAAAGATGAAACGGTTGTAAAAGAGAAAGAATGTGAGTTCATGTTCTCCTTCTGTGGAAACATTTGTTTTCATGAATTTGCTCACACAGTATTGTATAAGTTCAAGTATTTCAACAAAGTTAAGACATCATTTTTACCATTGTGCATACACAAGACCAGAATAACTCACTTCACAGATCCTTCAGTTCTGTGTTCAACTGTGTAAACTACACAGGTTTAGGGAATATAGGTAGTGGAAGCTCTTCTTTCCCTAATACATGAGTTTTCATAAAATTTAGGAGAAATGCATTAAATAAGTTGCACATTTACCTTTACTAGCAGCACCTAATCTATTGCAAAATTGCAGCATTTTAAAAGTAAGTAAGGAATCTCCAATGATCACTGAATAAATACAGGGTTTAATATCGAGAATTAATTTCTATTCCTTTTCTTTTTGTATGACCTAAAGACAGTACAATTCAAGGCACAACTTTATTACAGCTAAACAATAAAATAAATCCTGTTAATGAGAATTTGCTTGAGTCCTATTCTGAGTCATATATTGAGATATAAGTGCTTCCCTGAAAGATTACTTTGCAGTAAGTATTCATCCTCCTGAAACATAAATTCTCCCAATTATTTTCAGATTGGCTAAAATGTAGCTCAATCAGCAAAGAATGAGCAGTTTAAATAATGGAAAGGAGGAATGATTTAAAAAAAAAAAAAAAAGTGGGCCTTGCAAATTTGCAAATACTGTAATCACAGGGAATCTGCCTGGTACTCCCTGTTCATAGTCTTGATTGTCATAGCAAGATTATGTCCTTGGAACGACACTCGTGAACTTGAAGAGATAAGGGAAGATAATTATTAAAATTTGCTATGTTGGTGATCATATATGACCACAGAAGTAGCTGGCATTGTACCAGGGTCTGCACAAATTTTGCAGGAGAATTTTCCTACCCTATTTAAAATTATCAAATAATGAAGGGAACAAACAGGCAGAAGAAGAAGCAAGTAAATATTGCAATTACACGGAGGCACAGGAAATTTTTGTTGGGCTAGTCATGAAAGCCAGGTATGCAGATCAGCATGGTAATTTCTAACTTCTGAAAAGGAAAGGAAAAGAACAGTCTCTCCTCAGAGTACAAACACTACAATGCAATGTTAATGACTATTCAGTGGTTGTAAAGCAAGAGTGTTTCAGTACCACACTATTATTTACCACATCATATTTAAAATTTTCTACTAAAACAGATGTACATTCCCCATTCCCAGACACAGTTCTCACTGGGCCTCATCTTCACCACTTGCAGGTGCAAAGGACCCACGAAGGAGAAAAAATTCCTTTTCAGACAGAAAACACTGTCCTTAACACTAAAGAGACAGAGAAATACACCGAGAAAATAACACTAGAATGTGAATCCAAGAAACTTCTTTGGAAAGCCTTTGGCTTCCAACAAACCTCCTATGAACTCTCAGATTTCTGCAGGCTTTGACAGCCAGAGGATAAACCACACAAATAAATGGCTGTGGTACCCACACCTACTGACTTTTCTAACTCTCCAACCTTTATTAAGTATTTCAACCACTTTTGAATGACCCTCCAGATATTAATTAATCTGCTTGGTCATGTCCCATTCCTCTAACAAGAATCATGGCTACCAGAACATAGGGATTGCTTCCAAGAGTACCTACAAGAAAAGGCCCTTACCACAAGCAAACCATTAAACCAAACCAGAAGTGTACTAGCTGTCCTGATCCAAAACAATGACAAAGACCTTCTGAAAACCTGAGACAGTTGAGGGTTTGTGCCCAAATGTGTTCCTGGACATGTTCTCTTCACTGGTACTAAATACACTGTGTTTCAATACTGTCTGACTTGTCCAAAGAAGACACAGGACACTGTTCAACAAGTAAGCAGGAAATTCTGTAAGAGGAAAGTAACTGAATTATAATCATCAGAGTTTGTAGAGAAATGGGGAAATTCTTTCTTTTGAAGGAGGAAACACATAAAAAATTCCTGCAGCACATTCAGCTAAGCCAAATGAGGTGAGCATATGTTTTCCATACTCATTTCTCAAAGGACATGGAGATCCTGCCAGCAAAGTTCTGAACTGATGTTTTGTTTAACTACTACTTCACCATAAACTTACTGCATCAAGGCTTTTTATATTCACAGGAATGAGGTCAGGCCTTACTAATGTAAATCCAGAAAAAGCATCACCAAAACCTTTAGATACTGTTTGTGCATGCAAATCACAAACATGCTTAATACTTACTTGTTTACCTAAGTGAAGAATTTAAGTCCATACAAAGAAGGGGCAATTAAAAGCTCAAAAGGAAAAAATATATCACATATGTAAAATAAATTATATAGGAGCTATTAACTTACAGAGTCAAGCTAGAATTAGGATTTTAATGGTCATTGAAGTATATATACAATATATTTGTTTCTGTCCTTTGTTTACTATAAAAGGTTTGAGAACAGTATGGCATTTGGGATTGCAGTTTTGTTCTTAAAACTACTAAAGTGTATAAGCAAAATTACTTGTGTAGCTTTAAGGACATTTTTTGGGGAAGTTATTTGAATTTCCACAAAGTCTGGAAACACATTTGCAATTATTTTGTTTTATTTAGAACTCATGTTTCAGGAAATACAATTACAATTAAAAAGCTGCTTCGTATTTAAATGCGATCATTTGTAATTTTTGTTTAAAAGCTGAATATTGAAGTTAAAATAATAGAAAACAGGATTATTTCAATGTATTGAGTATGGTATTATGATTACAACTGGTTTTTGTTTCTGTAGCAGTTTTTATTCCAGCATTGCAACACGTTAATTATAGCTTCTGTCTGAAAAAGCCTTTGTCTCCAGAAAGCCTGTTTAGCACATGTTTAGTGAGATTTATGCATAAGCTTAAATTTAAATTCATTTTAATGTGATTTCCTGAACAGTGGTGTGGCTTTAGCGCATAAGTAAGAGAGGTTTTTTTCTTTACAATTAACTAAACTTCACAGTGTCCCTGAGGTCTTCTTGACTCACATCTCTTTAATGGATCTTGCTCTACTGTAATTCAGAGAAATGAAATGCAGACAGATCAAGACGCACATTTTTCCTTAATTTGGGGCAGATTTGAGACCTGGGATTTTTTCAGACCTGGGATTTCTCTGAAAAAGATGACTTAACCATACAAAGGTGGGAACACAAACCCAAATCTGAGGTTACTCAGATTTCCTGGTTCTTTCAGATTTGCCTCTAAAATTGCAGAACATGCCTAAAACACACAATTCCATTCCAGTACCGGGAACCCAGCAGACACAAACCTGATCTCCTCTAGAGGTGGATAACACATTAATCAAAGAATCATAGAATAGTTTGTACCAAAAGTACTTTTTAAGCCTATCTAGTCCAACCTCCCTACCATGAGCAGAAAAAACATCTAGACCAGGTTGCTTAGAGCCCCCAGCAATGAATCTGAGTCAACCTCTAAATCTCATCAAATGACACTTCTTTTCCTTTTTCAAGATATAATTTCTGTGCATTTCCCAAAGTGCTTTTTGTAAACTGAAGTGAAGAAATTTTCTCTTTATTCCATAAGACTTTTCTTGTCTCCTACAATCCATGGCACTCAAGTACTTTGACTCAAGTATATTTATACATCCACTTTTCAGAAACACTGGAAAAGTGGTGATAATTCCTGTTTTCTTGAGGATTAGCAAACATCACAAAGTAGGAACACAGCAGAAGGCAGGACAGGGATTTCTGAGAAACTCTACCAAGAGTTCCTTACTGATCTAACTGATCTGAATACAGGCGTATTACCCAGTGCAAAGCATCAGTACACACCAATACCTATACACACAGGTATTTCTACTTATTTTAGCTTGCACAAAGGAGGGAGGCAGTTGGTAACCCACAAAACTTTACATTAACTCATCAAAATTTTGCACTATTTATACATCTCAACAAACAGAGGCATCAGCATTCATTGGTTACAGATTACACAACTTTTTCATTTGCTAATACTCAAACCCCTATTTCCTCATTGTATCTCTTGCTTCTAATGTTAATTAGTCCTCACGTGCCATTCTTTCATCCACTTGAGTCAGGGGCCCATTTTTAGTAAGTGGTCAACCAGTCAGTCACCACAATCTCTCACTGCCATAATTATCAATTAACAATCTCCCATAATTGTCTTTTTCTGAGTTACTGCTCAGTTCTGCTCACTTCATTCCTGGTGGCCCTCATCCAGACAGCCCATTCATCTTGTAATTCATTTCCCTATTTCATAAAACAAAGAATTAGCCAAGCAATCTTTTAATGAGCTCTGCCTAGCTATAACTACTGATTACCAACTAGAAAAAAAAAATTGCAAATTTTGATTCAAGTCTTGAGGGCTTAAACCTTGAGAGGCTTGATATCACAACCACTGGGAGTACCACAGAGCACTCATTCAGTGCAACACCTAATGCATAAAATTGCTGAAAAGCACTAGAGGTTTTGTCATTTCAAACCACAACTCCTGGCAGTCCCAGGAGCACAAAGGGCTGGTGGGAAGCAGGGAGCAAGCAGCACAGCACAGTGTTTATTAAACCAACATCTGGGTTCTGTCCTGACTTCAATTTCTAATTTCAGAATTTAGCCTCGAGCAACTTGTCATTACTTTTCTCATACTGGAGGAAGAATAACATAGATAATCACAATAACACCATTTCTGCAGAAATTCTCATTTCCCAAAGCAGAATGCAAGTCACCTTGCCCAGCCCACACTAACACTCACACAGCTTGAAACTCCATCTGCTCTAGATATAATAAAACTGAAAACATGGACTTTCTGTGAAGCAAGCAGCCACATTCCTCCACTCCAAAAGGTAATATGATCTTGAACAGCCTGTTATTTTTCTAAGTATGGTATTCAAAGAGGGTACTCGAGAGGTACTTTCCATTTGGGATATAGTTCTGGTGCTGCTGTCAGTGAAAGGTGAACCAGAGATTAGCCTTAACTCTGGTTTGTCACTGGCGTCTCTAAATGTGACAGGTTTAATGCTTTCCCATGACCTGAGCACACAAGTCTACAGGTCCTCAGAGATGGGGGCCTGCCTTCTGGAGGTCTCAAAACAGCTTTAGACCTGAAGGGAAAAGATTATACAGACCATTCTTGTCTCTTTCGACATTTTTTCAATACTTTGAAAAAGAGACAAATTGAAGACCAAAATGCGAGCTGGAGAGACCTGTACATAGATGAAGTTAATGAACTTGGGGTTTGTGGATTTTTGATTATTTTCCAGTGTCTAGTGCCCTGGTCAAAATGCCCAATACCCCAAACTTAGATGCTGCCATGAAAACCCTACTGTATTGCAGACACTTTCACTGTTGACAGAAAGTCAAAAGCTGCTCTGACTTTTGACAACAGCAAAACATTATTTTGCAATAAACTTAATAAAGGCATAATAAAACTATTATTAATATATTAATTATAATTAAATTTCCAGTTTATTAGTATTGAAAACCTGACATAGTATGTTATTCCTTATGCTATTAACAATAATAATAAATATTTAGCTTTATAAAGCCATACGCTCTCAGAAGATGCTTTCTTAAATATTTGTTTTGCTTGACAGCAAAAGCAGGAAGTCTAAATTGTTTCCCACCAAGAACATCCTGGAAACCCTCTCTGGGAATTGCAGCCCCCTCAGAAATACCACACTCCATCACAGAACACTTATTTAAAACACTTGGAAGAATATGAGGTTGACACAATGTATGAGAACATTCTTGCAGTCTGCCCAGCTTGCTCTTTTGTAAATCATTTGCCATCTTGCCAAGACATTCATCCCATCTTTTACACCATTATTCATAATGAGATTTATTATCTTAGTTTGAACACTGTGATCAGCAGGATTTTGCAGAGTACACATTGATCCTTTTAGATTTGTGTTCACAGAGGTGTCTTGACAAATGTGAGCTGGCAGATGATGCCCTCAGTGACCAGGAGATTGTCCCAAAAACTGCAATCAAATAGTAGATCTGATGACAATGTGGCATGTATATTATTTCTAAATTGAATTAAGTCCAGGTTGGCCACAGCTCTGAATAACCTGTTCCAGTGAAAGGTGTCCCTGCCCATGGCCCAGGGGTTGGAATGAGAAGTTCTTGAAGTTCACTTCCAGTTCAAACCATTCTATGATTCCATGAAAATAATGTCATTTTACCAAACCAGTCCCAAAGACAAGAAGGTTCCAAAGCAGCATGAAACCGCCCCATGAAATTCTAGCAGACTGAAAAAAAATGTGTTCAATTAAACTCATCCACTAAATGAAAAGAAAGGAGAAAAGAATGAAACAATAGTTCTTTCTTGCTATGAATCATAAAAAGATGAGAGGAAGCAGCATTGTGGCCATATACTGCACTATCCTAGGAGTTAATGCCATCCTGCAATCCTAAAAGGTGGTGGAGCCTGTTGTGGAGATACCACCTCTGAAGTATGACGGGTGAGATCCACATTCATAAAGGACTGAGGAACGCTGGGGGAAAATCTTGCTGCAAGTTCAGCTTGGCTGTTTCATTCCTCCACCTCCATCAGTGGCACTGCAGCAGATGTCACACTAAGCTTTGTCTGCTCTGGTATGTCCATTCTTATGTTCCAGCTTGCACACTTTCAGGAATTTTAGCAGGGATTTAATTTTCCTAAATTTCTTTTCTCTTTATTTTAAATAATGAGGCTCATCAGACTGCTGCCAGCTAACATTTTTCTGTCGCAGTGATCCATCAGCTGATATTTTTCCTGAAAGTATTTCAAAGTATCTGAAAGATATGTCTAGGCATTTCATTCTTCAAATCTGGCTTCTGAATTGCCTATAGTTCTTGAAAAGCTATTTTCTACTATTATTTCTTCTGCTATTTTTAATAAAGGCTACTTCTATACATCATTTTTTTTAAATTTATATTTATCAGATATTTATCTTCTGTGATATCTTCACAGATATTTGAGGAATTATCTCCCTGGAAGCTGTAAGGCATATTCACTCACCATGGATATATCACCTGTTTCAGTATATAACATGTATGTCTGGGATGGAAACCAGGTGAAGATGGTTCTGAAAACCTGCATCTCATTCTCTAGGCAGTAGGGTTTCTAAATCCCTGGAGAAGGAAAAGGCAAGACCTCAAACTGCAGCAGTTAAACCCACCCAAGCTTTCAGTCAGAACCCTCTTCTAGGAAGCCTCACTCTTAGATGCTAGAAAAGGTCATGTATTTGAAGGCATATGAAACAAAATTGCTGTTGCTGCCTAATTTTCAAGGCTGTGAGCAAAAAGCTGCTCACAGACCTTGAAGAAAATGTCAAGGTACAGAAAATTTTTTCCTAAAACCTTTTAGCCCAGATGAAAGTTTACTGCTCTCAGCCTGGAGTGAAAACAAAAATAATGTACATACTAAAACAGCCCCAAGGCAAAACAAGAAAAAAACCAGAAAGAAATAATTCACTGCAAGGTTAGAGAAACATAACAAAAAATTACAGTAGTATAACTTAGCAGGCATAAGAAAGAAAAGTTGATGGATTAGATAGGACTGGATGGACATGTGACACCAGCATGGCCTGGCCCTTAGAGCAGAGGTGCACAAACAGCAAACTGCTGCCAAAAGCAGCTTGTGATTGACTGCCAGGAACAGTCAATTTGCCAAAGTGGAAGAGGAGGGGTGAGTTGAGATTCATGTGTGGGAGAAGACAATGCATGCCTATTTCTGGCATGCACAGTGCTGGCCAAACAGAGCTGGCAGGCGACTTCAGGGTGCATTCCTCGACATGATTCAGAGACATTTCCATGGCACAGATGATCTCTGAGGCATGTAGGAGGAGGAAAATCAACCCAAAAGTTTCTGCACACAGATATAAAGACAACAGCCTGCACTTGGAGAGGGCCAGGGCTAATGATTGTGAAATGATAAACACTACGTAAGGTAACTGGGTTTTGCATGCCCAGTGCATGTGGAAAAATTCCCATGGGAACAAGAAAGTGCTGAGCTTGTCCCACCATTACTGTTTGCTATATTCAGTACCAGGTGAGAAACTAAAGAGCCTGGCATTATATCTGAGAACAGATATAAACTATGACATTTCAGGTCAGTCAGGGGATGCACTGTGAAAGTACTTGTCCCATACACGGAAATAGCAGATGATACAAGGTCAACTGGATTGAAAATAATTACTTCAGTTGTTTTCTAGTAATTTTGCCAATAGTTGTTAATAGGATGAGAATACATTCTCATTAGAGGTGTTTGAGCACAGTATTTTCAAAGGTAATTCTTTCTGTCTTTTCATACTGAATTTTCCTCTTCATTTTTTTTTACAGAACTTGAAAATGATCCTCCAAGGAGTTATTGACAAATGCTACTTGTTATCTAAAGTGGCTGGCAGAAGCATGAAAGCACATTATACTGATATGCTAGAGGGAGCTAGAAGCCAAACTAAAGTTTTCTCACACACCCTATGGAGTCTGACAACAATAATATTTTAATTACAAAACTGAAATTCAGGCTATGTTTGCTGTAAGGTTTCCCAGAGCTCAAGCTGACCCCTTTGCTTTAGGAGAGTCTAAGGTACCTTTGCCTTATTCAGATTAAGAAATATTTTGCCTTCTTATTTCTTCCTGTCTAAAACTCTTACCTGAGCATACTGTAACTGAGAACTAAGGCCAGGTGTTTATAAATTTTCATGATAAATGTTGAAGATTATTGCAGCTGGGTTTGCTGAAATACATGTGCAATTAACCAGTACAACCAGTGAAAACTTTACAGTTCCTCCTGATTCCAGTTTTGTCATCTAATACCATGAACAAGCACAGATTATTTTTTCCATTGATGAGATCCTTAATGTTGCACATTATTCCATTGGCAACTGAGGGACTATTCTTTCCAAGAAAAAGTGACATTAAAAGAAGGATGAGAAAAGCACATGGTGACTTTTAAAAGATGATCCAAATGTCTTTTCTTACTGCTTTTGAGTTGAACTTCACACATGCCAGTTTCATTCTCCTTTCTAAGCCAACTAACAGCTCTTCTAGCATTGTGATGACATATGCATATAGATAGGAATATGTCCTGAGCTCCCCAAATGCTTTCAAAGCCCAGAAGACTGCATTTATAGTAATTACCAGAGCACTTACCTTCAATGGATATACCACTTTGCAAATTGCCAGTACTACAGAATACTCATGTCAACTCATATGGGACCAAAATTGTACTAAACCTGACAGCAGCCACACTGACATCACATATGTTCCAAAATAACTCATGGTCAAAGCCTCAGAACTACAAGTGCATAAATTGTCCTGTAACCAGTCCATCATTTATTTTGTTTGTTGCCCAGAACTAAGACTGGCAAACCAAGCCTACATTTCCCTCTGATGCAATTACTTGCTGATATTGTGCCAGCTTCAGACTAATGGCTTTCATGCATCAGTAAATGTATTTGAAGTAGGGATCCTACAGCAGATTTTGTACTAACTTGAATAGATTTTTATTACTAAGTTTTTCCTAAATTGCCCACTTCTCAGCTTGCAGCTCTGTCCTCATAAATATTTGAAATACACAGTTTATCCTTCAGCTTCCCGGGAAGTGCCATATTAGCTGTTGAGGTTTTTTCAAGATGAAATTCATAAAACAAGGGCTTAGTAATGGCCCTCCAAATGAGATAAAGGTCTCATTTTCTGTCTGCCATTAGTTTCATCTGACTAATTTCTCCACACTGGCTACTTGTGTGTATGTATATATATGTGTGTGTATATATAGAGAGAGACATCATTATGAGCTCATGTGGCTTTATCACATGAAGGAAAATAACAGACCATTACAATTCTGTATGAGCTGTCACTAAGCACTAAGGTGCTCCAGTCTTGCTCAGCCTTTCCTCATCTCATCATTTTCTCCTGCAGAAAATGAAGCAACTATAATAACTGGGGAGGGAAGGGGGGGAATGTTTGAAAAGATCCCCATTTTAGGCACTGAGCTAAATAGGAGAGGGCTTAGTGGAGACATGACAGTGTACCCCAAGAGATAGAAAGAAGCCTAAATGTGAATACAAGTCTATGACATATGTCTTTCTTATGCTGACAAAATAAAGGCCTGTATTCTGAATGTCTTCCTTAAAACTGCAGATCCAGATTCCCCACATACAGCACTCTATAAGCAGTTTAAACCTAGAGTGGGCTAGAGAGTGGAAAGAAAGTGAGGCTTCTGCTCCCATGCAGGCTCCAGCCTTCCTTCTGTTAGAGATTTTGAGGTTTAAGGGTTTAGAGAACCTGGGATTGAGGGCATGGGCTGCCTAATCTTTCACTTACAAAAACTACTTACAAATGTACTTTTGATCTTCATTTCCCAGTATTCTACTAGGCATCTAGGAGATGAGAAACTTAACATTGATGCACACATCAGAGGGTTTGTTTAATATGTTAATTAATATTGCTGTTCAATATTATTTTCTAGCTCAATGGAAGCAAGCATGTCTGGGGACGGGGCGAGGAGTATTTTTTAGTTCTTCTAAGACATAAACCATAAAGTAACTGCATCCACACATGAGAGTATTAGAGAAAGTAAACTTTTTTTTTTTTTAAATCTATGCCAGGGGAACAAAAAAATTCTAAACCACATGCAGGGAAACCATGAAGGCAGAGATACCTTGTAATAGGCTGTTTTCCATGGTTGTATTCTGCCTGGAAAAAGTTCCCCTCTAATCTGAAATAGCCCAAGTGTATTGAGTGCCAGAGGACACTGCAAGGAGTCTGAATTTGTGCAGAGTGTGGTAGAAGATAGGTATTACCTCTGTGTGTGGGAGCAGTGCTTTGATTTCTGGCAGAGGGCTGATTTCTGCCTGCTGCTGGGGTAAGCTGCTATTTAATTTCACGGTGAATTGTGTCATAGCTCTGTTTTTCTTTGCACTCTAAATCCCAGTAAATTGCCAAAAACAATATACGTTTGCTTTAAACAACCTGTTCTCATTGTCCATTGATGGGCAAAATTCTAACCTGCTAAAATGAGCATAATCCACTAAAATCATTTTACCCTGTGCAGGCAGCAGTGCATCAACAGCTTATGTAAAGTATTAGCCTCTCTCTTTCATACTCAAATAGCCTGAGATTCACATGAACTGACTATCTCTATTTTTAACACACAGATCCCCACAGAGCCCTGTCTGGTAGACAATGGATAGAGTGACACCCATTTTAGAGATTAAAAATTCTGACACAAACAAGCTGTGGGCCAAATAAACTGTGCCTAATAAGATTCAAGAAGTCTTGCATGCCTCTTCAGAGGCTTCAGTGACAATCTGGCTTCTCTCCACTAAGTCACTCTTGGTTTTTTTTCCTGCATGCATTTCCCCACCACAAGTGGAGAAGTCTGAAGCAAAGCCTTAAACAGTTCCCAGAATGCAGTGGTATTTTGTATTTTGGAAAGATGAGAAACTTACTGGGTAAGAAACATCAGCATACCAAGAAGGAAGGATAGGGAGCCTCAAAGTCATATAGAATATATGACTTTGTTAACACACGCAGAGTTTTTCACCCAAGGAGAGACACTAGCTGGCATAAGTGCAGTCATACAGATTACAGAAAGTCCAAATGCACAAAAGTGTCAAAGCTGTAAGAAAACTCCATTCTCACTCATTCTACCTGAGTGGTTGTTGAATCTGCTGAGGCTGAGAAGAGACTGATCATTTTATCATAGTTTCTTCTCACTATGACTTACATAAGCTGATTTTCCCAACAGCATTTTTTCCTATCAGCACTGAAATTTCTCTTATAAAATCTCTACTGATAATTTTCTGCTTTGCTTCTTGTCTGATTTTTTTGCAATTTCTCACTGACAGTTAAGTTATTCCACTGGCTGGCATATGAACATTTATTTGCATACTAAACATTCATGTAAGGGCTTAAAATGTGCCACATGGTCATCAGACTGGACTGGTGTTTCTCATACTCTATTTCTTGTGCATTTCTTCTCTCAGTCAAAATTTAGAAGTCATTTTAAAATGGGGTAATTAGAACTACAGGCTTATCACATCTTTAAACAGTCACAAAATAATACTCTCACTTCTATGAGATTCTTGAGACTGAGCTCAACCTTTTGATCATCAAGAAGCAGTATTCTTAACTTCACTTTTATCCTGTGAAATGCTCAACTAAATGCACAAAACATTTTACTTGGAGGGCCTCCTGGCATTAGGATATTTTTCAGATGGATCAAAGCCCTCTCTTTAATAGCCAGGCAAGCACAGAATATTGAGGTTTGGAGGTGCAACTGTATCCCCACAGATATAATGGATGCTTTGAGACCATGTTCAGTTAACTTAAAATGTTTGAGCCCTCAACTGACTTTACTTTTTATGACACAAAATAATCCAATGTAAGGACTTAATTCTCTGGGGTTCTGATTGAATGGAAAATATGTGACCTGTTAAAAAATGATAATCTCTTTCTAAAAGAAAATATCTCTTCATCCTCTCGATTAGATTACACAATGTTCACAACCATAGGTACATCTTACATTAATTACTGATGGCCCAAACAACATATGGCTTAGTTTGAATATTTCATAGAGTTCTGCCATGGGATTTAACTTTAAGTGAGTCTTAATTCCACCTGAAAGGCCCCCCCAAGACTACTTCCCTAAAAACAAACCCAAATCAAAGAAAAGTTTGGATGGAATCCAGACAACTTATTACAATTCAGAATTCAGAAAGCAATATCAGAAGGAATGGTCTAAAGTCACGAGAAAAGACAACACAAGAAAGCTTTTCTCTCACACACATTTTCTCTCACACAGCATTATTTAATTGGTCTGAGAAATTATGAGAAACAGTAGACCACAGATATTTTCTGTGGAGTAAAACAATATATGCTGTTCAGGAAGAACAGTCTCTAGCAGGCTTTGTATTTAAGAAAATGAAACACAAGCATTAGTATTCTCAGAAGAAGATATAAAAATGGACTTACCTGATGTCAACTATTCCCTTAAGGTAGTCTGGGACTAATAGGAATAGGATATGAAAGCTCATCTACCCATTAAGCTCTTATTCAGGCTGTGGTAGCAAAGTACGTTTTGAAAATACCATATCAATGATCATCAGATATGAAAGATTTCATCTACATTTCAGCTCCTGAGGGGAACTTTCCCTGCATATATATATATATATATATATATATATAAATTGTCTGAAAGCCTGTTCCTCTTTCCCTCTGAAATGGTTAACAGGAACATTAATATTGTAGATTTTACATTTTCACTGTAAAACTGTCATTCTGAGGATGCATATGAAAGAATCTCACACTCTTGAGCTCCCTGACTATCACCTACGTTGACAGATACTTTCATGTGTCTTTATTTATCTAACCTTGCTTTGTCTTCCTTAGTGAAAATGTTTTGCACTGGCCAAAGCATCCTAAATCCCCAAGTTACAACAGAGTTTCTTCAAGATCTGTCTTGTAAATATGTTATTAGTATGTTAATAAGGTCTTTTTTGTTTCTGCCACTTGTTGGTGGCCTATATTTGTCTATTTTTTTACCCACATTGCCTAGTAGGGGAAAAAAATACATGGGTGCCTAATATTTAACTCAAAATAAGATTCAAATCATCTAGGCTTCCTTTTTAGCTCTGTGAACAGAGGCCCTTAGAGCATTCCAGTTTTGTCATTTATTTTGTATTTGTAAATCCTACTCTGAGTGTAAGGGGATTATGAGAACTGCTGGGGACAAGGGAATAATAATCCTTACCAATATTTCCTTTGAAAAGCAGACCTTGAGTTCCCTAATGGTAAATCTTTCCAGTGGATTAGTCACAGAAAACATCATATCTCTGCTGACGTTAAAAGTCTCTTCATTTATGAAACAGCTATTTTTCAGTTGGTGTTGTTCTGCTTATTGATTACTGAGAAAAGTCATTAAGTTTTCATTTGCAGGCATTCAAGGTTATAAACGGTTTTCTTTCATTCATTAAGTATCTGAAGGAAAATGCCCTTTTCTACACACTAGTCAAAGTATGGAACTGTCTCACTGCTTAATTGCATTTAAGGAGAACTCAAGAAAGGCCTGATTAGGGGGCTTTTGCCAAAATCATAAAAAATATGAGACAAAAAATAGTAGAAGAGAATTTTCCAGGAGGCAGCATTCATCAGATAACTTCATCAAACACTTGATTTAGGTACAGCATTAATAGGCCAAAGAAAAGTGTCACAAGCAGTGTTTTAATTTGAGGCAGAAAGTATATCCACCACTCAGTATTCTAAAGCCAGTCCTTACAGGCAGTCTTTCTTCTAAGACCAAACC
Organism: Alethe diademata; assembly: GCA_025584955.1. Lineage (NCBI taxonomy): Eukaryota > Metazoa > Chordata > Aves > Passeriformes > Muscicapidae > Alethe > Alethe diademata. Next base: position 9,034,496 of record JANRMJ010000088.1, read on the forward strand.
ATCAGTAGTTCCCTTTTGCCACTAGTGTTTCAACAATCAGCATCATAAATTAATTCTATTTACCCATTTAATTGTATGTACTTTTTTTTTTCTGAGTGGTTTAGTCTCAGCTCTACTGTGAAGTTAAATGTTCATCTGTGAAAAAGAGTGGCCATTATTTTATAGGATTTTTTCCTTTTTTTTTCTTTTAGGATTGCATTGAACCCCATGAAAGATGTTTGCAGGAAATCCACTACACCTAAAAGGCAACTTCACACTAATAGACACCACCTAGCTTTTGCACACCAAAAAAATCAAGACTCTCCAAACTTAAAACAAGACTTTAAACAGAACTGAAAACAAATTTTAGAATAGACTGAGATTCCCATTGTTGGAAATTATATGAAGTTTAAGATTTTTTATGTAACTTTACTCAGATTTGTTCATCTTTGCCCCTCAGGAGGGGAACTGAAGTTTCTTTTCAGGGCGCTGCTCCACCACATAATGTCTGATGAGCTCAACATCTCAACAGACTGGGAGTAGTACAGAAGATACACAAAAGATAACAACCATTAACAACCATAACTCTGAACATCACCCCTGGCATGGTCAGAGACACCTGGACTTGGAAAAGAGAGATAAGAATGAGAACTTAATCAATACCAGAGGTGAAGAAATCTGTATCCAATAGGAAATCAAATATTAAGAACTGCACAACCTGGGACCAGTGAACATTGAACTAATGAATTTCTGTAGCTTTTAACTGTATAAAACATGAGAAATCTAGTAAAATTCATGTGTGATGGAATGATTTTTGTTTGCACAACGCAGGCAGTGTGTGGATGAAAATACTTCTGTTGCACATCCTGGCCAGAACAACATCCTGGCCAGAATCAAGTAATGCCTTGATTCACTAACATTAAAAATGGTTTTGGACAGTTTTTTTGTTTTTCCTGAAGTTTTGATGACACCATGGCAATTACTTAGGATGGCATGAAAAAGAGGAGCTACACTGTCACTTGTCAAATCAAGTATGCCTGGAAAAGGAAAGGGATTTCTTCCCAAATTTCTTTCCCAAATAGAAAAATAAAATATATCAATTGCAGTATTGCAAGACAAAGAGATGGTTAATCCCAATAACATTCATGTTATTTTCATCAACCTTTTTAGCAAACTACAAGGCATAAAATTAATTGTTAAGCAGCCACATGTAGTCAAACCAACCTGAGACCAAATTCTAAAAGCACTTTAGAGACAGACCAGGGAACACACATCAGAGACTGAATTGTTTTAATTTATGACCTTCCTTCCTTCCTCTTTCTCTTTGCCTCTTTTACTCTTAAGTAAAAAGTATCAAGTATTTTGGAACCAACATCTTAACCTCATTTGGCTTCAATCAAGTTTTGGGGTATTTTTCAAATCTTTCTGGGTTCAACCTGTGTTATTCACAGAGATTTAATTTTCTTTGCTCTTCTATGTTTAAAACACTTCGTAACAAAATACAATAAAGAAATCTGCATTATTATTATTATTATTGCTATTAAACTGTACTGTTATTGCTCCTAGATATTTTCTTTGTTGTGTATTCATTATTTTAATTTTATAAAAGCATCATCATATTCTTCCTTAATCTCACCTTTGTTTCCATACACCACCAGTGTGCATCTCACTAATTAGATTTCTAATTTTTGTGAGATCTCTTTCTTGCTCACCCAGTCTCATTATTTTCAAATGAAATGTCATTAACACTACTCTTAGTAAAAATATTATTCCCAGATGCAGTCTTAACGACACCTTCATAAGATTTATCTTTGAGCAAGACATCATGGTGGCAGTTTAGGGACTCGGAACACTAACTGTGCTCAAATTCCTTCCAATCCAAGTGCAGTTGGCTGAGAATTGATTTTCCATTGCAATGTAGTGTTGGCATGTGTACATTGTATAAAGTGGGCTGCCTGCCAGCCTTACCACTGCCATGAGGACTAATATTATATAGACTTACAAGTTTATTTCTTTGCAAACTACCACAAAAAGAACTGGAACTTTTTCTTAACTAGGAGCAATATTGTTATTTGATTGACATTCCTTCCAAGGGAAGCTAAATCATTACAAATTCCTGACTGAAATAGAGTTGTAATTGACTCCATATTGCAAAATCTCTACTAGAGACACTCTTTTGCACTCTAGTCTAGGTTGTCCAGAATGATTTCTAGGGCAGGGATGGTGCGTTTGCTACCTGATCATAAATCCCAGTCTGATACATCTTGATTTTTATTTTAAGACAAAGGCTGAAATTCTGTGCTTGATAGTAATGGTCATGTTTCCCTAACATCATCTTCTCATGGTTTGTCCACTGGGTAGCTGCTGATCCAAAGAAACAGTTTCAGAAGTACTTTAAGCAGGAAAAAGTAGGAATTTCACTTAAAGGCAAAGATTTATATCCTTGTTACCAGGCACTCACCTACAACTAAAGTCCTCCCTTTGTGCTATTAAAAGTGCTGGATGTACAGTGAATAGGATCAGAAAATCCCCTGGGGCTAAAAGCACACCGATGAGCTTCCTGCATTCATTTCACCTCCAAACTGCTTCCCAAGACGACTGTACTGACACAAAAAAGGGAGTGGGAAGGAGCAGAGAAAAAAAGATGGATTAGTCCTTTTGATGGTGTGCCAGCATAAAGCATTCATAAAGCTGCTACCTAAGGGTCGTTTTGAAGTTTGTGCTACCCAGAGAGGTTGTGGCTGCACAGAAGTTTTTCATTTCATAATAATTCTCACTGCACCATCACCTCCTATAATTCCCTTAGTAGAGGTAAAAGCATTGGGGCATGTACATGAAGGAGCACTTTTGGGGCTAAGGAAGTGAATATGTAACATTATTCATTACTTCTGGAGCACAGCTGGACTTGAGAGGTGTAATTCAGATCCTGGTCTGTACAGATATTTGTTGGATTTGCTGATTCTTTTACTTCTTGATTCTAAGCTCTCCTTTCAATGCAATACTGAAGACCAATTCTAGAAAATCAAAAATCAAGAGAGGGTGAGAGCATGAGAGAGCAGAAAACTCTACCGATTTTAAGAATCAAAGTCCAAAACTGTAATTCTGAGAACTCCCCTTCAGTCCCTGTCTGATCTTGGGCATGTTGTGGAGGAGTTCTGTATCTCTTCTGAACTTTTTAATTCATAAGATCATAGAATGGTTTGGATTGAAAGGACCTTAAACAGCATCTAGTTCCATGAGCAGGAGCACATCCTCATAGACCAAGGTGCTCAATCCAGCCTGGCCTGGAACACTGCCAGGAGTCAATCATCCACAGCTTCTCTGGGCAACCTGGTCAACAAATCTAAAAATGCAGGAGAAAATCCTCTACCTAAATTGCTCAAGGATTTGGAGATTTTCTCAGGGCATAACATGACTCTATTTATTAAAGAAAAAAAAAAGGCACTTTGGTGTATCACTCTCAAGACTCCATTCCATTTTTCATGGGTGGGCTTGGGGAGTGATTCTATGAACTGTACCAGGCACAATAACAAGCAGAGAAACTGAAATCCACTTCTCTTCCCTACTGAGCTCCCTGACCATTTAAATGCCCCAACCACTGGCCGATGAGTCACAGTTTTTCTGGTCCTCTCTTTAGATCCCATGTTTCCCTGAGAATGATCAAAGACTAACTATACATTATTCTTTCCCAGAGTTACAGAACTATCTCAGAAGAAAGAAACTGAATTCATGTCCTGACCTCCTATGTAAGTGCTCTAAAAAAAATTAACAACTGCATAATGAGAGAGGACCTTGAGGATTGGTTTTAAAAGAAGAAATTAAGTATTTTGCAGATCTGAAAAGAAACTGATCTTCATTAGCTCAAAAGAAATAAAAAGAATTTAAGACACATATGGTCAGAAGTATTTACACATCCATGGCAGTACCTTCAAAGTAATTTGAGCCATTTTAAGTGATACCTTGCACAGGGTTCATGCTATCCTGGATTTCACTTTGGCAAGACAAACTTTCTCCATATCCACTTGCAGTTGCAGGGGGAAAGAAATTTAGAGTTCACTAGGGAGGTTGAGGGGTGATACTTGTACTGCCTAACACAGCACCTAAACTGGACTTTCTGTGCCCATAATGACTTGTGAGTTGTAGGCGGCAAGCAAATCTGAGCTTTCAGAACTTCAGTGTTTGCTGCATTTTACTGCTGCATTTTACTGCATACACTTTCCAAGTCACCAAAGGCACAAATTTCAAGCTGAAGAGAGTAGCACTCCCTCTTAGCTTTGGGTTATATCAGCTAAGCTGACTAAAGCCTAAAGACTTACAAATATACACAAATGTACATTTTTTTTTTTTTGTGGACAACTAGAAATGGACATGGAACTAAGTTTTGAATTAGTTATCTGTAGAAGTTGCAAACCTTCACTATGGGTTTACAAAATTAATCACAATTTTCCTAATTTTAATTTTAGTTTACAGAACCACAGGATCATTTAGACTGGAAAAGACCTCTGAAAACATCAAGCCCAACCTTTGACCCATCACCACCATGTTAATTAGATCATGACATCAAGTGCCACGCCAGTCATTTCCCAAATATCTCCAGGGATGGTGACTCCACCATTTCCCTGGGTAGCCCATTCCAGTGCTCAGCAGCCCCCTCTGTGCAGAACTTCTTCCTCATGTCCAAAACTTCCCATCAAAAAATCTATTGAAAATAGGATCAAGGTAATAAGAGCTTTTTTTTTTTTTTTTTAGTGGTTTGCACACAAATAATATATTGTGTCCTCTTTTGACTTCAACAGCACACTGCTGAATAACATCCTCAGAGCTGTGCTAGCATCATTTGAAGATAGTGCTGCAGGAAGATATTAAAGTACTATTTAAATGGAAGTTGTTAAATAAAAACAGTCTTGCCTGGATTCTGTTACATTTAAGAGACAGGTAAACAAATCAATGCTGCTGAATGGAAAAGATGAGATCAATAGGGGGGACAATGTACATTTTCAAGGCATTAAAAATCTGAAAATATAAAAGATTTAAAACTGAAAAATCACCTGTCTGCATCCTTTTAAATCAAAATTCATGGAATTTATAGAATGTTATATATCAGATAATACCATGCATCTTAGAGCTTAGCATTGCAGTTTTCTGATAATGTACCTTTGAAGGCCTAGACTTTAAAAAGAGCTTTGGAATCATCAGCCATGATTTATGGAAGCAGTAATTCCACTTGTCCCTATACTTCATGTCATTAAAAAGAAAGATTGCTCTGTCAGATGAAATTCTCTTTCTTCAGATAGAGCTAAAAAGAACAGTGAAAACTATACATGAACCACACTTGAGCCAAGTGATTTTCCAAAGATTGGCTACATAGGTACTGAACAAAAGCCTGAGTTATCCTGAGTGTTATTCAGAGCTCCTTAGTTTTATGTGCAAGCTTCCAAAAGGTATATCCAGTAATGATGCTGCAGCTGGGAAGAGGAAAGTAAACCAAAGCTCTAGAAAGGCTTAAAACACAGAGTTTGGTTATTGGCATACAGCCCTAGTTTCTATCTTGGTGTAAATGAGGAGCCCAAGTAAAATGAGTCATAGAACACCAGGTTGAAAGGAGCAGCAAAGATCATCTGGTCTAACCTTTCTCAGCAAAAGAATGGATGTGGTTGGCTGCAGAAATATCTTTTCTTCCTTGTAAAGAGAGACATAAATCACAGTTTCAGGGTCTGCTTTCAAGAGTATTATGGGTGCATACACATATAATTTTGTTTGCCTCTCAGTAAAGGGTAGTCATAGCACTAAAAGCAATTGCAAAGCTTTGGAGAGCTTGAAAGAAAATAGATGTAATATTTACAGCGGAAATTCACTCCCCGGTTTGCTGACACCAGACAGTCCTTTTCCAAGCATCCCCATAAATGTGTGGAAAGTACCTTTCTATAACTGACAAAAATTAGGAGACCACTGAAGTCCTGCTCTCTGACCATGCCCTTCTCATGGCTACTCCAAAAATTACCCCTGTCCTGGCCAAAACCAGGACAATCTCCTATAAAGGTGATGTCATTTTACTGACCAATGTATTTTTTTATTATGTACTGACTCTTATGGATTTTTCTACTTTCTAATGCACAGCTACACTTACTTTCTCTCACATCTTTGCCCTCTGAGTTCATGTCAGCAAACTATAGCTACCATTCTCACTCAAACATCTTGGTTATCTAAGTGATCAGTAGGTTGGTCAGACAGATGTTTCACTGGCGCTATTAGCCTTAGACATTAACTTGTCATTTATTTTTGAGCTTTTATTAGTTCTATGCCTTTAATGCTATTTTTCTTAGTCATTAAAAAGGTGACTTTTTAAGCAATTAATGATTAATTTCCAAATTCAAAACATGTTTCTTGCTAAAGTACATTGTAGATTTGTGAATGGAGGTAGGTATAATATTTTTGAACCTGTGGACAAGAACTACAGCAACAGTGTGTTAAACCCAAAACCATCCGTTTGTTCCTATACTGCTGTGCCTGCAAAGCCATTCAAATTTTGCAGGACATTTATTCAAAACTTTCCAATATAAAGGGAAGAAAGAGAAAAAGCAGACTGTCTGGACTCCACTGAGAGGCTGTTCTGAGTTTTGACAGGACAGAGCTGTCACTTTAGAAATGTGGGAGAGAGACACCTGATATTGCAGACATCATTGAGCAATATACAATTCATTGACTCAGCAAAGGTTCTTGAAGTTCCTCACTAACCACAGTCTGAAGGAGGACTCCTTTCTTCCTTCCTAACTGCTTAATCTCTGTGTCACCCAGAGCATATTTCATATAGAAAACTATTCCTAGTTTCCATGAAACTCTTCTGACTGAGCCAGCAGAGAAGGGTGACCTAGCAACAGTTTGGCAAGTCCTGTTGCAAACCTTGCCACCAAGAGCTATGTGGACATTACCTGCTTGGAAACACCTGCTGAAGAATATTTTACACATTATTTAGTGACTGCTTAAAGAGTAATACGGTCTCAAACTTCCAGCTCCACCAACTTTTGGGTTTTTTTCATTTATTTGTACCAGAAAGCATCCTAAATACCTTTTAAACCATATGGTTAAAAATATTGTTTCAAAATCTAATGGATAAACATTTTTTTTCCATTCATCCACCTGTTCAGTGCACAACCCACCTTTCTACCAAGTCTGGACCAGCTACCACAAGAGTCAGTGGGAAACAAGAAGGGGACAACTCAGCTTGGCTTTCATAAATCTCAGAGCCAGCCAGCAGACAAGCTTTTAAATATTTCCCTGTACAAATGATGTGGAAGAAATTGCTCTTTGCCTTCCCCATTGAAGGGGAATTGCTCATTGCCTTCCCACCCCTGTCCTCCTGTTCCCCATCACATTTGCTCTCCATCATTGCCTATCATATGAAAGGAATACCATAGAGTGAATTTCCTGCAACCACATGGGAGCTTTCAACATGCAGCCACCAGCTAATGTACTAGAAAATCCTCCATCAGGATTTTACAGCACACAGGCTGCAAAGACCTGACAGAAACAAAGCCTTGCACATTTCCTTCTGTAAGGAGAAGCACTCAGTGCTGATTTCAGAGACAGCAGTGCCTAACTCCTAATTACCACAGTTTCCCACTGAGCAGGAGCCAGTTGCTTCCCCTCAAACTTTGCATAGATCAAGGACTTTGCAAGATCCAGGTTTTCACAGGTCTTGGATCGTGCTTAACTCCAAGAACATCACTTTTCCTTCCTTGCAATTAGAGTAGTACACACCAGAAAAATAGAGCCAGGAGTTTTTTTGCCTGCTGATGATAATAAGGGGCATGTTATAAGGATGGAGGAAAAGTACCATATAAGGCATCCCAAAATGGATGTTCTAGATGGGGGGGACAATGTTTCTGCACCAAATACTGTCCTTAACATCTCTGAGATGAAAAACCACTTATTTCAGTTAAAAGCACAGATTCTGTTTTCTGGGACATTGATTTCTATAGGAGTCAGACCTGTCTCTGAGCAAAAAACCACACATTTATTTATGAATATTTAACATTTTCAAAACAACATGATGTAAGATTGAAAGGTATTATAAAAATGACAAACTTCTACAAAAGCTGTGAGTTAGTTTCCCATCCAAATTATTTGTCAATCTTCAATTGTTCAGTTGTTTTCAATCTTCAGATTATAAATAGCAGCCAGGACTGACTGGCCCAAATTGCTAAACTAAGAGAAATGCAACAATAGTTTAAAACAATAACTACAAGGGAGACATTCCATTAAATGTGAGACAAGATATGCATCCTACTAATTCTATTTACTATTGGCTTCAATAGATAGGAGATTTTATTGACCTTTCTAACATTTGATGCAGTGCAGTAATCAGAGAGAGACAATAAAACCTACAGATTGGAAAGGGCTTAAGGAAATAGAAAACAGAAGTGAAAGGAAGCCTTGTGTCCTTTATTCAATCTGTCAGCTTCAACCTGTATATTTGAGTTATTTTACAGCTAAAATGAACTCTTTACAGAGTAGAGTCCCATTACTATGCACAATATCATAAAATTAATGAAATTCTGTATGGGAGAATGGGCAAACATGATATTTCCTGTGATTCTCTTGCCTTAATACACTGTGCATCAAGAATATAGACAAAATTTTTTTGCTTAATCTTAACCAAAATTGGCTAGGCTTTTCCAAAACAGGGGAGTTAAATTTTTCAGAAAAGATCTATGCCCAAAAGCCTTCAGAACACCATCAGCAAAAAATTTATGAGAACTACTATTTACTTAACTATGGAAAGCCAAGACAGATAAAAATCAAAGTAGCACTTCTAAGATCCTTTTGAAATATTTCTACTGAAGACTGTTATAAATATTTTATTGGAAGAATAGAAATTCCAACTGTCCCTTGAAAAGCTGTTATGCTGAATTTAGAGATTCAATTCAACCATTAAAGTATCAAATGGAGATTTCAGGCCTGCTTTTATTGGAAATCAAAATGCAAGTTTATACTGTGGAGCCCCTAATGATGCCTCTATAATAAGTAGCATTTTGGAACTAGACTCAAATGCTGTATGCCACTCAAACTGACACAAAAAAGAAGAGATTTAGTCTTGAAATAAAATAGTAATTTTTCCAGACAAAAAGATTGCTGAGAAGATTCTATTTTATTAAAGATACAGAAGAGGGCAGCTGTTGTCTTTGATTATATTTACAAAGTATGAATCAGTTTTAATTTACTAAGATAACAAACCAGAATAAATTAATGATCACAATGTGGGGACATATGCAGATGATAAGGATGATCACAGCCCTTCATTTCAATTATAATTTGAGCATGTTGCTGCTGCAAATATCTATCAGGCTTAAGGAAACAACTGCAGACTATTATTAAAAAGATTACTGAGAACGGGAGAAAAGAATCCAAGATTAAAATAAAAGGTTTTGTAAAGACTTAAATTGAAAGAGGAACCAAGGGCTTCATACCTGAATTCACTCTATTTGCCAAATGACAGTCTGACAGTGAAATTGCTGTGCAGTTAAGCTTTGAATTTGTGCAAAACAAAGAAATTTCTATCCCTTACAGTGACAAATAAATATGTTGGTACTTAAGTCACAGCATCCAGACAGAGCATCCCAAGCCATGTATGTGTATTAGTCAAGTGATCACTTTGCAGATGCAGAAACAAGGACATTAAACTGAACAATACATTTGGTTTAAGGCCATAGAGAATAAATGTCTTTAAATTTACTGCAAATATGGGAAAAACTACTTCTCTCCAGCATTAAGAGATTCATAAACATTGTTACAATATTCTAAGGATTTCTTGTTAAATTGTGTTTATGCAGTTACTTCAAATAGTGCAAAAATTTTTAGCATTTGCTATCCCATAACAAAATGTACAAATAACAAAACAATGCTAGTTGCAAATCATCTGTGACTTTGGAACAGGGATTAATGCAGAACAAGAGGAAATTAGTGACTGTTTTATACTGCACAGAAAGTAAACAGTTCAAATTTGCAGGAATAAGAAAAGACAGGTAAACACAAAATAAGTCTGACTCCCTGAAATAATTCTGCAGAGTATGGACTTACATAATAGGAGAAAATTATATCTGCCTTCTTTTCACTGTCTAGTTGAATACTGATACTCTAGAGACCACCACAAGAAACTCTACAGAAGTCTATGAATTTCATTACAAATTTGCAGTACTCTGGTGTAGCTAAATACTGTGAAGAACAAAACAGCAATCTCTGAACAGAACTGTAACATTCTACATGAAAATCTTTTATCTGTGGAGTAGTAAACTGGTCCATCTAGCTGCAAACTGATTGGCAAGAAACACGAGTATCTAGTCCTGTCTGTCCATAAGAAGCAACTTTTTTTTTTTTTGTGAAAATTTCTAGAATGAAAAGGTTGAGTCTGTGGTTCCATCTGAGTAACTCTATTCCTCTTTGCAGTAAATTGTAGAGTGAGACTGTATGCATATCACATGCTTGCAGCATGCATTTCCACTATATGTCTAATGCTTCCATTTGCCTGATATAATCAGTTACCACTAAGTATTATGTTAAGACTGGTATGTTTTCATCACATCTGCAGTGATAAAATTATGGGAGATCTCACACAGATCATGGAAGTTTTATGTCTGCCTATATTATCACTGACCAATTTTTTTTAAATGCATATCTAGCAATATCAGTAAATTGCTTGTGCTCTCTGGTCTCCAATCTAATCCAAAGAAGCCAGATTAAAGCCAAAATATTTAGCTATAACACCATAACCTGTTGTAACACTGCAACAGGCTCAGCCAGCTGGACAGTCCTTTGTCTCCCTCCCTGGATGCAAGAGGTATGCACAGAAATCCTGTCAGACTCACATATCATGCAGAACACCCAAGGGTTCACCAGGTTTGGGTTATTTTGGATCAATTTATGATGCTTGTCAGACCCTGAAACTCATCATCTCTGGTCCTGACATCTTCTCTAGGGAGCACAGCCAGAGGCTGCCATTCAGAAACAGCAATTTCCTCCTTCCTTTCTACATGGATTTACTTTGGCAGCTATCTGTAAGCTCTGCATACTGGGAACTATAACCTAATCATTCCAGAAGAAGATTTCATTCCACCAACGACTTCTGTTTCAATCTACTCAGGTGTCATTTGTATACACATTTTCTGTGCAGGGCATACCAATATTTCAAGTTAAGATTTCTGCTGCAGTCCCTCTCTTGGGAAAATGATAAAAGGTGCACCTACCAGTATTGCATTAAGATTATGTATACATAATTGTTTCTGAGGTAGCTAATTTCTTTTTGCTACTGCACAGGTCAGTAAAGGAGAGTCTCATAGAAAACTAAGTTTATCACAAATTTATATTAAAGCAGAGTCTGTACAGCTTTCACATGTGGTTAACATTATAGAAATTAACAACACTCCATGATAGCTCATTAACTAGAAGCAAATATAAGCTCAGTACCATCATTAAGTGCTAAAGGCTAGCTGAGGTGATATTAATGTGAAAAATCAGGAACATCAAGGGGTGTAGCTCTAGCACTGTTGATGGCAAGAAAGGATCTTGGAGCATCTGGTTCAGAGTTCACCACTGAGTAGCTGCAAGATTTGTCAGACATTCTGGAGTGTGGGATTGTTCATAGGCCAATTAAACTACACCCCTAGGGGATAAATATTAGAAAGCAGTAAAAAAAAAATTATTTTTTTTCTGATGCACTTCTCATAACAAGGAGAGGTATGACATAGCACTGTACAGGGACTGAACATTTTTACCAGCATAGCAATACACTGGATAAACCAATTATGAGGTTTAGAAAATACAGAGAGTGTCAAACTTTTTGCTTTCAGAAGAATACCTTAGAAAATCTTCTATTTATATATTTGAATATTCTTATTTTAAGTCAGGAGGCTATAAAATTACATATCTTCTCTTATATTGAATTATCTTGCTGAAGCAAGATATTTTGTACACTATATTGTTAGGTTAAGGATTACTTAGGTGCACGATTCAAAGAACTTAAATTACCCTCTCAGTATTCAAAATATATCCATGCATATTAGATAATTTCCACTCTCTCATTCTTCTACATTTTATACAACTGTATTTACTATTAATAACCATAATTTATTTTCTGATGCAGCCAAGACATTAGGAAACATATCTATAGATTCATTCCTTAAATGAAATTAGGATATTACTCTTACCCACTTCAGCTAATCAAAAAGATTATTTTAGCCTCTCCCTTTAAGGAAGAAAAGTATGTTGCAGAAACATGACCAGTAGTGCACAGCCAGGGAAAACACAGACAAACAGTAGCAGCTTTTAGAAACACTACACAAATTTCATTCCAGCAACACCACAGCCTATCAAGTTAGCAAGCAATATCTATTGAATCCAAAATTTGGGTTTTTTTAATTCAAGGCTATGTAATCAAAACAACTGCCAAAATGGAATGGGCTTAAAAGTGACACTGCCTTCTAAAGGAGAAGATTCTCAACAACTTCAGAGAAGAGCTGTAATCAAGACTTTAAACATTCTCATTTATATAATGCACTGACTTATTATGTATAACAGTTCATGCACAGCATACAACAAGTGAAATAGGCATAGCAAAAGCCAAGTTCTCAGAAGTTGTGCTGCAGTCAAATCATATATTGGGTGTTTCAATTGCCCTGTACTAAACATGCCCTGTATCTACCTTATGCAATTCAGCACTGAATTTGGCTGAGTTGACCAAAGACATTGGTCATTCCATATCAAAATACATCTCTCCTACTAAAGATTATTTTCTAGAGTTTACTCAGATTTGAAACTTGTGTCTATTCAGCCAAAACAATGTATTTCAACAAGAACTACACGCTTTTGTTGTCAGGGAAAAAAAAAAAAAAAAAGACCTTTCACTAACTTAGAAGCAATTAGGCACTATGATAGTTAGATTCATGAGACTCTTACAAACTACCAGCATCAGTAAGAATAATTATTGGTCTAGACATTAATTTATCAGGGGAGAAATGTTCAAAAATTCAAGAAAAACAAACTTGAAATGTAATAACTGTTAAGACCAAAGAAAAATGTAATGTACTCTAAACATCATACTCAGCCATATCTTTCCCCCTAAAAGCTCAGAGGATCATGGACATTTACTGTTCCTCACAATACCTGAAATAAAACTACTCCTATAGACTGTTATCTGTAATCCTCTTACAGTACCACAAAACCATGTTTTCTGCTATGGAAGTTCCTGGGAAAGTTTTTTGAATTTCTGTCTTAGCAAGTATAGTTACCACCCTGTGTAAGCATTATAAATTTAACATCACCTTGGCTTTCACTCCACATGCATATCTTAACACTGATTTTTATCCTAAGAGCAGCCTAAGAAATAATGTACTCCCAAGCCTGTGACAAAGGCTTTCTAAAAGTGATTCTGTTTCCTCCTGTGTTAGTTGCGATTTGAAATGGCATCTCCCTTTTGTTCCATCACAGCAAATCTTCACTCTTGCATTCGTCTTGGCTTGGTTCATTAGCAGATCATAAATACCTCAGCTTTTACTCAAAAGCATTTAAACTAAGATAATCAGTACTTTAAATATTAGTGTATCTAGTCAGAAAGGCAATAATGGCTCAATGTTTAACAGCAACATCTACAAAGATTTTGGGGGATTTCCCTCACCTTTCTTCTGTATTCTTTGTCGTTTTATCCACTCTTTCATTCTTCTTCATTTTACTGGAAATTATCACACAGAATTGCAAACTTTTAGACCTGAGAGCGGCTGATTTTTACATAGTTCTTGAAAATACTAATATGACAAAATATTTTTGTGCTATTTGATTGGGACAGTAGGGAAAAACTTCAAAGAGCTCTAACTCCCTTAGGGTTTACATACTTTAAAATAACAGTATATCTGTATTGCTGGGGGGCGGAGGGAGGGGGGAACAACAGACCTTCAAATTAATATTACATTTGCAGCAGGCTTTTACAGACTATTTTCAGGACTGTGTGCTGGCTCTCTAGCTTTATGAACAGTTTGATTTAAAGCTCAAAATTATTAAGTGTTCCTACCAGAGTCATAAATAATGCAGTTTATAATATTCCTATCGAGGATATAAAACTACATTTGTCTTCCATTAACAACACGCTTTTTAAGTAGCCTGACCTCTTCAGATATATAAGAACATGCAATTAGTGCAATTTGTCACAGGTCCTTTACATTTTAATAAGATGTAATTAGTTGTCTGTTTAGTCTAATTAACTTTGAAACCCTGACAGTTCTTGCTCTCTGGTATAACGCACAGCTCCTTATTTGAATTGCTAATACTGGACAGAGCGCCTCCATACAACAAGAAATTTAAATCTGTGTAACTTTACAGACCAGGAGGCACTGAAATAACCTGCCAATATTTGCATTAGCTTCTCCAAAGCCTTTTTTGTCAATCTGTGACAATATGTGGGAGTAAATAATACGGAGGAGTCAATGTGGGAGCATTAGGGAAACATGGAATTTTTGTACAATACTATTAGACTTTTATTGATGATCACACAACTGAATAATTCTGGCTTAGTCATACTTCTCATATTTCAGACATGATACAATAAATATGTTACAGACTCAGCCCAAAGGAGATGTGCATCCTTTGTATTCTTTGAAGTTAACCGGCTCCTCATGAAGAATCAAGCAAAGTATCAAACAGATGACCTTGAAAACATGACATTTTAGTGATCACAGGAAGGTATTGGCTGCATGGATGTAACATTGAACATTGAGGTAAAATCTCCAGAACAGGTAAAATATGTTAAAAGCTCTGCTATTCAGATTTCAAAATATTTTTTCAGCTATATGATCTGACAGTATATATCTATTTGAATGCAAATTATTACTTTAAAAAATGACAGATTTAATTTACATTCTTCTCAGGATTATTTTAATTACTTAGAGGACTGAATTTGCAGGTAAATTACACAATTCAACTGAATAGTAAATAAAGTGCAGATTTGTCACTGTGTCCTCTCCTGAATAAAATAATTCTCTACAAATATACTGCAAAACTTAATGATGTTCGGAGCTATAGAAACAGGAAAATGTAATAATCTCTATAGAAAATAAGAGGATGCAGAGAACAGAAACCATTCAATGAAGTATTGATTTATGTTCAAATAGAGCATGAATATATATAATATATTCAATGGAAGGTTTTGTGAGTTGAAATAATATTTTTTTTTTAATCCTGAAAAGAGGAATAATTTCACAGTCTCGGGTTCTGTGCATGGCTCTCCCAAAATGCCAAGTAAGGGGATGTATAAATCTCACCTACTATAACATATAGACACTGACAGGGACAGAATGAGCACCAAAGCAAATATGAAGTAGAAATGATTTTTTATTACTTTAGGTATTTCTTGCTGTCAGATAAAAATGAGAGCATTACTAAAAATTTTACAGAATGACAGCTATGCCTTATGGATAGCTTCTACAGTGTGATATATGAGGCAGAAAATGTGAAAAATATTGTGAAGCACCACCTTGAAAAAATGATGGAATGCCACAGGAAGCATGCTAACTCCAGAAGAATGTAGTAGACCACTGTTAAGTAAAGGAAGGAGACTTCAGGTCCAGCCAAAAAAAAAAAATAAATAAAATTGAACAAAAAAGAATTCACTAAACACTCTGTCTTTAGAAGGAGTTGCAAAATTTTTTTAGACAGCTGCCCAAGTTCTGATGGTCTGGTTTGAGCAGGATTACCCCTTGGAGCTTCAATAGGTACGGAGGGTTTTGCAAGCATTTGCATTACACCCTTTACATAACATCAGAGGACACAGCAATTCCAGCATCATAAATTTTGTTACAACTGACTGTGCATTTTTTAAAAGCACTCAGATAAAACATGTGAAGGCTCAATAGGCAGTAGTTATGTGGCTAGAGCAATTTAAAATAACTGTGATAGTTTTATTTGTTAAAGTCTGCTTCAAGCCTGAGTATAAACAGTGAAAAGCTGAAAAGAGTAAGTGCCAAATTCACTGAACATTCATTAAAATGTGTACTTAACATCATAGACTCGTATCACAAAATAGATGCTTCTGTGTGTTTCATACTTCAGTATTGTCCTGCACTCCCCCTTAAAACCAGGGCCCCCAAGGGAACCCCAGTTTGTGCTTAAAAGAGGTTTAGAGAATATCAAATGGAAAAAAGCTGAAAAAATCCAGCCCAAGCAGAGAGAAATCATCTTACTAAGTTCAGAAACAATGTAAGGCCAAATCACACGACAACAGATTTAGAGCTATATCAAATTTGTTATTAACTAATAGTAACAGATCTCTACTGGAGAGTAAGGGGATTAAATATTGCATATTTGAGAGGTAAGAAGCAATCTTTCCTTTAGACATGAGGAAAACTTTTCTGTTTAATCACAGCAGTGCAGACATGCTTAGAATCAAAGAATCATCCAGGCTGGAAAAGACCCCTAAGATTTAAGACCTCTAAGACCTGTGAGAGGTGCTTTCACTATATTTGTTTCAGAGCACGTAAGCACATAAGTTCATCTTTAGAAGACTCTTCTAGGTCTAGAGTCTTTCAAAGTGTTCTAATCATAATAGAATAAAAAATTAATTCCTAATAAGCAACAACATTTAAATGGAGGCAAGCTTGGATCAATAGCAACTTAGGAGATATCATTCAGTTTCATAGTATATATTTTAAGTGAAATAATTGTTGCATGCCTATAAGAAAAAATCACAGCTAGAGTTCTTACATTAATATATTCTAAATTAACTTATGACAGATGAGAAAGTCCAGTGAAGCATTTTGGCAGTGTTGACAATAGCTGACATGCAGAAGTATGATTGATGTCTCCCTTCCCTCCAAGGATAAATGAAAAGCTGGCAAATGCCACATATACATAATGCCTTGAATTTTAAGCCAAATTGGTTTTCAGACATCCTATTTCACATTTCTCCCTCATACTTCAAATTATTTCTTTGTGCATTTGCGTGTTTACAGAATATGTTTTGCTGTATAGTCTGGTTTTATCACATCTCCTTTAGGCTCTCTTCAAGCAGCTGCAGTTATAAATTGGCCAAAAAACACTGCTTGTAGCAGAGATGAAAAAGAGATTACTCCTGTCAAAAAAATGTTAAAAAAAAAAGGCAAGAGAAGCCTTTGTATTGAGTCATTAGCAATACACTGAATTTTTATTCTGCTCACTCTAAAACTGCCACCCAGGCTACTGCTGCTATGAGGTAGTAAAATAATAAAGGAGAACTTTGTTTTTTCTGATTTGTGATGTGAAGTTAAAATAACAAAAGCACAGAAAGCATTTCAAAGGTCTCATTAGCATAAGGATGGTCCTGCTGCAGCAGTCTAACGAGGGTCAGGGGAGATTTGGGTGGTGTGACCTCAGGAACACAGATCTCAGGACATGACAGATGCCAGTGCAGGTTTTAGCCAGTGTCTCCTGTGATTCTGCCATGCTGCTGTCTCTGGTTTGTCATGTTCCATGCCTGCTACTGAACAAAATAACATGATCTATGCTTCAGGGCTTCCTTCTATTCCTGCTTCTGTTTCATCAAATAGGAAAAAAAAATAGCAGAGCTTATAAGCTTATGGGTTATATATTTATTCCTGGGAGACATACATAAAGCCTGGGGCAATGAATGTGTGTGTGATATTTTCTGTTACAGTCAAAACTCTGACTGCTATTTCTGTGTCTGTGTTACAAGAACTTGGTGAGCCAAGGTCTAGCTATGAGTAGAAAACTGCAGCAGTACCTGGCAATCAGCAAACAGACACTTGTTTGTTTAAACACTATTAAGCAGAGCACCTTGATTTGCACTCTGTCATCTTCACATGTGAGTAAAATGTATAAAATCCCAAATACAGAAGATGGAACTCCAGATATTGATCCCCAGACTCATATTGACTAGTTCAGGTTAAAACAAATATAACCAGCCTGAGTTTCACCTCAAGTTAAATCCCTAGGCATGCTGACAGTGTTTGAAAAGTGAAAATGTGCCTACAGGCAAAATAGTTTGTTGGAACTGTAGCACACCAATTAGAGAAATGGATGTGTGAGTAGCTGTAAACATCTCAGCAGGCATTGACCCTGTCTTTCTATTTCCCCATCAAGTAAAAAAAAAAAAAAAATCAAATAAATAAACAAAGCAACAAAACCCACCAAAACCCCAAGAGCTAGCTATCTGGAATCCTACAGATATCCTTTTCAAACATTTAAATATTAGTCTAACATTTGCACTTTCTTCATGCCTAAAAAGTAAAACCCCAAATCAGTCTTGAAATGGATATGGGTTCATCTCTCAACATTTGGAAACTGAAGAACCAGTGCTTCACATCTTTTCCATTTTAGGATCAAACTAACTTGCATCAACCTGTTTTATAGCAATCAACCTTAATGTTATAGACTAATGTTCTTATAAAATTCTGATTCCAGGGTCTACTCTGAACTCTTTCATTGAACCTTTCCTCCCTTAACATTTTTGAAATCATATTCGATGCATTAGTCATGATGCAAACTGTCCAACTCAGTCCTGGAGTTATGCCTTTGAAATACACACAATAATTCTCAATTAATAATACAAAAGGAGCTATGATGAATGAAGATGTTCCTTCCCAGCTCTGGCAAATATTAGAATATACAAAAATTGATTGATGCATTGAACACCCATTTATTTTACATCAGTTTTGTTGGTGAAGCCCTCGTAGGATTCATCCCTATGCTAGATTCTCCATGCTAACAATTAAATCCAGAAGAAAAAGCACCAAGGAGCATTTGGCAGGATTGAAATTGCATCACAACATATAATTTGACACAACCCTGCTGAAAACAAGGCAAAACAAAACTGCTTTAAGGTGCTGCAGTCTATCATTAGAGCTAGATCTAAGCAGACATTGAATGCTACTTACTTTCATATCCTTGTTATCCAAGAAACACCTTGATGTCAAGATGACAAATAGTTTAAACTATTATCACTTATTTCGCAAAACTAGGTGAAAGCCTTAAATGTTGAACCTCTCAATAGATACTTTCCATGTTTCTTTGCCATGCTTAACTTTCCAAAAGTACCAAAACAGAACGTTGTTTAACATCAGAACTCAATAGGTAATTAGCACAAACTGGAAATCACAGAAGAGCTGATCTGTAGATAGTGAAACAAACGCAACAGATATCTACATTCCATTGCTCATCCACTGCATGCAATCACATATATCTTAATTCTAAGTGCCTGCATTGGCACAACAGCTAGGAGGTTTTTGCAACCCCCTGTCGATCACTAGCTTATAATTAATCTCTCCCATTTAGTCTAAAACTCCTGCTGTCTTGCTAACTAAAAGTACTAATCAAACAATCTAGCAGAGGTCCTGGAAGCATTAGAGAAAAGCAGAACATACTTTAACTCTTTTAATTTCTCTGCATTCCTGGCACATTCACTTTGGGACTCCGCAAAAGGGAAAGAAAACACACATTTTTTTCAAAATATTCAAATTCAAAGCACCAATATCACGAGAAGTGGCAAGAGGCAAACTGCTGGTAACAGCAATCATAGGATACAAAGCAATCATTCCTGTGTTATAAAATCAAACCAGGTCAAATCAACGCTGTCCCAAATTCACTTCATAACCCAGTTCAAAACTTCTTGCCATTGACAGATGGCTCAGTGTCCCAGAGCAATACTAATGCATGCTTCAGTTTACACCTCCCAAAATTGTAGTGATTTAGACAATACAGTTTCTGACAACTCCCTAAAGCCAAATTGGAATAGGGAGCTGAACTCAGAATACAGGAAGAGTGTACCTGGTGTTTTATTCTCTGTGGGTTTCCTAGCATTTCACTCACATGAAGTATGCCATGGGGAGTTCAAGGGTTTGAAAGAGAATTTACTATTTATTATGATGACCCTTTGCAAAACTCTACCCCCAACACCTCATCAAGGTGCTGCAGTGTGAGCTGCCTAGATTTCAAGAATATCCTAACAAGGATTTAAATATTTATGCAGTGATTTGCTTCAAGATTTCTAATGTATTTAGCAAATTAACATCATATAAAACAATTGTTGTTTTATTGTTGTGGTTATTATTGTCAAAAATATAATACATTTTATTGGTTTGATTTTTGCCAGGAAAGAAATTGTGATACATTATCATTCCTAGAACTGTTACAAGAATTGCAAATGGAAAACATGCCAAGCAGACTTATTTGCTTTCTACAATAGCCAGAGACACATTTTCAGTGTCAAATGACTTTTGACATTTAATGTGAAAACCAAGCTACCTTATAGTTAACTATCTTGGAGCAATAATGATGGTGTACCAAAGCATTTTAGTTCTAGCAATGGATTATTTTGGTTGCAATAAGCAAATGAAAACACATCTTATGATCAATAGCTCATACTTGGAAACTGTTACTTTTAAATCAGTTGTTGGTCTGTTCAAGGGCTGAATCCTCTGCACATCCTCTTTGGGATTAGGGGTTTTTTTACATGAGTGCTAGCTAAAATACTGAAAGATTCAAATACATTTTCCAGTTACTTTCATATTTTTTTAGCAGTGGAAGAAAAAAAAAACTTTTTCCAAAAGCTTTTCCAAAAAACCCTTTTGACAAAATTTGTTTCACAGTAAAATAATGCATGAAATTGTGCAGAATATGATTTGGTTTGGGGAAAATTCCAACCATGCTCAAGCTATACCTCATGACCACCATTGTCCTGGGGGTATATAATCTGAATTTTTTTAGTGTTTTTGAAAGCTATTAGATGTCAAGTAACTGGAGTTATTTATGTCCTGTAAATTCAGATGTTTTATATATACTTGTACTCTATCCTTGCCTGAACCCTACAATATTTGTTGTACCTATAATAGTTTTGAAATCAAAACCAGTGAGACATTCCAAGTCAGAAGTACAATTTAAGAGGAAAAAGAGAAAAAATAATAAAATGCACACAATAGTACAAAAGAAAAATTACTGACAGAGTCAGAATACAACCTGACACCCTGCTGGCTAGGGTGGTGGTAGCAGTCCAGATGAAGTGGTCTTCTCAAAGCAGTGAACCTGTAGAAATCCTAGCAGTGATCCTGGTAGCTCTTGTCCTCTGGAATCCAGGGGGGAAAGGCTGCTTTGGTGTTCCAAATATCAGTTTTTATCTAGGTAGGACAGGCTTGGCTCCTCCCCCTGGCTGGAGCATCTCCCAATGGGATGGTGTAATTTTATCAG
>JANRMJ010000088.1:9055787-9069015 GCA_025584955.1 Alethe diademata
AGCATCTCCCAATGGGATGGTGTAATTTTATCAGTCATGCACTGGGACTCAATGGGCCATTAACAGATGATATGACCCTGGGGGAAGGATGGGTTGTGGAAAAGATTAAGAACATTGCCCCACCTGGTTTTAACAGATGGCCCATTAGCACGGGATATCTCCCAGGGAGATAAGAATCACTGCCCCACCTGGTTTCAGCAGGTGATAGAATGCATACCTTTGGGCACATCTTTACATTGTAACCTAGGACAGTACCTTAACTAAACAATTGGCAAATAATCAACAAGATTTGAGACAGGGCCATAGACCAATATTCAGACAGAACTTACCATTCAAGTCTGTAAGATTCTCACTGTTGTGATGGAGAGCTTGAGAGCTGCTTTCTAATCAAGGCTCTGCTTGAAGTGTAGAGAGTGGCAGAAAACAGGGCCAATTGAAGGCAGCAGTGATATATGTACAGGCATATGACATTATGTATACACACCACTGCAGCACTTCTTAAAGAATTTAATTTACATAAGTGTTGAAACTGCCACAACGGCACGTTGGGCAACAAACCAGCATCTCAAGGAAAAAAGTGCTATACTTAGAGCTTCATTAGTATTGAGATCAGTTAGGTGCAAAAAGAAGTTTCTTTGTCTAGGACAGGCCAAATTAAGAAGTTGGGCACCTAGAATGAAAGAGGTATATAAATTAACTATATAACAATTGCACTCAAGGCTCTTTATCAGTGAGAGCAACAATTTTAATTTTTAAAAAAATTCTAATAACCATCCTCTTTTGATTGTTTCTTCCATCAGTGTTTACTGAAGCTATAAAACAGATTAATTTCACATTTAACAGCATAAGCCCAGTCAATTACCAGATGACATCCATTTGCTGTATCTCACAAATGAGCAGTTCCCATCAACAATTTTAATTGATGCCTGTTTCACACGAAATTTGTTCCTCAAGCAAATTAGCCAGCTTAGAAGTTCACTGGGCCTGTGCAAGGACATCAGTACTACATCAACTTGCATAGGCTGCAAACAGATACTTGAGTTATCTAACGTGAGCAATAATTCTTTTCTGACCCAGTCTGTGTTGTGAACAATAAACAATCCACTTTTGACCCAGTTTGTGCTGCTCCCTCAGTCAGTAGTTATGATTTTAATTAGCCATTGCTTTCACAGTTTTAGTATGTTTTTTGGTTTTCTCTTTATAAATCAGAGATGGCATATAGTCTAACTAGCCAAACAACTGAAGCAGAGGCAAAAGGAAGCAAATATATGTGTTTATGTTAATCTCTTTAGAGACCAGGATTATTTGGATTAAAAGGAACAGCCATTCAAATAGCCTTCTCCTCATCCAGGGACAACTAATAATCTGACCAAAAATATTAGACCATTAAAAAGGAAAATCAACTCTCTACTAACAAAGAATGTGTTTCAACAGCATAAAATCCTTTCCCCTATGGAAAAGAATTATTTTACCAGCTTAGAACAAGATTTGAAGTGTGAATAACACATTGACACATGGTAAACTGGGTCAAATATTAAATATACTTCATAAGCCAATAAAAGTTCTCCTGAAAATGAAATGCCAAGTGTCATGGTTTGACAGTGGCCAAACGCCAGGGTAAGTCATTCACTTACCCTCTTTCATTACAATTGGGAAGAGGAAAGGGAAAAAATGAACAAAGGGTTCATGAGTTGAGATAAGGACTGGGAGAAAAAAACACTCTAAGGGTGAAATGGGTTCAAATTTAAAGGTATAACGTAAATTTATTTTTAACAGAGTCAGAAGAGGATAATGAGAAATAAAAGAAATCTTTAAAATACCTTTTTTTCCCCCAAGCCCCTCTCTCCTTCTCACCAACAGCACAAGGAGACAGGGCATGGGAGTTTTGATTAGTTTGTCACTCAAGTTCTTTTTCTGTTTGCTCAGGGAGGGGAGTCTGTTCAGGGCATAGAATAAACCCAGTGCTTGCTTTTACTTTGGTATTCGTGCTACGGATAAAAATGGTAATGGTAATAGTAATAGTAATAGTAATAGTCATAGTCATAGTCATAGTCATAGTCATAGTCATAGTCATAGTCATAGTCATAGCAATAGCAATAGTAATAGTAGTAATATAATAGCAAGTAATAGTAATGGTAATAGTAATGGTAATAGTGATAGTAATAGTAATTAATAGTAATAAATGTTCATCAGAACATATTTTCCAAGTCAAATACTGTTTTAGATATTTGTTTAGATAAAAATTCTTCCACTAAAAAATACAGACTCTGCCTAAGAGTGAATGGGAGGAAATGGGACAGTCAAATGGCACAGTTTCTGGAAGTCAGAAACTACTTGGGCCTTTCCAGGCATCATAGCCACCTATACACTTCCTAACTACAACTTTCAGGGCCTAAAATCTTGGGCCAAAAATGAAGCATAATATAAAATTAGAAAGTTTGACTCAAGCCAAGATTTCACTAATTGTGACAGATTCTTTATTATAACCTCTGAATTCACAAAGGGAAATGGAAAATCATAGAATATCCTGATTTTTGAAGGGACACAGGAGGAATAAAATAAAACAGTGCTATAATCCTAATTAAAACTTAAGCAGTTTCATTGCTATATCCTTCCAAGGTTGTGTAAAATATAAGTGGCATACACAACTGGTCAAAATATTGTTTTACTCAAACACACTCCATCTTGCTGCATTTAAGAGCTCCAAATGCAAAATCTCAAGGTTTCTAGGGTTTGGTATGCCTTTCCCTGTGAGGCAAGTATATATATTTATATATATATAAATGCATGTGTTCACATAGTTAAAAGCAGAAGCTAAGTAGCTTCCTTTCATATATATTTGATTTCTAATTGCATCGTCAAAACTATGATCAAGATATGTAGCAAAACACAGTTTAAACTAAAGATTCGGAATACTTTTAGGGACAAATTTGAAGTTGAAAAATCTAAGTTTAATACAATGGTTCACTTGAAATAGAATTTCAATAGAAATAAAATTTCATGTTATGTGCAGAACAAACTCTGACAAAGCAGTTTTGTGTCTGACTCAGTTCTACATTTTGTACTACAATTTCCCAGCATCTCCTTCACATGAATGGGATTTTTTTCAGATTACAAATGACAATTTCAAAATTAAACTAAACATCAGGATTAAAACTGTGACATTTATATTCACAATAAAATTATCCATTTCCATAACTTTTAAAATTTCGAATTATTCTAGATGCAATAGCGTATTTTTGTATGAAAATCACTGAGAGGCTGAGAAGCACATGTTTGCTTCTACCCAATATATTTTATAACTAGTTCAAAACTGCTCAGGCATAGGAATAATTTTAACTAGAGTTTAGAAGGAAATTGAAGTGATTGATTATTGAGGGCAGGGAATGATACGAACTGCCTCTATACATGTTATGAAGATAAAGAGCTTGAAAGTAGATAAGTACAATTCCACTGCTGAAATAAAGATAGTTTAAGAGCTACTATTTATTGTAGATATAAATCAAAGCAGTGAAAAGTTCCTATGGTGCTATCAGAAACCATCAGAAGAATTACAGATGTAGATGATGAAGTAAATCACACACACACACACACAGGATTTCTTTCACTTTCTCAAGCATCCAAAATCATATCTTTCATATAATGAAATGCTGTGTCTTAAAGAAGTGTATAAAACCAGCTCCTTTCTTTGAATAAAGAATTCAGATTCCCTGCCAGTTTGAGTCTGTGCCTTGGTAGTTTACAGGTCTCCCAGGAGTTTTGGGGTTATTCTTTTTTCTCCATTTAGTTCCAAGAGGACTAAGGTGTTCATTCCAACTTTTCTAAAAGAAGAACATCAGAATTTTAAAGCCCTGTATGCATGAAAATTACTATTCTCCTGGCACTAAGAATCATTTTCAGCTTCTTTCTCAGTTGCCTGCTAAAGTTTTAAAAACATTAAAGCCCTGCTTCCAGCCTGTAAGTTATTTTGAAATTCAAATCCTGTGACTTTTGAAGTAGAATTGTCTCACAGCTGTCAGGAAATGTAGAGAGGCAACGTTGTTTCTCCCAACTCACACAACAGCTTAGTATCTTACCAAGAATAAATATTTCTTTATGGGTCAAATCACGAACAATTTATTTTTTCATACACTTACAGACATATAAGTAGTAATGTTTCATAGAAAGGATGTTTAACCTGAAGAAGGACTACAGAAAAATGGAGTGCTTCAAAATCTGATCAACAATAAAAAATGTTCATGTAATGCAGCTTCTTAGAGACCACTGCAATATTCATGTTTAAAGCTGTTATTAGAGTAAAAATATCCTGATGCTTTCTTTGGATCCTTTATGAATTTAAGATGAAGAAAAAGAGAAATTCAAGAAGAGAGAGACAGAATTCAGACATTTATGCAAAAGGATGGATTAGATTTCAGCATCCACTTTGCCTCATGTACACTTCAGGGAAATTCATGACATAAATATGCATGTATTTGTGCAAATAGGCATAAATCCCACGCATCATTTTAGCTCCAGTTTTCATTTTGAAATGGGGGAGGGGAAAGACAAATATCTCTTCACCATTCTCTTTTTCTACACCACCATATATGGTATTTGTTTTTAAGTCTTTTGGCTCCCAAGAAACCTCAATATCCTAGTTCAACTGTGCTATTAAGAGCCATCAAAAAACTCATTTTGACAGGCAGCTTGGTAGCTTTACACCTTACCTCTGAGGGACAAGAAGTTCAGGTGTCCACTAAATGTCTGGGACAACTCTGACTCACCTGCTTTTAAGCCATGGCAAGAAGCAAGGTCTGAGGTGAGAGCTCTCTCCTAACATAAAAGAATTATGTTCTGTAGTTTGCAATGAAAACTGCTGCCTGCAGCAGTGGAACCACACTGGGCAGGACAGCACAGCACAGAGCCAGGTGGGCACTTCCATTGTGCAGACTGTAGCTGGTCAGCCAAAGGAAATTTCCACCAGAGGAAGATACAAGCAGCATGTGGCAGCAGACCACAGCATGTGTGTGAGATCAAATTATGAAATGTACAGAAGACATATAAAGCAAGGAAACAAATACTAAAAATAAATATTTTTCTTCTAACATTTATTTTCTAACATTTTTTCAATATCACCCCAGTTTCTTCCATTTTTCAATTAATAAAAATATTAAAAATTTAGAAATACCTTTACTCTTAAATCCAGATTAAGGATTTTTTTAATATGCAATAGCAATTTCTGAAAATCTTAGCGATTACTACACCTGCAGTTGAAATGCTAGCACCTGAATCTTTGAAAGCAAGTCTAAAATCTACTCACCTTGAAATGAACACTATCAGACCTTTTAAATAATCATCCATTATTTTCAGATCACACTTCCTGTAAGAAAGGAAATAATATTTCAGGAAAGTTTGATGCTTTATGTTTTTATCTAGTGTGTGCGCAAGCCTAAGAAAAGCCAGTTAGCCAGTTTTTGAAAACTATTCTGAACAATTCTGAAGATAGAACTTTAATTTGTGAGCTATGCAGAACTTCCACCAGCATTTTCACTAAAAGTAAAATCCAACTTTACTGATAGAAACATAAAAGTGAAAAATAAAACCCCAAATCTTTCAACCTGCTTTTACCTCTGTAAATGTCAGAGGTTTGGCACAGTTGTAGTTGCATTCTGAGGCTAATTAGAACTTCTCAGTTTTTCCTGGAGGTAGCATTTAATAGAGCACTCCTCTGCAGTATCTCTCAGCTTCTGAAACAAACAGCAAGTGGAAAAACAGTTCCAGTAGGGATAGAAAGAGCCACCAGAAATAAAGCAGCACATTTTGACTGTGAAAGTGGGTCACACAAGAAAGTTCTTTGCCATATCATGACTTACTTTTTGGAGCTATGCCATTAATAAATTGAATTTTTCAGAACATGTAAAGCAGAGGCTAACTTTTTACTTTGCAAACAAATGAAGTTTCCTCCTTTCTTTGTATACACTGTCTTTCAATCACATCTTAAAATATGTTACTTTTTCATTAGAGACAGAATAGAATTTCAAACATCATAGTTGTATACACTCTAAACTTTCCTTATTAGGTTGTAAAGCTCCGACTCCTTAATATCTCATCAGAGCACAATTTTAACAAGCCTTTCCCAGCTAATAAATCCATTCCCCTACAACTGTGCAGCTCAAAAATCACAAAAGGCACCAGCTCTGCAAATGTTCTAACTTATAAACTAGTTCATATCCCTCCCAGATTCCATATCTGGATCCAAATATTCACTTACATCTGAATCAGCAGAGTAGCAAACGGAGTATGCTCTGGCTGTAAATCAAAGACAGATGGAATACAGTGAGAATATTATTTTCTACTATCTAGTGATGGATTTAGGACTCAGCTCTCAGGTTTCCTCATTGTCTGTATGTTTTCTGCACTCTTCAAGGTAGGAAAGAGCAAGAGAACATGGAATATGTTCTCATGGAATGCTAGGAATGTAGGGCATTCTGTTTTTGGGGAGAGGGTTGGAAGGGTAAAAGGGAGAGAACTTGTGGGTTGAGACAAAGACAGTTTATCAGGGAAAGCAAAAGACACACACATAAGCAGAGCAAAGCAAAATAGCAGAATAGCTAGATGGCAGCAGGAAGATGTCATACAAACTTGTCATACCTTTGACACAAATATGTATTCAAGTAACAAGAATAGAGTGCAGGGATTCATAGCACTTACAGAAGTGTTTTACAGAGCAGATGTCAATGACACAGCATTTGCCAGCTCTAATGAGATGTCAGTAGATATGTCAGTGCAGATACATGTGCATTGGAGTGTTGGAGATACCTGTGCCTAGACCTTGGCACAATCACAGTGTAATTGCCAAAATTATATGCCACAGTAAAAATCCTCTTGAGTGTTTGAGTCTTGTAGACTCCTTCTTACTCTGGTTAATCCCAATTTCATAGCTTGGCTTGTGCTGAGGCCCTTAGCTAACTATCTACTGACTTTAATGATGTTTTAAACACAGTAAACACCAAACCAAAGATTTCCTCAATTTACCACCAACCCAAACACAAAACTATAGTAATCTGAAACAAGATTTCTTGGGTTTTGTTTAAATTGCAGAGCAAAAGCTTTATGTCCCTTCATACTGGGTTTTCTTTCTTCATCAACCACATTTTTTGCCTGACAACAACTACTGACTTTTTCTTCATATTGAAGAAAAAAAAAGCTTAAGCTTTGGAAATGAGCAGGTTCTGGAAAACTAAAGATGCTGAAGAGTTTTGGAGATGTTCCTGTCTCCTGATTATTCATATTTTCAGGGCCTGACACCCTCTTGGTCCTGGCAGCTACATTTTACCTTGTGGCACATTGGTATTTATCAACATTTTTCAGATGAATATTTTATCTTATTTTCACAGAGCAATGAGGGTGGGTGAAGGCACTTTGTACCTGATAGTAATTAATCTGATAAGGAGCTGCGTGTTATTGCATCTTACAAGCCACTGGAGTATCCTGTTGCTATGGATGCACAGCTCAACTCTGCCCTTTGCTGTCATTGTATCCTGCAGTACATTTTAAAGGCATATTTTAAAAAAACACACTGTGGAACTCAGGCATGGCTTGTGCAATCACAGGCTTTTATGCAAAGACCATAGCCTCATGCATGGTGATATTAATCGGCATTTTCATGTTTACTTCATTCAAGTTTGTGTTCAGAGGGAGATGTTTAAGTAATTCCTACACTTTTAACCATTGTTTCCAGGCAAATAATACTCTTCTCCTGTGGAATTTTTACAAAGAAATTAGAAAGGGAAGTAAAAGGACTTCCAGCTGAACAAGGTGATATCAACTTTTTAGGATCATCTATATTCTGTCCACAACATCGTATAATATCTTCACTATTCCCATAAAAGCTTCTGATCTACAAATCTTGCAGACACCACTTGAAACAGCTCTGAGCTTTTCCCATCTATGTAGAAGTTAGGGTGGAAAACAGAACATTTCCAGCTATGTTAATGAAATTTATCTTTCACCCATCTCTCACCAGAGAGAAACTGATTTTTGGGGGCTTGTTTTTTGTTTTTCTTTCCCCTAAGTTTGAGTTTTTATTTCAGGGAGACACATTAGTTTCCAATTATTTTTTCCACACAGAATTTTTCAAACACTGGAGGGCTCAAGCTATTCTGCAGCTCAGTAGGCAAAGAACAGACTTTGTTGGAGTCAGGCAATTAAAAAGTTTTGATCAGTTGTCTGCTAGATGTAAAAGATAAGTAGCTCAGTCAGGCAGCCACAGGATCAGCACAGAAACAGGAGTTCATCTGCACCTCTACAATAGTATTTGTGGCTGAGACTCCAAAAAGTCCAGTCCACTCCTGTGTCATATCCTGAAGCATCTTTCTTCCACCTCAGCTCTGATGGGATAATTAGAATTTAGTTGGTTGTTCCCATGGGACACCTCCAGCTGTTTTCTTACAGCACATCACTACAGGTTGTACCAATGCAGCCTTACAGAAATTCTTCTAAGGTGAGAAATACTATAAAATGGAAGAAATACTATATCTGTGACTTATTGCAATCTAAGCATGGCCTTGCATTAACTGCTTGCTACTCTTGCACAGTAAACAGTTTTATGACATACATTTGCCTATTAAATTTCACATCCACTTAAAAGTAAACTCAGTCTAAATGTGATAAGGCAAATGGATGGAGTATTTGAATCACAATAATTATGATTTTACAAGTAGAACACACATTCTGCCTGATCTTTTACTTACCAGATTTCATGATCTGCACAAGGATCTCAGAAATGAAGTTGCATCCATACAATGTTTTTACTGACTGTCCCAAACCCCAGTTTAGTGGGCCCTAATTAAGAATAAACCAAGACGTTTTCCAGTAAGGCTAAAGCAATCTTTTTGCTCCAGCTCCCAACTCACATGTATGGTTATCTGCCCTCACCAAGGAGATAACATCTGAAATATAAATGTAATATATATGTAATCCAATGTAAAAATATAATGTGTGAAATAGTAAATTACCTTCCCAAAAATTCCATGAGGAACTGAGTGCAGACTATGTATATTTCTTTGGACATTAAATGCTTTTTATTATCTCACATCACGGGGAAGAAAAGCCCTCCTAGAAAGGAGGAGGTTTGTTATAGACAAAAGAAAACAGGTAGGTGTTGTCTTAGGTTATAATGTAAGAGTTAACCAAAAGTATGTATTCTATCACCATCTCCATAAACTGTTAAAACCAGGTGGGGCAGTGATCTTTATATCTTAACTCCCTCTGGGGGATATCTTCTGTTAATGGGACATCAAAGTCTGACTGCATGACTCTTAAAATTACACAATCCCATTGTGAGATGCTCCACCCAGGGGGAGGAACCAAGCATTGCTACCTGGATATAATCTGAGATTTGGAACATCACAAGCAGCTTTATCCACTGAATTCCCAGAGGAAAAGAGCTCCATAACCACCACTGGACCTCCAGAGGAAGACCAGACCCTTCTACAAGATCACTGCTTCAACAGAAGCACATCTGTCACTCCAAGAGGATTGCAGCCACCATTTAATCACCTGCTACCACCACCCTGGCCAACAGGGTGTCAGGTTGTATTCTGACTCTTAGTGCTTTTGTATTATTACGTTTATTTTAATTTTCCTATTAAATTGTAGCTCTGACTTGGAATCTCCCACTGGTTTGTTTGCAAACTAGTACAGTGTTTTACCTGACTAATTGCTTTCATTTAGTTTTGAAATCCATTCCCATTTTTATAGAACAAGTGAAAATAATCCTTCTACACAAATAATAAAACCTATATGGTTTATTAAAACAATATCTCCATATACAGGCATTTTTTAAAGACTATAATGTTCAGAAATTCAAATATTCCTCCTCACTATCTGAGTCTCTGCAGCTAAGTGCCTCTGTAGCAATGCCAATTCCTAAAGAAACCTAGTGAAGGATTTTCCAAAAGGCAAGATGCCCAGGACTTACACATCTGTGCCGGAATGGCAGATTTCAGAGCTGCCTGTTTACTGAGAGTAAGGTTATTAAATACCAAATTGAAATGCTCTTGTAAAGTTACACTGGATCAAACTCATACTATAATTGTCACATAAGAGAGTAACAATCTCCTAAAAATTGCTGCATCCTTTGTCCTACCCCAATGTCACTTATTTTTCACCACAAAGCCTCTATGAAAGTGTACATAAACTCAGCTTGAAGCTGCTGTTGGACTTCTGCAGGGCAAGATGCTTCCCACCAATTTGTCCCATGAGGGACTCTAGAGACTGGCTTTGAATGTGCCAGGTTCAGCACATCAAACATACTTGTTTTACTGAAGGTTATTTTTGCCTGTTATGAATGAATAATATATATTAAAGTAGATTACAAAAAAAAAACTGTGAAAATTAAACCACATATGTCTGTTGTAAACACACTGTTTAAAGTACTTTGTAGACTGGGTATTCTCTAGTGATAGCTGTAGCTTTTTTGCCCACTGAAAGCTTTGAAATAGAAACTAAGTCTCTTAAACTGGTAACGATTTTCAAACGCCCAACAAATTGCTTTTGTGATTAATGATTAATTTGAATACTCACGGGTAAACTCCCCAAGCACTTTGGATTTAAAAAAAAAACAACTTATCCTCAATACACTTGTTCTGTAATGATGTAGTTTAGAAACTTACCCCTTTGCATTCAGGGATATTCATAATTTGGCTCAAAACTGATGTGCAAACACTAATGACTTTGCTAGCAATATAATTCCCTAGGAAAACTAGAAGAGTTTGATTGTTTGAGGAAAAAAACTCACAACACATTGAGTACCAAATTACTAAGGTTTACTTAATCATGGGCTTCAAATAAATACATACTGAACATACCTATTGATTCTCAAGACATTTATTTATCACTCTATTATTAAGCCAAAAAAAGAACAGAATACATTAAAGGATTGGTAAATAATGCTAGTGCAGGAATACTTCTGGGGAATGTTCTTGTCTTTTCAAGATATGCATTAACATTTGTTTGGATTATAGTAATAAAGGGAATCAGCCAAGGAAAACTTCCAGTGTCAAAGATGTTTGCCTTGAAGGCTCATCATGAATGTGCTTTGTTGGGCCCTTGAACTGCTGTTTGGCCACATATAGTGTTTTAATTAACATATTTTTCTACTTCAAGTTATTGCCTCAGCTCCAAGTTTCCAAGAGTGCTCCTGTGATGGGATCCTGGCTGGGAACATCTGACAAACTCCAGTTCCAGGGATGCAGATCATCTCTAAGTAAGACTTCTCCATTATTAGTTAGCTCCACCCCTGGAATCAGTTTGGTCACAAGTCACATATTTATAGGTGTATACAAGGAAATGTTCATAAGTAAATACTTACTTCAGAATTGGATTTTTGGAATAACTTGTACATATATTTACTTTACCGTAAGTACAGTTGCTTTCCTAGTGGTAACTTTGTGGTGACTTAACCTGTTTGTGCATATATAATTGCACAAATATGGGTTTTATATATATATGAAATCACTGTATAACTTCATGATCTTCACATATCTGTTGGTTGGTTGGTTAAGCCTCATAGATCAATACTGATCCCTTCCTACTACTTCCTACTTGATCTTAAGTCATAGTCAACTATTTAAACTTTGTTAGCAATCACATACAAGCAGCAGACATCAAATGAAGCTGAGATATAAAACCACAAGCAAAATCTGCTCATCTCTCTGCACCTTCAGTGCTCAGTCCTACAGACTTCAAATTCAAATTACCTTCAGTGGGCTTCCCCATGAACAAGAAGGGAAGATCAGGCCTTTATTTGATTTACTTCTGACTTTTTTAGTTAATAGATTAATTCATCCTTTTGATTCATGTATCAGTCCAGAATTTACCCAGGTCTTCTGCTTATCTTTGGTGTGCTTTCTCCCACAAATAGGTGTGCATGCTATAGCACATAATGACAGTGCATCTCACCTCACAGGTACTGTGACCCAAAAGTCTTCCCTCTGCAACTATTTTCCATGCATCTTCAGATAAATATTTGCTGGGAAAAAATTATAGTGACAATATAGTGGCAAAAACTAAGGAAATTTGTAAGTTTTTTTTTTTTCTTCTCTCCAGTAAATGTTAAACAAAAAGAATTTCACTGGTTAGGGGAGATGACTCTATCCCTCACCTCTGCTGGAACTCCACAGAGCACTACATCCAGCTCAATGAAAAAGGTTGGCCAGAGAGTTGGTAGATGCCCCATCTCTGGAAACATTCACATTCAGGTTGGACAGGGCTCTGCACAACTTGTTCTAGAGGAAAATGTCCCTGCTCACTGCAGGGACATTGACCTTTAAAGGTCCCTTCCAACCAATCTTCTATGATTCAAATATGACCAGAAACAACTTTTCAGTTTGAATTTTTTGTTTGCAGTTTTCAATTTATTACTCTTCTGACTTCATGTCAAATGTTTCATCTGATGCTAGCTTGCTTCAGTGGAAAACTTCAGGTCAGCAAGCAATGACTTCAACAGAAGAGCCCATCTGCTTCAGATTAGGTATGACATAAAGAGCTTGCAGGATCAAAGCCAAAACAGCCACATAGGTAAGGTCCTCAAGTATGGAATAATTACCTTGTCCTCCTGGCCTGGGGCACATTTACTAGCTTACTCTATAAAGTTCTAATTTAATTAATCTAGAATTTTGCATATGTTTGTTATGAAATGACCTTTTTTTTGAAAGAATGTAGGTCTCCAGTAACATATAACAGACCTGTAGAATGGGGAGGGAAATCCTACTTACACAGACTTCCTATAGTCAACTCTGACTCCAAGGGGCAGAGAGTTTCATCTGGATTCTTGGATATCAAATTGCTTTTGCAGGCTTGGAGTAATTGACTCTGCTATTTCTACTTTTCTATGTTCATCTGAAAGACATTTCCTTTTATGCTTATTCACTAACAGCATCTTGGAAATGCTTTTTACTTTTCTCTCATATATGTTTTTTGTTTTTCAGTGGTTTTGCTCCACATCCTGTTCTTCCATAACTTTGGATTCACTGTTTATGTGATAAAGTTACCAAAGTAGCATTGGAGAGTTTAAAAGCAGCTTCCTTGCCTCCCATTATGTTCCCTTCCTCCAACATTTGGTACTTCACAGGTCAACATGCCTATTTCATCAAGCCCCAGAGGCAAAAATAATGCTTCTACAGGAAGGGAATTGAAATGCAGGCACAAAATAGTGTGTATCCATAGCAGCTTGAAGGCAGGACTT
>JANRMJ010000088.1:9074349-9122220 GCA_025584955.1 Alethe diademata
ATAGATAGATAGATAGATAGATAGATAGATAGATAGATAGATAGATAAGATAGATACTCTCTTGGCTTTAAGAGTTTGTTGCTTTATTCAGTATAGAGAAAAGACTGAAATACATAAGTTTTCAAAGTTATCCATCATTTCTTAGTTTTTACCAAATACCAGGAAGGTAAAAGCCAAACTGCAACAATAAGGTGATCTAAGACATATTACACAGATAAAGCACCTGTGCAAATTTCACTGATGATTCAACTGTTGGTATTTTTTCTACGTGTCCAAATATATAACCTTAATATTAACAAATAGTTGTGTGAGCTCTAGCTAAGCCCAGGACCTCGAAGGAATGAGGATGCAGGGAAATGTTTTGCCTTACTCAGTACAATGGAAGACTAATAAAATCTGATAATAAATGTTTACATATTTAGGAATCACAAGCCACGTGCACAAGACCCTTTTGCTTTTTGCTGTTCCCCAGGAACTTTGCCCTGTTGATTTCAGTGCTGCATGAAAGAAAAGGAACACAAAGTTTAGAGGGTCAGATACAGTAAAAGAGTAAAATCTGATTATAAAAATAAAGTGCTATGTAAAGTAATAGCCAGCCCAATACATAAAATTTGTGAGAATAGCCCAAGAAACCGTCTAGCACTAGAATGTGTATGGAAAAAAATAGTAATGGACCATTCTGTAGCTAGACAGCTCTATACTTCCCTCTGTCTGAATTTTCCTATTGTCAGGTTGATTAATAGAATGTCTTCACATTAATCTGCTTTTGGATATCTTAAATCTCAACAAGTCCAATTCATGTTCTTGCCACCAAGATTTCCAGTGGATTTCTTCTAGCATGTCAGAATGACAGATAAGTTCCTGCAGCCAACCTTGTAAAGGGCTCATTATTGTTTTCAGAATCGTGTACTCACCCTGGAGGTCCTCTGTACAAAGGCCTCCAGAGTTCTGGGTCATTTTAAAATCTGTATTGAGTAAAGGTGTCATTTCTCTACTCAAGGAAGCTTTGGAGCAGTGTTCAAGGCCACATTCTGAATTTTGTGCCATTTTATATTATCAATCCTCATACTCTAGAAGTAATTGCAATAAACCCTAAGTAGCTCAATCCAGCACATGCTTGATATATTTTATTTATGTGGTTGGCTGCCCTATGTTGAAAAGCCACAAAGCTATTTATGAGGTGGTCCTATTATTTTTCTTTAAAAAGTTTCAAGCTCTCACTGGTGACAAAGCAACATTATCTACATATTTTTTAATCCAGTTGAAAAATGCTACTGGTTTGAAGCTCACATATAATAATAGCTTTCACTGTTTAAAGAGAGAATTTGGGGAAAAAAGATACAACTGAAATCCCTTACATAAGGTCAAAATAAACTAATTCTTACATTCACTATGCACTTTTGTCTGCAATAGTGAGCCAAATCAGGCTCCAGTGTAGCTGTACTGGTAATGGTGGTTTATTATAATTGTCATGAGTTTTGCACTGAATGAGTGACATTTCATTTCAATCACTGTCCCATCATTCATACTCCAGAGTTGGTGACGCTGGCTCACAAATTTGGGAGCAGGAGGAAGAAGGGAAGAGGATATTTGTGATCTTTCATTTCAGTTTGAGGGCATGAGAGGGGATCCGTAATAGGAAATATTCCATATTCTTTGCTGTTGTGATTGGTTTTCTCAGTCTGCAGCTAGATTCTGACACAACAAAAAATTTAAACCATGCAGGTATTCCAAGCAATCAGATCACAAGTAATCCAAGACAGAAGCATAAAATGGAGTGAAATTAAGTAATTACTAAAAAAGTTTATATTAATTGCAAGAAAGACATTTTATAAATTAAAGCTTGAGTTTCGTCGTTAGTTCCACACGTATCTAGAAATTACTACCACATTTAAACCTCATCTACTGCCTAAGATCCATGCAAAGCAACTTAAGGTAGCTGTCAATTATACATAAAATCAATGACATTAGTGACACTAGTGTAGACATCAACTTTCAGTCAATAAATAATAACTGAATGTATTTACAAAAATACTTCTCATTTTTATCCCATCTCAGAAAGGTCATCTGCTTTGCCAGCTGTAGTTGCCAACCAGGTACCCGAGATATTTGTGAAAGTTCTCCTTCCTTCTAGATAAAATGAAGGGTTTTCCCTCCATTCTAGTCAATACTGGGCTGTTTTCCTGGAACTATGATTTTACAGTACAAATCTGAAATTTCATACATAGTGAAGGGCACTTCTCTCCAGATGAGAGCAGAAAACTTCCTCAGAAAAAAATCTGGTTGAAATCACATCCTTTTCCTGCCTGGTTTTGTGAAAGGTTTAACACCTTTCAGCCCATGTATTTATAATTTTTTATAATATAGTAAGGAGCTCAGAGTAGGCCTCTATACCATATATTTACCAAATGCTTTAGTCCAATCTACTTCTCAAAGCTATATCTATCTATATCTATATCTATATCTATATCTATATCTATATCTATCTACATTTATACCTATATCTATATAATCTATATCTATATCTATCTATAATCTGTATCTATATCTATCTATATCTATATGCATCAACATAATTAATTCTTTGAGGTACTTAACACCTTATTTGCTGTTGGAGTATTAACTTCAATGTGTAAATAAATAACTTATAAGTATTAATTATGGTGTAAATAAATCCTTAGATATCAGTTCCCCATTTTACACTGTTTGACTCATGAACACTAATGCAAGATAAAATACAAATACTGAAACTCAGTTGAAATCTTGAATTTAATTTAAATTCAGTTAATTTGTTTGGGCACACTGCTTCCTCACATTCTCCAAAAAGTGAAAACTGGTACTCTTTGTAGAAGTTCAACAGTGATATGAAAAACTTGATGAAGAAGGAAAATATTTCATAACTTTCCTTCTGAAAAGTGGTAGAGACTTTGCACGGAGACTTCTCTCATCTACTTAACAGGATACAGAACGCTTAAATGAGAACATCTGCAGCATTCTTTCAATACTCTGGGGAAAGCATGAAAAGCAATATGTTACAGTAAGAGCAGAGCAATGGGGATTCTTTCTTGCAACTCAGTCAAAATATGCATGTAGGCATATTTAATTTTTTAAGATGAATTTACTTAGAATTCTTAAAGAAACCAGCTGTTGTTACTGTATCTATGCTTGAAAATCCTCTGAGTCTAGCAGTTGGAATCTAACATACTTATTCCATTAATTTAGATGACTGTGAACATTTCCCATAGAATAACTGTGCTGCATAATGCATGACTATTCATTCTCTAGTAATGTCAGTTGAAAGAAAGGAACAAGAGGGGGAAAGAAGCAGGGGGGTGTTGATGGGTTTTGGGGGGTTGTTCTTTTGGGGAGGGTTGGTTTTTTGTTTGGATGGTTGTTTTGGTTTGTCTTTTGTTTGAGGGTTGGTTTTTTTTGCACTTGGAAATTAACAAAGTCCAAGAGTGGTGGTGCTGCTTTTATAGGTCTTAAATTGACACACCTGGGTATCTGAACAATCCTCAGTGTCCCTTTGGTTTATATTAGCCACAGAATCCCATATTTTTATATTCTGGGTCTTATTACTTCCAAACTTTATGTCTGTTTTGAAAAAAGACACAGAACAAACCAGTATCCAAACTGTGGATTCATCACCTGCCTAACCATCATTAACTTCCTGATGGAATTTAGTTTCCAAGGTGATATTTAATCAAGGAAACAGCTTGGCAGATGCACTTGATTTTGGTACTCTTAAAGCAGAAGAAACTTTTATGGGGAAAAAACATATCCTGAATATTATCTTATTATCTTATAAGGTGAATATTATCACCTTATCTTTGCCCTTAACTTGTTGTCTCCCAGTTTTCCTTTTGGAAAAAAAATAATCTCCTAAAGATATTGTAAGACACTGGAGAGAGGTAGTGTAAATGTGGAGAATGGATCATGGACAAGAGCACAGAAAAGCTGCACTCTAACATCCAATGTGGAGTTTTCCTCCTCTCAGCCTCAATGCTCTCAAAACCTGTCCAGTGTGAGGGTGAAATTTAACTATTCCTTAAAACTTGTGAACAGCTGTGAAGTACACCTTTAAAAAGAACTTCAGTTTCCCATCTGAGGATTTCTTTTGCTTTAATCCAACATACTGTTTTACCCTGGCCAACCCAAGGATCAGTATCAGCAAACACCATGAGATTCCATCAACATCAGTATCCCCCATAACTCTCAGCAGACATGGAACAGCAATGAATTTCATGTGTATCACTGAGGCTGCAGGTAAATTAACTGAAGTAAATTTACCAGAATAAACTTTGGGGGTCTAAAGAAGTGAAGTGGAGTTACTCCTAACAGGAGCAGACAAACTGAAAGAAATAAGAGAGAGAAATGAAGATTAGACTCAAAGATTGACTTGTTCTATGTGAGAATATGGCAAAATTATAAACCATTTAGAAATTAAAACCATCTTTCTGCCAAGGAACAATAAAAGAACAAAATCTGGACTACTTTTCAAAAGACCTTTGCAAAGCACTTTAGACTCAGATACAAGTAACTTCTCATGCCATACAGATATTTCTCACTTCTCATCTTTAATCAAAGCATAAGGCCATAAGAAAAATATGGCACAGTGATTCATGCCATGGATCAAATATGGCCAGGTTAATATAGCAGAATAAAAGAATCACTGAGAAAAAAACTTTAGAAATTTGGATGCATTGTATAAATTGTGGTGAATGCACCCAGTGAAAAGAAGAGAAACAGAAGTTAAAGAGCTAATTAAACTGAATTTAAAAAGCAACATTCTTGCATACAAACTGCTTTAACTCCTAACAACATACACTCTAGAAAAAAAAAGCCTGTACTGGCTCTTTGTATGCAGGTCTGTCAGTTGTTTTATTTGAACAGAGATGGCAAGGAAATTCTGAAGAATTAGAGACCTATCAGCTCTAGCTGCCAATATGTAGAAACTTGAAAATCATCCTCCTGTTGAGATTTTCATCAAATAAATGTTTTTGCTCTAATCAGTCTGCTTCTGAAGACAAACATGATTCTACCACTATATGCAGTATTTAGAAACCATAATTAAAGTTATCCCCAATGACAATAGTAACAACCATGGATTTAAGCACTAGATAACCTTTCTGCCTGTGATAAATGTGAAAATGAACAGGCACTGAAACAGCCATAAGAAACAGTCATGGACTCAAGTGACAGCACGAATAAAATGAACACATTGTGTAAAAGGAAAGTATGTGGAGTACTCAAGAATGAAATAAGAACAACCTACATCAAATATATGACACAGTCAAGTTAATACAGAAACTCTACACTGAAAGCAGGGCTATGTTCACCACAAATAAATAATGTACTCATCACACACAAAAAAGGCAGATCCTTGAAGAGAAATTACTACATGATCCAGCACAATACTTAAAACTGCAGGAGAGTCTACAAAGGAGAGAAATAAAAGGTCTCATATAAGAGAGTCTGGAGTATATTCAGAGGAAATTAAAATTATAATCGGAAATAATTTTTTTAAAAAATATTCCCCTGAACAGAGGGTCTACAACTATAACATGTCATAAGGAATAACCTGCTGGAAGAAAGAAAAAAATGAAATCTTTCATTATTTCAGTACTTCAACATTTCTCCTCATGAGCATTACCTACATTGATATTGCTGATAATCTTTACAACTCTTCTGTGAGTTACAACTGTTTTGGTGACATCAATATTTTTCCTCTCTGCTTTGAAATTTATTTTTCTTTGAAGTTTTTTTCAATTCATTGAGTAACCATAAAGGAAGTTGTTCAGGAATTTCTCTTTTTAGTGCTAGTATAATTTTTTCTGTGAAACCGTCATATATGAGTAAAAGTCTTTAATTTTGTATAGTGATGGTTCCAAATTGCTTTAATTCTTGAATACTGAACTCTGTCAACATGAATTATATCCAAATAGCAATGCAATTTTCCTGTTTTATTCCACATGATATTTAATACCTCCATCTCAGGTTTAGAATGCCCTAGATAAATTTTTATTTCTGAAAGATCAACATTGGAACTATTCACAGAATTTTTCTTTTAAAACCAATCCACAGTGCACCATGATGTTTATAACCAAATTGACTATTTTTACTGGAACAACGGATTAGCTAGTCTCCAGAATGAATTTCCTTTTTTTTAAAGGTATTGGTACCCAGGATTAGAAGCCTATTATTTTCTCCTTTCAGTTTATTACTTGTATATATCACTTTCAATCACATAGCATCTAAATTACAAATCCAGAGACGAGCATTAGTAAAAATGTCTCAAGTGGATTTCAGTGCTACTACTGTCATTTTAAAGAACACTGTAGAGGTTTAAAAAGGCACAAATCCAATTTCAGGTCACACATCAGCCTACCCATGTGACTTAATTGCCTACCGATTGACAGAGGAGTGAAATATTTGGTCTGCAAGTTCTCCCCCTACACATAACTTCAAGGGAGCTCTGTTTAATCTGTGCCTCTCCTAAATTTGGGCGTTGGTGCATTAGCCAGTGGAAGAGGTTCTGCCAGTTCTGCCTTTATTCTTGCAAAGGAAGACAATTATTTTCCGGGTGTAAGACAGCTATAAACATTCTTTAAACATTAAGGATAAAACTGCTATTTTTCCCCCTCCCACAGGAGCTGAATAGGTGATGCTTGACTGAGGGTGTCAAAAGGCCTGTTCAACCAGTGAGCCTTTCTGAACCTGAATTAAAATCCTTTTTGAGGAAAGGGAAAATGGTTGTTTTAATAGACTTCTCACACTTCAAACTCTGCAGTCAAACCTTGATAACCTTCAGAAGAATTCACAAAGACAGGGTTACTGCAGTGGGGTGACTAAAATGAATAGGAATTTTTTTTCCATAATGTTACTATCTGATTTTTCAATCACTAGCTATGTCCATTAGCCTTTTCTATTTATACATTCTTTAAATACTTCCTGTGATCAAAATGTATCAAAAGTCATGTTCCAGTTTTCATAGGGCTGAACAAAACATGCAAAGTTCCAACGCTACGATTAAAGCACTGTTTTTGCAATATTAAAAAATCTCAGCATGAACAATTAAGCTTCCCATTCTACTGTGACATTATCAAATAAAAATGATTCAAATTCCTTCTCATTTCCAATAGAAAGACTGCGGAACCTGATCTGCTATTAATGAAGTTTCCCCATTACCACGTAACTCTAAGATACAAATGACATTGGATGTAAAAGTCCATAAATAATGATGATAAAAAGCCACTGTTCCTGTACATCTGAGCTCTCTCACTGATATTTTGAAGTGTCAAGGGCATTAAATTTAATTCCTGGCTCTTTCTATGCACAATAAAAATTTAGATAACCGATCTAGTTTAAATCAGCAATATATGGGCACTCATCTGCAGCCTCTCTATAAATCAGCCAATGAGACTCAGCTAGTTATAAATCTAAGACAGAAACACCAAATAGCAGACAAGAAATTGTCTCTTACACAGTACAAGCAGGAGGCATAAATGATTTCTGCTATGCAAACAGGCAATTAAAAAAAATATTTAAAGTAATGATTTTCAAATTATTTTTGCTCAAGTACAAGAGAAATTAGGATTTTGGGAAAAGAGTGGTCCACATTTGAAGGATTTTAGTATGGTCCCACTCAGCTGTGCAAAATACTTAACAGTCCACATCCAGCTTTGGAATGGAACAAATGTCCAAGATTTTATACACAGAATAAGAAAGAATCAGGGCCCATACTTCACTTCAGCTGCTATTTACACATTTTGTAAATGTCCAGCATAAACATCACGAGTGTAGCAGCTGAGAAAACATTTGTTCCAACCACCCACATGTCAGAGTCAAAGCAAAGTGAAAGGCAGAGAAAATATAATTAAAATCACCCTCTGCAATTTGCTAGAGCTCATTTATTAGAGCCTCCAAACTTTCTGCCAAGGGTAGGTGGGGGTCTTTCTAGTTTACTTTTCATATTTTACACTTCAAATAGCACATGGGTATTTTAGATTTCTAAGGGGTTTTGGGATTTTTATTTTTTTTTTTATGTTTATTCCAACTTTATATAAAGCTGTTTATTGTGATTGGCTGTGTCACACTCGGAATAATTATTAAAGTATTATTAGTAAAGCCTTAACATGAAAAGAATACAGTACTGAGTTTAAGGTATTTTGCCTCCTGAGAATGATAGGGAGCAGAAACTATGGCAAAACTAACTAGCAGACTGCTTGAAATCACAAAACAAACTTCTTCAGCAACTTAGTAGCATAGATGATGTAAGGGAAGTACTTTGCTCTCCAAGAGTATGTCACAAAAATTATTTGTGTGGTATTTCCTTGTTGTACAGAGCTTGACACTAAACAGGTTCCTGCTCTTCAGTTGAAATAAAAACATTGAGATGCCTCAGTACAGAAGATTTGCAGCATAAGAACCTAGAAAGCAATTTATGATTTTTCCCCCTAAGGATGCATAAAATGAAACAAAGCAGAAACAGAAAATTACAAAATGTATTTGAATCAGATATTTTTGATTGTGCTTTCTACACAATTCACATATCACAAAGTTAACTTTGACATTGTAGTGCTGCCATATTTCAACTTCAGTCACCAGTTTTAAATAGTGGGCTTTGATATTCTCATGTGGTACATTACTCGGGTAATGTTGGATTGAGGCTTGCCAACACTGTTTGGTAAAGATTAAAGTAGCAGTGGCATAACCCTAGTTCTGAAACTTTCCAAGATTTGCATTGTGGGAACTGTTAGTGTTGAGAACACATTAATTGTGATGTCTAATTCAAATGGATTAGCAATCTGGAGCAATTTACTTTTCTGCCTTGGAAATATGAACATAGGATACAGTAACAATAATAAGGTAGGAGCTTATTAATACATTGTTAATAAATTGACAATAATAAACTATGATCAGGCATCCTGATGCATAATCCCAAAATAATAATTTGCCTTCAAGTATTGTAGCTACAGTCTTATAAATGAGTGGAAGCAGGAAACAAGGCAACAGAGTCTGGGTTTGGGGAGGTTTCTGTGGTGGTGATTTTTAAATTTTTTTTAAGCTTAGCATTTAAGGAAGGAAATTAAGGAATAAGAGCTATTTTTGTGCCTGCTTTGACATATTACATGTGACAAGGATAAAGTCAAGTATTCCAAATGATAAGACAGTTGGGTTAAATCAGAATGAGAGCTAGCCCAAAAGTTACTTGGTTAAAAAGATGAGGTGGTAGGTGCAGCCATAACTTCCCTATGCCACATTTCTGCTGAGAAATGTGTTAAGATCTTG
Source organism: Alethe diademata (assembly GCA_025584955.1). Taxonomy (NCBI): domain Eukaryota; kingdom Metazoa; phylum Chordata; class Aves; order Passeriformes; family Muscicapidae; genus Alethe; species Alethe diademata. The sequence continues at coordinate 9,083,641 of JANRMJ010000088.1, forward strand.
TTTGCATAGGTGCACTTAGCATTTCACTGATTCTCATTTTATTTTAACTGCAAATCTGCATTGCCAAAAATGGCTTTTTACAGTGAAGGGGCATTTGTTAATCCCCCTATTTAAAAGAAACGTACAGAGAGCTCAGCTGTCTCTAGCACTAGCTCATGATTTATTTTACGAGCAGTTTCACACAGCTCTTTACTAAACAGACATTCTTTGTGCTTTATTACAAGTTTGTTCCATTGAGTCATGCTCTCTGCGGGATGTTGTGTCTATATTTTATTTCACTCCAGCCATTAATTACCTTCTGGGCCCTGTATCATGTGTCTCTCAGTCTCATTTATTACAACAGTGCCTGCTAGTGTTGCTAGTCAAGGGGTTGTCAGTATTTCCATTAGAAAACCCATCTCTCAGGGGTTTATAAGTCAGCTGTAAAGCCTTACCCCTGGCTGGTGGTTGGCATACATGGCCACAGCCAGAAGGGCTCTTTCTTTTCTTTCTTAAATTGAACTAGGAAAAAAACAATGTTTTTAAGCCATAGAGTCGACGTGGGTTTTGACTTCGTCTTTTCAAAACTCAGAAACAGCTTTATTTCTTTAAACCAAGTTTTGCAGGCAGGTTGCTGATAATGTAAGCCAGTTCTTGGGAGTTTGGCTATTTTTAAAGGATTCAAGTCATCCTCCCACAACACTTTGCCTTTGACTAACAGGTCTGGGGTCTGCTCCTTGAATATTCCTTTTCAATATTCCTGTGCATATATGCCCTTCCATTTAAGTCCAACAACAAAGAAACTGTTTTCTTCTGCCCATATCCCTACAATCATCATGCTCACTTGCAGTTCATGTCTCTGTATCTCCATTTTGCCCAGAGGAGTTGTTGGTGCCCCATCCCAGGGAGTGTCCAAGGCCAGGCTGGATGGGGCTGAGAGCATTCCCATCTAGTGGACAATGTCCCTGACCATGGCAGGGGGATTTAAACAGGATAATCTTTAAGGTCCCTTCCAACACCACCCTTTCTATGTTACTATAAAGCTGAGCAGAACTGGAAGGAGGTAAACCCATGAAATTTCCATACAGCTACCCCTGATTTCTACTCCATTTAGACCCAAAATGGGCATCCCAAAAACTTCTTTGTAAGGACTCCAAGGCAATATAGGACAGCCAGGGCACCAGAAGTCCAAGCAGTCAAGGAGCAATCAGGAGCCTCAGAGAGCCAGCACTTGCCAGATAGGGATTTAGTACTGTAGCATGCAGATGTCTACTCCAACTTAAAATTTAAAGTTTAAAATTTTATTTAAATTTTAAATTTCTTCCAATTTTACTCCAATAAATCAATGAATTATTTTAGTGCAACTTTTCAATGGCAGGCATTATCCAAATATAGTCCTTACAAGCTATGAGTAGATATTCTACAAAAACAGAGGTGCAAACTAGAGATGTGTTTGAAAAAAAAGGTACATATCAACAACTATATACTCTAATAGTACAAAACAATTGGAAGTCAGTTGTTTTAACTAAATGTATAAAGTTATCCTAGGTCACCTCCCAAATAAGCTGGTTTTCACATGCTGCACAGGAGCATGTACATGCTACAGAGGAGTTTATGAAAAATAAGCCTGAGGTATAGAAAGGAAATAAGCTACAAAAGACGTTTTATAATCTTGATTAATCTGAATTTTGATTTTTTAACTGCATAGTGGTGGAGAATAAGGCAGTTATCAACCACAGACAGAGAACTGAGAATTAAATTACTGCATTTTTGAGTTACGGGTAAGATGAAAGTGGACACTTCTTTAGCATGGTAAGAAGTAATGGGACTGATAAAGACTAGATAATGAGCACCACTAAATAACCTGGAAAAAATTCCAGTTGAACAGAATTACTACCTATAAAAATCAACAGTCCTTGCCATTAAGCTTTATTTGTCTTAAACTCCCTAGGATACATCCTGGTTTATCAGACTTCTTGCATAGATGGTAGGTTGCTTGTTTCTGTGTTCTCACGTAAGTGAAATAGCCATAAATTCTGAAAATTCATTTTCCTCATTCTTTTATTTTAACTGGTTGGGATATTCTGCTATATTTTTGTCATCTAAAGCTAACACAATGCCAATCACTCTTTTAGACTATCAGGAAGGAAGAACATTATATAGAAGATGAGGTACAGAGATAAGCGGACAATAAATATATAAAATGTAATTTACATTATCCAGGTGAAAGAACATATTAGACCAAAGGGAAAGGAAAATCTTGTTAGGGAGAAAAAAATGCCTTTTAAATGCATATCTAGAAGTCTGTATCAATTATACAACCATATAAATTATTAAAATAATCTTAAACAGCTCAAATATAACCCAACTGAATCAAGGCTTTGTAACCCCATCATTTTCAGATCCTCCCAAGACCATTGTCACTATCCACTGGCTCTCATTCAGAGAAAATTATTCCCTCTCTAGTCAAGTTAAGAGAGTTAAGGTAGTCTACATCAGAATAAATGTTAGGGGGGGAGGGGGGATGTTATAGCTACAGAATCAGAAGCTACTGTCATAAAACTGGCCACAAGTTTGAAAGATAGATATAGAAGTTCTATCATCTGCTTAAAGGTTTGGATTTGGGGTTTAATTACTTCATCCCTTGGAGTTTTACATCCCTTAGGGAGGGGGACTGAATATGTGAATCTCAGCTCAATATTGAATACTAGACATATATTCACTTCATTAAGCTCCTACCTTTCTATAGGCCTAATATTTTGGCACCATTTTCATCTTCACAAGGAATTGAGGGTTTTTGCTGTGTTAACCTTACAAAATCAGCCTAGTCCATTCTCTCTGCATCTGTTTGAATTCATCAAAGACAAAAATAAATCTTTACATGAGAAGAATATAGAGCAAGAGTGCCGCCTCTGAATCCAGTTTCTTTGACTGATCTTACATTTCTACCCCCAGTTCTTTTTTAGTGGGAAGAAGAGGATTTTGCTTGTATTTTCTCTTCAAGTTTTACTGTGGCATAAAAGATTCACTTCAAACAAGAAGTAGTAGCTTTTATTTTAATCCATGTTCATATACAGTCCACAGCAAGCTCACTGTCCATAAATCAAACTGATATTACTTCATAACTCCTCTCAAGCTATTCTGCTCTCTTCTCTAATTCAGAGAGGAAATGTCAGTCATGAAAATTAGTTTATTATTCATTTTCAGTTTATTACTTTGGTTGACTTAGCAGGCTTCCCTGCTAGCTGTGACCTATACTTGCCATTGTAAAATGATTATTTACTCAAAATATTTACTGCTGTGGGTTTATTAAAATTAATTTTTGCTCAGGACAACAGCCAAAAGGCCTAGATGAAGACAATCAAACCTTCAGTGAGGGAAGAAAACTTCCTCAGCTACAGACAGCCATGGATTGTGGTCATTTTTCTAAAATTCACGCCAATAATGAAACAATGAAAAGGGAATAATATGCAAAAATTTCATATTAATATTGCCATCTCTGCTCCCCCACTATGAAATTCAGGAGGCAGATTGACAAGTGACATAAGTGTCTCTTATGCCAATATTCAGGATTACTTGCCCTGGCCACTACTAGCATAACAGAGAAGTCACAAACCATTGCCAAAAAATACTGCATTATCAACAAACTTTATTTTAGGCACCTCCAAGTAGCTACAGAAAAGGTGGCAGCCTTTAGTATGCTACTCTTCCTAGCAGTGAAACCTTTGAGGAAATCTCAGAAAGTTATTAAGTCTGCTAAATAAACTCAGTGTGTCACAGCAAAATGAGAGAACAGAAATGGAGACAGCATCTTCGAGGTTTTAAAAAATGGTCCTAAATGTCAGAAGGTATTAGGTATTCCTTTGAAAAGCTTGAGATGCTGAGAGGTCAGCATGGAGTTACTTACCAGGGAGACAATTTATTACAGTAAGAACATATCTCACCCATGGCAAAAGTCTGTTTGTTGAGTTTTGTAATAATTTTTAAAAGTAATATAACTGAGAATGATGAAGAACTCATGAACCCAGAGCAAAGCTCAAAACTTTCAATATGAAAAGCACATATTTATTAAAATAAAAATATTTGTGTGCATTAAGCTTGCTTTTAAAAGCAATTAGAGATTTATAAAAGCAGTTGGCTTTAGAGATAGATTTATCCAGGATGCATTAAATGAAGTTTTTCTAAGTTATTTTTCACCTGATTAGCAGTGATGATAGAGTCATCCTTTGCATTAATTTGTGATTTCTCTGAGATTTCATTTAGAAACACAGCAATCATCTCTGAAGTGCTCTACAGCAAGTATACCACAAATAAGTACCTAAGGCCACCCTTTGGCTGTGGCTAATGGGTGAGTTTGCAGGGCTGAAAGTCAAATGAAGTGGAATATAAAACCTAAAATTCTGCTTTGGAAAAAAAACCTGATCAATTCAGAGGTGATAGAAGATCTAAAGAGACTCAAATTCAGATTTATATTTCTTCTGATCTCATAGAAGGTCCACGGTGTTTGGCTCAGAGGGTTTGACTAAGTTTTAGACCTTTCATTCCACATCTGTGTGAGAGAAGTGGTCTGGGACCTCTGCTAATGGTCCTAAATACCTCCCATTCCAGGCACATGAGCAGTCTTTATTGCCTATTCATAGTCCATTAAAAATCAAATTTTCTCTTGACACATCCTGTAAAACAGTTACTTTTAAACTAATTTAAACATAGCCACTAAGTATAGTTATAAATAATTAGTAACTCACATGTGTTGCACCACAGAGCAAAATGCTGCAGTTCCTTGTGTTCAGCCTTTTTAATCCTCTTCTGATAAAAGTGAAAAAAAAAAATTAAAAAGCATGTATTTTAATAGACTGATACCAAACAGTCACAGCAAGTATGGCATTAAAATTTGGTGACAACCATTTTCCTGCTGAGGGAGCAGGAAATATATAGGATTATAGCCAATCTTCCTGGCATGGTTATAGCAAATTTATACCACACCAAGCAATTTCCCCTAGTTTTGCACAATATTGGCAAAGGGCATCCCTTTATCCATGTTGAGTTTATTTCTCATAGCTTCAAACACTATGACAGAGATGAAACCCCTTTCTGTGTGCTAAAAAGGGGACTCTGCACCCCTTAGGCAGCACAAGGGACACAAGCCTGTCCCCATACAGGTCTCCAAAACCCATCTGCATCCTAGAGACCATAGGAAATGCAGAGAATAATCTTTGCAGGGCTGAGTCCCACAAAAATTATTTCATGGGAGTACATGGGCTGAAGTGGGAAGCATTTGAATCCTGAAAGGAGATTTCAGTAAATGCACGAACAAATTCTTCTCAACCATTTGCAGAAAGTGAATTAAAGTGATAGAATAGCTGAATTAACTTCTCTATAAGCTTTACCCAGAGGTGTACATTATTTAAATAATGCACATAAAATAAAAACAGGATAAAAAAAAAATTTGTTCTGATTTTCATACATTGATCAAATGCATTGGAAGGATTAATTTATTCTTTGTTGTTTACTAAACTAATGCACCATACTAAATATGTAAATGCTGACTCAAATTAATTAACCACAATTCAAGCTGCAGACAAGCTGTTGCTCTTTAGGTATTATATTGACTGAAGTTTCTGTCATTTTTTGTTTAAAGTGTGCCATTATCTTTCACCAAAATGTTTGATTTATGATACAGACACAGTGGAAGTGTTAAGTTTTATTCCCCAGTGTCTCAAAAAAATAAAGACAAAGCAAGCATGTAACTAGGAATGACACCAAATGACAACATCCTAACAGTTTTTACAAGAAATGTACTCACATGGGTAATGCTGTGGAGGGCCAGGGCAAAACAAAATAAATGGGTCACCCACAGGAGGGAAAAGGCCACTTTGGGGTGATTATATAATACATTCTTTGATGGAACCTTAGTCATTCAAAAACAGCTTTTTTTTTCCCCAACCAAAATCAACATGTTTTTCCTCTACTTTCCTTTGACCTTGACCAAAAGCATACATTCTTCCTGAGAAACAATTCTAAGTCAACAACATGAGCTTTATTATTGCCTACATTTTTCAAACAGACAAGAATAATGCACAGCCCAGATCCAAGCTTGAGACCCTTGTGAACTGCAATGATCCCTCTGTACACAGAGGGGCTTGGAGGAAAAACAGCATGATTTGGGCTGTCAGAATTCACAGAGTTAATTTAGCACTGGCATGGGTGTGAATTTTAAAAAATGTCATATCAGAGTTCTCAGACACAGCCATGATGTGATTTTAACTTTTCAGTTAATAACATAGCACTTAAAGTCACTTGATAGCTATTTGGTGGGCAAGAAATTTCAACTGGATGCTCAAAGGTTGAGCTGGTCATGATGCCCACCTAGTTGCAGGTGGCATGGAGCCTGTTGTTCCTGGGAAAGCAAACCTGGCAGAGAAGGTGAACTTAGTAACTGCAAAAGCCTCTGCACAAAACAAAACCACCACCTTTCATCCAAGCTGGCAGGCACACATTATCACACACTGTGCTAGTCAGAGAAGAAATGCCACAGTCCATACAGCCCATACAGAAAGGGAAAATGAGCCCTCAGTTCTGATATCAGAATTTACATATGCATAGATTAGCACAGAGAAATCTGCATCCTCACTGCCACAGCTCCTAATGGGACACCACATGGTCTCTGCAGAGCAGGATGATGTTATCCAAACTTTGGTGGGTGAATCTATTAGTCAACAAGCCTGTTGACTTTCAGCAGAAAAATATCTAGATGTTCTACATTCTAAGTTTAGACAGTGGATCCTTACCAAATTTTACTGGACAGAAACAAGAATTAAAAAATAGTAGTGTTATAGTAATGTCATAAAATTCTTATTCCCAGAACAAGTTTCTCAATGCTTTTCCCCAAAGAATTTTTTGATCATCAACTGCTGTAGAAATAAGTCAATACTTAAATGAAATAACTACTAGTCCAAAATTGCTTTTCCACTGGATTTGATTAGGAGAACATAGAAATCAGTGGGCTTATTCTAAAAGAAAGGGAATAGTTGCATTTTGCACAAAGCATTCTAAAGCCAGTGGCACTGGGAAAAGTGACATAAGATGCAGGGGGCAGAGCCCTAAAAACCATGCTAAATGTCTAGCAAGAGTTATAGAACTGTGTTGCTTTCCCTGTGGAAAGGAAAAGGGATGAAGTTGTCATGCTCCCAAAGACAAAGCTGTGCAAAGGAGAGGCTGGCTAAAACTCCCAAATTTACTCTGTGGCTACAGGCAATCTTTTTGTAGTGAATTAAGAGTGTGAACACAGCTGTGATCAGTGGCCATGCAGAAGGAGTGCCTGTGCCTCAGGCAGCCCAGTCTGCTCTGGGTGAGCAAAGAGCAGAGCACCTTCTCTCTCGTGCCCCAAATGGTGCAAAACATTCTCACCAGTGCTTCTCGTGGTGGTTCTGGGGTTAATGGCCAAGAAACTGCTGCTTTCTGATCTCTGGAGAGCTTGTGCCACTAGAGTTTTAAGCCTTTATTCTTAAATTAAGCAGAATCTGAGATTGTACTTAAATACTGCAGCAATAGTATAGCACTGCATATGTTGAGTAGCAGTGATTAGTTTGCTACCAAAAAACCTATATTTAATCAGAGTGCAAACACGCAGAATTCAGTAATTCAGCTTAGTTGTTTTCCTCCCTTCCAACTTGGAGATAACTTTGGGAAAAAAATATTACTATTCATAATGAAAGTTGTTATTTTATCCAGCTTTGAACTAAGGTGCCACCTACCAGAATAAAGCAGGAGGATTTAACTGGGCCCATTGAAAAGAGCAGGTCAAAAGCAAATCTGTCTGCTTATATAACTGCTATGTGAAAATACACTATAATTAGATTTCTATATCCACAGGTACCAGAAAGGGGGTCATTATACATGCTCCTCCCAAGAAGTCATGGTACTATTCAGAAGTTAACTGTCCATTCTACTTTCCCAAACAATGGTGATTATAACAACTACTCATCTTCAGCTCTTATCTACTTGACAAGGATTATTCAGTGCTTAAAAATGCAAGCTGAATACCTTTTTTAATTATTGCTATTAATGTTGAAATGTCTGTCTTAGGAGTCCCAGGCTTTTTCAGGATAGTCAGAGGCCTCAGCCTTGCAACAAGGGGGCAAGAATGAAGGAATGAGAACTTCCCACACAGTAGGGGGGCTGAGGAATTTAATTTCTAATTGCAGACACAAGTTTCTCTCTTCACTGCTAAGTACCAACTGCAGAGAAGCAGCAAGCCACATCTATTCTTAAAGGATTTGTTTGGTGGTGGGCAGAGGCAAGCTTTAACTTTAAAGAGGGAGAAAGTAATAAATATTTTAATATCCCCACAGGTAGTTTGTGAAGAGTTGTTAATGTCTGTTCATGCTGCAGAGGATGCTTCAGAGAGAGAAGGCCACTGGCAATTTGCCTTTTGTCACTTGCACAACTTCAAACATAAGATGCTTCACTTATCTTCCTGTAGTTACATCTGCAAATATAATTTGTCCATTTGGAATAGAGAAATGCCTCATCATCAATGCCTCACTAAGTATTAAGAGCTGTAAACTCTGTCATAAAGCTTTAGAAATGCAGTTTCTCTTACTTTAGCAATGAGTTCAGTCTGCAAATTTCATGCATTAAGATGTTAAAGATTTCCCTAGTAATGACACACAGGATCTTGAATAAGCCACACCTCACACCTAAACAAGCCAAAGTCTTTGACATATTCCAAGTGGCATGCCCTGTCAAGTTTACCTTATATCCATCTCTGGTCCATATGACTGAGATATATATGGATAAAAATGAGTAGAAGAGCATTGCATCAACTGTTCTTCAGAATCAGTGGGTTTATATCCATCACTTTTTTTTTTTTTTTTTTTTTATTTTAGAGGCAAGAGGTCTATATTTATAGGGCCTAGAAACTTAAGAGTGGCTGAGATTCAGATCTCATCTTGCAATCCTGGGAACTGATGCCTGACAATTCACAGTCTGCCAAGCGTGGGCAAGCACCTAACACAGTTTCTCTCCCCTGGATTTGGTCACTTAAATATTTTGGGAACCTGAATTAGAGAAGAGGCTTTAACAAGAAATATTGCAAACTTTCCCTGAAATGTCACCAAGCTCTCAGAGCTAAAGGAACCTCTGAAATGGAAGGGAAGGGACACTCAGAGAAGTTACAATGAGGGAAGCTGTAGTTTTTTCAGCAACTACTATAGCACAGTTTCAAGTGCTAGCTTACAATCCTGCCATACAGCCCACAGGCCTGTTTGCCCAATGCTCAGGACCCAAAGTCATGACAACAAAAGCTCTGGGAAAGTGGACACTTATTCCTAGACTTTACAAAAAATTCTTTGCAAAAAATTCCCTGTGATTTTTGTTAACTTGCCTGTTAGGTGACATTTACACATTTGGTTCGGTACAGACTTTAAACCATTGCTGATGAGATTTACATACACAGTGGGATTCCTCAGGGCTATTTGGAGAGCAGAGAAATTTATGTGTTACTGGGTTTGACCCCAGTAACATCTATGGAATTGAAATATTTCTTTCCAGAGAGACTGAAGTGTGCATATATCTTCACACCAACCTCAGTAAAAAGGAGGCAATGGCTAGGCTGGCTGTGTATGACCTCGCTTCCAGATATTGCAAAACATACAGAAAAAAATGTTTAAATCATACTCCTTGATGCCAGGGACTTACAAAAAGAAAATGAAAGGGTCAATTCTGACAAAAGAAGCTCTGGCACATGTACAGAAGACCAGCTGATCAGGTGTGTGCAGTTCCTCAACAGGGGAGACCACAGGCATGTTTCAGGTTTCTCACATCCTGTCTCAGGACCTACCTCCACTTGCTTTCTCCTTTATAACATAACAAAATGCACTTGAACAACCAACTCCACAAAATCTACTGTTCCCAAATCAAACAAGCTAGACACTTACAGAAGGAAAGCAGAGAACATAACTCTCTCCCCCTGCTAGGCATGCTGGCCTCAGATTGCAGAACAAGACATAAAATAAACCCAAAAGCCTCCAATCTTAAGGCCTCTACCCCAAACTAAGACAGCCTTTGTACAGAGCTTGCCCACCACTTCCTTGGACTGTACCCAAAAGGTTTTACTGTGCTCAGAAGGTAAACTCCAGACACTCCAGAATTAAATCCAAACCACCTTGGAGACTATTGTTTAGGTGGTGCAAAATATGGCACACATTATGAACCAGTGAAGCCATACTTCACCCCTCATGGTTTTTTTTAAATCATAGATCAGTCTCTACTGCAGCCTAATAACAAAACATTTACATGGTCCTTAAAGTAGAACACAAATCTACCATTATTCTGGCTGTGATTCATACATATTGAAAACCCCTTTTACCTGTAAACTGCACAAATCTATTTTTCTAGTGGAGCATATATAAGACTATTCTGGAATTAATTTTTCCCCCAAAATATGCCAATGTGCATACCTAGTGGATGTACCTCTTTTCTTGAAATAATTTCTGAATTATAGCATATATTCTACTAGAAAGGGAAAAAAAAAGGCAGAGATATGAAGATGGAGTGATTGACTGACTGCTTTATTCATCCAAGTTATTGCAAGACCTAAGGAAACACTTCAATGGGTAAGTTTATCACTATCTGTCTAAGCTTATCATATCATCTGGTTATGGTTAGAATCTCATACCAAAACCATCCTGTCATTGAAATAAATGTGTCTCATAGCATAGAAAAATGACTTGATGAGAGAAGACAGTGTGATATGAGCATATAGGCATCAGATGGATAATGTCATTCCGAGCATTGTAGAACACAAGTGAACACTATTTTCCAAAATTTCTTTTCCTTCTAGTGTGTTGGAGCAAAGACTTCTTATATGTATGCCATATAAAATTACTTAGAAGTCCAATGTGTCCAATGGCATGGACAGAATGAGTTTTGTTCGCCTGCTTTTCATAGTCCTGTGCACCAAAAATGGATTTCTGAATGTCTCTGTGACATTTCTGCCTTGAGATCAAAACTTTGCCTAAAGTACTTTATTCTCTTTTAATGCAGAATCTACTTACCTGGAGGGAAAAGACCCCAAGGCTTGCCACAACCAATAATTCTTACAGTAAATCGCTTGTCAATGCATACAACACCAAGGCAATCTGTGCCTGGGATTTTCATTTCCCCATGGGCAGCACTGAGGTGCCCATTTACATCACTTTGTGCTCAGATATTAACACTAAACATTGCTGGCTCTTTCTTCCAAAAAGGGCCACTAGTACCAGTGGTAGAGACTATTTTTATCTCATAAATAATCAATCAAAAATCTGTACAGCCTTTCTGAAGACATGTGTTTGTCACATGTCATGTGGGTGGTCGGAGAAAAAACGTGGAATAAATTATCACCTTAAAGATCACCTAGTTCCAACCCCCTTCTGTGGACAGGAACATTTTTCACTACATCAGCTTGCTCAGAGCTCCATCCATCCTGGCCTTGAACTCTTCCAGGGATGGAGCATCCACAACTTCTCCGAACAACCCATGCCAGTGCCTCACCACCCTCACAGTGAAGAATTTTTTCTTAACATTTCATCTAAACCTGCTTTTTCAATTTGAAGACATTCCCCCTTGTCCTGTCACTACACATCTCTATAAAAAGCCCTTTTCCATCTTTCTTGTAGTCTCTCTTTAGGTACTGGAAGTACCAGACTGTTTAAAGAAAAATGATATTTGAATTATCAGAACTTGTTGTCATTCACATATTTTCCAGTATAAATTATGAATTGCCATTTCTTAAGCATCAGGTCACTGTTCTTATGTGCTCCCATTAACTGGCAAGATGGTCCCAGATGACATGAAGACATCAGAGATGCTTTCCTCCAATGCTTTTGTCATTCCCAGCCACTCAGTATGTGACAGAACAGCTGCTTTCAAAAGTTATGCTGAAGGAGCACAGGGATGCATGGTCAGAAGCACAGGTACTCTCTTCCTGGACAGGTATAATTCATGCTGAATTTCTTGCTTTTGTAACAAAAACAGAGTGGGCACCTAAAATCACAGGGCTCAAAGTATTATGAAAATACATGAGTAAGAATGAACATTATTCCTTTTCCTTGAAATTTCAGATAAATCCTATGGCAAAAAAAAATGCCTTTCCACTCTGAAGCTGTGCATGCAAAAAGCTGAGGGAATTACAGAATATTCAGGATCACAAAATAATTGTATTATTGCTCTTCATCTAATTAAGTCATCATTCAGTCTCCCCCAGTTTAGGCATGACAAGCCTGACAGGTGTGTCAGGCAGGAATATATCTAGCTCTTTCAGACAGAAACATATATTCAGCTTTGTTTGAATTCAGTCAGGTCAAAATTGGTTTTCTGGAGATGTTGGAGGCAAAAGAAATTAATAAACGTGCTTGAGAAATTGAATGGAATATGAGGAAAAGTCTGGGATTTTTACTTTTGCTAAATGCTTTCTCTTCTATCTGTCTGAAAGACAGAGTTCTTTGTACTTTTTCAATCTTTTAACTTGCCAGTTTAGAGACAATTAGCCTAATATTAATTCATCATAATTAGCAACACTCATCCTACTGCTGTGTCTGTTGAATTATAAATAACAGGAAGAGTCAGTGTATTATTCATCTCGCTGTTAACAAGAAAAATTAAAATGGTTACAGCAGAGCTCTGAGCACCAGAATTTCACTGTTCCACCCTCAGCTCATTACAGAAACTCACATGGGCCAGTTTTCCCCAGACTCCTTTTTTAAAACTGTTCAGGGAAGAGGATGCAATACTAAGCTCAGATATTTCTGCATAACTTTGGGCCTCTCTGCTTGAGTTTCACATCTATCAAATGGTAACCACAGTAAATGTCATTTAATATCATTAGACATTTGATTTAGAGTAGCTACCAGTCATGAACACAAAAAGAATTTCTAAGTAGGTAGCAACATAAGATTGCAATTCATACATGTTTTTATTAATAAAATTGCTAATCTAATTGTCTATAGTTTAGGATTGGCAATGCCTTCTGGGCCAGCCTACCATGCAAGAAGCTAGAATTTGAAAAGAGCTCCATAGGACCACAGTTAACATTTTCATCTGTGCTGACACAATTATCAATGAGGAGGAAATGCAGAGAAATAGAAGCAAAAGGAAAGAAACAATGAATTTTTAAAAATCTATATGCACATTGAGAGACAGATAGAAAGCCTATCAATCTCTTTGACATTTATAAATATTTTTCCAAAGATATTTTACTTCTGATTCATGTACATACTATAATCAACATCAATTAGTGTTATCATCAGTATTTTAAGGTTTATGACTAGATATTTGATTTCTCAGCTGAGAGTAGAAGGTAAGCTGTACTAGATAAGGGTGTGCAAAGAGAATTGTTTGACAAGAAGCAATGAAAAACTGAAGGAGACAAACATATCATAGAAAAAAATGGGCTGGAGAAAAAGAACCTGCTGCTTCTCTACCTAGGGAAAAAAAAAAAAAAAAAAAAGAAAAAAAAGAAAAAGAAAAAGAGAGTTGTCAGGAAACTGGCTTTTGTGGCTAGGAAGGGAGTGAAAGTCCTTCAGTCTCAATCAGATGCTTCTCTAAGACATGAGAAACTTTTCCAACAAAACTTCTCCACTGGGACTCCTGTCCAAGTTCCCTTTTCCTGAGTACATGTTCAGTAACATCCACACACATTTAAAACTTAAACACTGCAAAGGACCTTCAACTGGAGTTGGAGGTGATACAGATGCCAGTTTTGTTCTTTGAAGATGAAACTTCAGTATTGTTATATAATTCAACAGAATTCTCATAATTGTCACCTATAACCTCATAGTAGCATCTTTAAAGCACTGCCACTTGTGATCATCCAAAACATCCCTACCCTGATCCTCCAAAAGGTTTTAAAAAAGGCAAATGTCATATACAGATTAATTACCTTGCCTGAAAGCCTGCATTAAGCCACGATGAGGGCTGTTCAACAGAACACAACTGCTTAAGTGATCACTGCTTTTGTTTCAAATCAATACTCAATTAAAAATTTCCTACAGTCTTAGCTGTTAATTGCTTCACAGTAGAACAAATAACATTTTAACAGCCTGTAGGCTTGTAACAAGCCCATTTCTTTCTGTTGTAATTGTTTCTCTTCTTGACACCCTCACATTTCTTCCTTGATCCTGTTGAAATTGAAAGAATGAATGGATGATAGGATAATATACACATAGAGATAGACTGTATACATTTTGATTACAAAAAATGTATTGGGATAGATGAGAGCGAGTAGAAAAAGTGTTTAAAGTGATAATTTTGATCAAAATTATATTTCCTGTTTTTTTTGTTCTTAATCTGTAAAAGCATCTCAATCTTTTTTTCAAATTTAGAAAGTTAACCTTCAAAAACAGAAGATATTTTAGAACAATAAAGTTTCTTTTATATATAGCTTGCAACTGAACAAGGATGATATCATTAATATTACTGCAAAATCTTACAAAGAGAGACTAACAAATATCTATTATCAGATTGAAAGTAAGTACTTTGTATCCCAACTTTCCAATGCCCAGATCAGGAAAGAAATTTTTTGTTGGCATCTTATTCCTGCAGCTTACAGAACAGCAGAAGTCAATACACAATGCTGGACTTTATTCTCACCATAAGATAAGCAGTAAAAGATCTGCTCTGCCTACAATGAAAGGGTTCTATTTTCATTTAGAGACTTTGTGCATTCCCTATGTCATTGCATCACCTGCACAAACCTCTGCTATTACTTGGTTTCTGCAGAAGAATTCACATGGTGCTTTAATATCCTCTTTCCCAGAGTGGATAAATACCCTTCTCTATGTTTTTTTCTGTTCCTGGAAGCTGCTCAGACCTCAGAAACACAGGGACTTGAAGGAGAACATTTCTCTCACACAGCTCCCCTGCCCCTCATTTGTCAAGATTAGTTTGCTAGCATTGTAAAACCTCAATAGATTTGTTTGCAAGGATATCTGCTTTTGTGTTTGATCCCTACCTGTCTCTGAACATCTGTATTCATGGGCTTCTGTGGCCTTTATCTAGAATAGCCTTTCCACAACTTCTTCCCTTGACTTAATTACATCAATGAAAGCATTGCAAAACACCTTTAGAAGTAATGAGCTCTCTCCCACACACACACTGCTGCTGTTTCTTCTCTTATGTAGTCCATAAAATGTAGCAGGAGACAGATGATTAGAACTGGTGATTCTACTTTACAAAGGGTAAATAACTCTGGCAATACAGTGTACAGCACTCTGTTTAGATCTTTTCCATTAATAGCAATAATAAACAGGAAAACATTCATGCAACAAATAGAGACCTTAATCTGATGCTCAAGATCAAGACTTCAACAGGTAAACTGTGATTTATATTCTCAGAATATCAATGAAAATTAAGAACCCTGAAAACACAGCTTACCTGATTTTATCAATTAAAAACAGACTCCACCTTGTCACATTGTTTTTAAAATACGAGGTGCAGCCCATGTGAAATTGCTATGTCTTCAAACACTCCTAATAGGACTTTTCAAGGTTTCACTGCAGCTCACATTCTTAAAAATAAAAAGTTCTACATATCTAAAAAACAATCTTCTGTTAGCAACCATCAAGTAATTTTCGCACAAACATCTAATGAGAAGACACAAAAATATAAATCCCAGTGGGATGAACTAACACAACTTTCTCTAGCCTAACCTAACTCAATTTTTTAAAACCCATTTTTATGGAACTTGTGTTCTGTGCTGCATTGTGGCCCAATCATATTCAAAATAAGAAACTAACATTTCTGATCAAAAATCACTTTTCTAAATATATTCTATGTTTTTTATTTGATTATTGTTTAAAAAAACAAAAACAAAAACAAAAACAAGCCGCCTGAAACTGACAATAAATTGTTATGTAGCCACCTGGCAATCCTACTGAAATACAAAGAGGAAAAAGATCAAGTGATTGTATTTCAATGAGCTTAAAGAAATGCTTCTGACACAGCAAATGCAACCATCTAATAGTGCTGAAGGGAAAATTAAACACTGGGAGGGTTGTTTCCTTTGATTTTTCACATGAAATATAATCTAAGAATCCTGAAATCACTGCTTCTAGAGAGCATCCAGGAATCAGTCATTAAGCTTAATTGCACTATGAATCTTACCACTGGTGGAAAAGCTTTAATGAAACTTAAGGGGGAGAGGGAAAAAAAGAGAGAATTCCATATGCTATCTGAACTTCTGAAGTGAGCTGAGTTCCTGTTATGCAAATAGTAAAATTCAACTAGAGTGTTAAAACACAAAATCACCAAGTTGTTATTCATTCACACCTCCAAGAAGTTCTGTTCAAAAACTTACAGGAACTTACAAAACTTACAAAAACCAGTGTTTAGCCTTCAGCTTATGCTTGGAAGGGACACACAGAGGAAATGATCTCCCAGTCTGCCTTGATAGTCATTATCCCTTAAAGCTCATGAGTTTCCAAATGTATTATCTCCTTTTAGAATGATGGACAAGCTCTGTCATGCTTCTGTCATGCCCACAAACACCCCAGGTTCTGGCTCTCAGTGGTTTTTTAAAGCTGGCAGTCCTCCTGCAGCTATTTGAATGGGGTACTCCATTTGGATGCTCTTCTAAGTAATTTTTCACTGGTATATTCACAATTACTCCCTAAGAAGAATAGTGACATCTGTTCCTCACAGAAGGAAAGGGAAGATTGAGCAATGCTGTCAACCCTCAGCAATTTTTTCTTGGCCAATTGCTAAAACAAAGTTCTACATGAGAATTTAGCATTAATAGAAACAAGAATAACTCTTAAAATTGTGTGCACAACAGCAGTTTGGAAATTTTGCCTTTTCTCTACTCTTTCTTACACAACTTTAGCTTTCATTGATTTCACAATTATACAGAAAGTCAAATCAGGAAACATATTCCCAGTGTTCTATTTCCAAGTTCCCGTTCTATTCTACCAGTTCTTGTAAACTGTGTCACCAAAATTAACTAAAATTGAGAAAAAAGGGATGAGAAAAGGAGGAGAGGGAAAGTACAGTTCCCTCCTTCCTCATGTATATACTTGGTGGTTTTTAAATATTTGTACAATGTTCTTCAAAATTTAACTTTTCTACTAATGCAGATTTATTATCTAGTTGTATTTTGCGTTACATAAATAAGGATAGTTAGATATCATCAATGGCTTCCTCTTGACTTGTGAATACAGCAATTTCAAGACTTTTTTAATTTTTGGAGTATTGATAAACCATGCATTATCTTCACACAATCTGGGAAAATCCATCTCCATTTTGTAGGTATGGTAAAGAGAAAGAAGACCTTTCCCTTTTCCAAACAATTTGTGCAACAATAACAGGCAGTCTTCAAATATTTTTTTTCCCATGGAAAATCTGCTGAAGATGTTATTAAGTTTTTTCTTCTAAATGCCCTATTTGTTCCATTCTGGATGGAATCCACCTACTCATCATAACAACACTCGAGGTCCAACTGGCACTGAACTTCATCCATCCATAAAAGTAGGAGAATAAATTATATATCAAAAATCCAAAGTGTATGGTGACAAAGACACTCAGTATGTCTTAGTCAATAGCAAGTGTGCCCTGATAAAGAATAAAGTGATCTTTCCCTTATGAAGATAGCAAATAACAAATGCATCTGCTAGGCTGAAATAAATAATCATGGAAGATAACAGGAAGGGAGGTTTCCTATGTGCAGCTTGAGAAATTACAGCATCAATAAATAATAACACATTTCCACTCTGTAACATTTATTAATACTCCTCCAGGAAGTTCAGCACAATAATTTAACATTCTTTCTTTCTAGAAAATTCTGAGAGGAATTGGTGAGATCAGATCATCTGAATGCAGTGTCCTGGATTCAGGACAGAATACCTCCTTGAATTAAGATAAAAAAACCATGCCTAAGTCTTTTATTAAATGCATTAGAGCTTTCTTTAGGGGGTTATGTCCCATAAAGGATAATGGCTGAGGAATTTAACCTATATAAAAAGACATTAAGAGTCTAAAATGATGGTGTTCTATGGTAAAAAGGACTCAACTAACCCAAAATTCATTTTTTAGGATATAATAAAAAAACAAAAACAAAAATAAAAACCAACTAAACAAAAAAGACAAAAATAAAACCAAAGTTGGATCATTCTTCATAGTGAAAAACTGTTTCTAGAATAAAATGTGATTCTGACTACTTTGACCACATATTATTTGGGGTAATTACATACTGCCTTACTACAGCCCACAGAATCTATATTTACTGCATGGTCATTACTTTTATATCGAAGAATTCTTATATTTTACCCTCTAAAAGGCCACATTTCAATAGGGATGAATAGCACTTGTGTATTCCTTGCACACAATTTCAAGCTTTTAAAACTTCATAGGGCTACTTGGTCAATTGTTCCTCACAAAAGAGACAAGGAGCATATTTAAAGATACACCTCTTTATTTTTTTTCAAGGGTCATGTGGAAAAGCTCTCCACCACAACGACAATTTCTGTATAATGATAAAATAACTTATTACCTACTCATTCTTATGGAGGGGTGCTGTTAAATCTGCCAGCTGAAGTCTAAAACCCCCAAATGAGAAAGATTTGGAAACTGTCCAATGTTCTTTGGGTTTTCTTTAATAATTTCCTCAACAATCTTTCTGATGTAGCTTATGGTCAATTAATAGAGATAACATAGCCTTATGTCTCCAAGAGTTTCATAACAACCACATGAGATCACCTGCAGCAAGAGCAAACACATCACCACTTTTTTTTCTTTAAATAAGCCCTTACTACTTAACAACAAAAACAGGAACATTTTGCTATCCTGTATTTTGCAGAAAGACTAGATTCTGATGCTCTGGCTCCTGCCAAGAACCTCTTACTGCACAAACATTTACTCTGACTTCAACATGGTTATGCAAATACTTGAACCAGGAGGCAAACTTGAACTCTGGCATGTAAAGAAACCCCGAGTCAATTGCATTCTTAAATGTAAGCAGAGGCATAAATTTCTTGTTGAATTTTGCTTAAGATGATAGTCAAGACAGAAAAAAATTAATTAGAGTTTTACTTGAAAGACTCTAATCATCCAGAAGGAAAAAGATCCTACTGTTTAACTGTGTTGAAGAAGACTAATTTGGTATCCAAAGAAAATTCATCCATATCTGGTTCTGATATAATACCATTACATAAACCTCATTTATCCTCTCCTAATTCTCCTTTGAAAATATTGTCATTCCAAATTAAAATCATTTCCCAAAATTCTGCAGCCATTCTTTTTCTAAGGATATAACTCTTGAGAAGAAAATAGAAAAATAAAAAATGAGAGAGATTTCCAAAGACTGTTAGTGTAATCCAACCTGAGCAATGCATTTGTCATACATAATAAATAATTATGCTAAACTCAGATTAGACACAGTGTTCTTGTCAAAGGCTATTGAATAAAACCCATATAATTCAGTATTAGCAGGATTTCCTTATACAAATGCAACATAGTTGATTTATAACTGGTATTTTCATGGAAAGCGGGATGAAGGAAGTGCATCCTCCCTTCAGAGAGGTGCAATGAGAGGTTCCCCCACCACAGCACCCTTCAAGCCACTGCAGTTCTCCCTACTGACTTCAGGAGGAAGACTCCAGTCACAAAACTTGTTCAGAGTGATGGGTCTGGATTTGTAAAAATCAAAACCAATAATGGAACAGGCAACAATAGCAGTCAGTATTTTATAAGTCAGTGTTCTTTTGGTAGTGTGGTATTTTTTTTGAGGAAAGCACTTGCCAGTTAGCTACAGAAAAAGGGCTAATAAAATCAGTCTGTCTCAAAAGTTCGACAAGCCCAGTGGACCCTTCTGCTCAGTGTAGATTAGTCTGTACCTCTGCCAAATGCTGCCACAAGGGATGTTCTAAGGCTTGGTGGCCTCTTACAGTGTCCCAGGGCACAGACATGAAGCAGGGGGAAATCAGCCCCTGAATCTCTGTACAAGTCTCAAAAGAGGCACTTTTAGTTTCTGCAATTTTTAAATGAAGCTGTCCCCAACCCGTGAAGAAAAAAAAAACAAACAGGTTTTTTTTCCCTCTCTGCAGTAAGAGCACCCTGCTCCTATTCTCCTTAACTACTTAAATGCTCTCCCAGCAACAGCACATGGGAAAGGGTCCTTTCATTCCCATAATGCCAGAACCAAGGATGACAGTATACACATTTCTCAGTCACTTTCTTTCTCTGAATTCTGACATTCAGGCTCCCCATTAAAAATGTTGCTTTTGACAGAAGCAAAAGCTCTTAATCACGAAATCAGGTGAAGGTGGAGAAAAAGGAGGGAACAGTGATGAAATAGAAAAAGCCAAACATCTGACCAGAAGTTAGGCTGTTGTAAGTATAACATTTCCAACTTATTTGTCCCACCAGAAATAAGGGAGGGAATAGAATGTTATCATTCCCTTAGGGATCCCGAGGGGATGAAGTGATACCATTAAACAAGTCTGCCAGGTGACTTCTCTTCATACCTTTCCCCTTCTCTCCTCACTCTGACACCCAGGTCCAGTTCTTGTCACACCCAAATGAACACCTGCAGCCAGCCCAGGCCACCTGCTGCTTCTGATCCAGTGACAAGAGTCTCAAGGATGATATTTTAAAGATTGTTTTATCTTATGCAACACAAATATGAAGAACCTCCTTGCTACAGACAGATGTGTTTGTCTCTCAGAGGAGAAAGTCAGGAAAGAGGAAGAAAGGGAGAGAATTTATGCATGATTTTAAAAGATGTCTGGTTTACTCTAAGTCATTAGCTTGTTTTGTTAACCTCTTTTAAATGCTGCTGCAGGGGACATACAGCCAGTTCTCTGTTTGTGCCCCACAGTGGGATGAGATGTTTGTATATGTGTGACTTTCTGTGTGTATGTGCACATGTTGTTTTGCCTTTTGCACCACCAAGGCAAAGCACCATAGCAGAAATTCTCTCATTTTTCTATTCTCTATTCTCTCATTTCCAAGGGGTGTGTGGCTGGGATACTTAAAATGAAAAGCTAAGGAGAAGCATCAGAAAAACAGCCTTGGAAAGGAACAGGCCACACACTTGGAGTCTGAAACTGCCTGAAGTTAACAACGCACATAAGAAGAATAAACTGGTGGTGCTGTAATTGAATTTTTATGGAAATAAACAGGTGGCAGATTTACTATGGCTGCAGGGATAGCAGGGGGTGAAATGCTGCAGCTACATTAACCTGTTTAATTTAATAGCCTCTCTACTCCAAGAGTGGGGAAAAAAAAAAGATACTGTGCTGTTAGTTCAGTCAGCTGGATGCCAAATGTAAATAACTGCAATTACCCTACTATGCCCATGTGCTGGATAGGAAAGGGCTTTGTGCCAAGTCTCACTTTCATTGTCATGTTTATTAATTAAGCTCCAGGAAGTTTAAAAACACAATAGTTTTCATGAAAAATCAAGGCAAGAGGAGCCTGCATATGGCAGCAAGTGCAGGGTGTACCTGGGTCCCCTCTGTAGTGTCTGCTACTCAAACCCAGCACTGCAGCCCCACTGTCAGAGATGAGGCCAAGTCATGGCAGGCTTTTAATGCCTGCTGGGGCATTTAAAACTGGTCAGCATTTAACAGCAACCTTTAGTGCTCACAGGGAACCTGCAGCAATTCAGCACAGGGAATCCAAAACCATTATGTGTTTATAATCAAGGAAATTGTATGGGGAGGGATGGAAATACTAAATTAAGTTGTTTTTTTTTTACCTTAACTGCTGATGCAAAACAAAAATAGGTTGAAGCAATAGGAGCAATATATTTGCATCCTGGCATGAAAGAGGTATATAAAAGAAATGCTGCAATAATACTTGAAGAGGGCTCTAGAGCAGCCTTATAAAATTACACAGTAATGGAATGGGGAAAGTGCACATTTAGACAGCTGCCAGCCAAAAATGGGTTCCAGGGCTCTGCCCCTTGTTCATATGGATGATGATACAGGTTTTTAAGTATATGATCAGTCTTTAATGATATAAGATAATAACAACACATTTCCTGGTGTACTGCCCTTGATAAGCTTATGCAGCCCCCTACACCTGTGGGTAAGTAGACAAGATTAAAATATTTTATACATAGAGTTTCTTTTAGTTCGAGTAAATGAAGGTTCTTCTTGGGAAAATTACTCTGTTCAAGAGAAGGAATTGCATTCTCTGTGAGTGTACCCTGGCACTGACTCTGAGGGAGCTACAGTCATTTATATGCATTGCAGGTCTGGTCCAAGCAATCATGTAATTAAAGACTGCAATGCAATTGCATCTCATTAGTATGGCTGAGATAAAGCTTTAATTTAGTCACTACCTGCCTCATGAGCAAAATATCTGGGGTTTTAACATACTGTTAGTCTTTATGTAATTTTCTATCTTAAAAGAGTATGGCTAAAAACAAGATCCCATAATTTAAAACACTTTAGAAAGACATAACTGGAAGGCATATTGATCTCTGTCTCATTCTCTCTGTTCTGTGCAATATACAGACTGCATACACAAGAATCCTTCCTTATTCCTCACTAATCTTCTGTAAATTTTTGGCTTTATTTATTTATTCATGGACAAAAAAAAAGAACTCCCCTCTTCCCCTTTAAAAGTTTCTGCTCAATTTACCAAACATCTCCAAAATCCTCTTCATCAAAGTACTTTGCTGTACCTGCCACACCAAACAGCCTAAGAAGGTCAGGAGGACAGTGAAAATGGAAAGGAAAGTTTAAAGATATCTGTCTTTTAAAGCACAACAGGTAACACTTTGCTTTGGAAACTGAAGTCCACTTTTCTATCATTCTAGATATTCACTGAATCCCAAGAAGAAAAGCAGGGGCTTTTACTCTTGGCTTCATTTTAACAAAGTACTTTCTGAAAGAATACTGATTTTGAATAGTTATGGTGATAAAAGTATAAAACAGATGCAGAACAAGGGCCAGGATTTCTGAACCAAATGATACATCTGAACAAAAGATACATTTAAACAGCAGTAAGGACTATATGTTGCAAAATACCACTGCTAAAGTATAGCTCATTCTCAGACATTATTAATGGTCCTCCTTTTAGCTGCTTAGTTTTAATTCCTTTGTCAAAAAAAAAAAAAACACAAAAACACGCACACAGGGGAAAAAAATAAAATCCCCATCCCAGTGATATTTTGCAGGTGCACCAGGGGGTGGCTGGAATTTGGAGCTGGGCTGATGCTACCATCTAGTGGGAATCGCTGGGAGAACCAAACCAGGGAGGCAGGAAAAAGCTGCTGAGGAGAATCCAGCATCTTCCCAACCCTCTAAGGCGCCTGCAATTCGGCTGGAACCACACTGAAAAGGGGGAAAAGTAGGTTACAAATTAGCAGTCTCACGGTGTCTGCTGCTTTTCAATGAGGACCCCAACTAAGTAGGAATACTTGCTGGAAAATGTGTTATTGGAGGGGGGAAAAAAAAAAAGAAAAAAAAAAGACAGGAGTCTTTAAAAGCAGTCAGGAGTCTGTCGTCCACAGTATTTCTTATTACTGAGTCTCTCATTGAAATATCATTACAAGTGCAAATGAAAACAGCAGAAAAAAAATCACTTTATTGGTGTTTTTTAGTTGGAGAATTTTTTTTCTTTCTTTTTTTTTTTCCTTTTTCTTCTCGGTTTCAGTTTTTTGGGGGGTGGGGGTTTTTTTGGTTTTGAGGGGTTTTTTTGCTTGTTTTATGATGTGCTTTTTTTTTCTTAATTCTTTTAAATATAAATAAATAACACCAGCTTTTTTTTTTTCTTTTTTCCAAAGTTTTGTTAAACTTCAGGAGGATTGCTGTTCTAGAAAAAATATATTCAGGCTTCCTGGTCCCTCCTAATACTAGGATTTAGCACACAAGGAGAAGACATTTTTATAGACAAAATACACAAAATACTACACTGATGGGGACCTTCTTCCTCAGAAGCCTGTGTATATGTGACCACTGCAAGCCATAAACGTAGGAAAATTATGTTTCTCCTTGTGATAGTATAGGATAATGAAAGTGCTGAAACTAAAAAAAAACATCATACAGGTATATAAGTGTCCTCAGAGTCTGAAGACATCATAAACTACTCATGTTTTTCTCTCTTTACTACCAGAACCCCATAATGCCTACGTAGTGGTTTATCATCAGTTTTTCCTCAGTTGGCTTTTTATATATAATGGATGAAAAAACCACTCATAGATACTGCTATAATATTCAGTTATGTAGTACCAGTAACCAAGAAAGTCTGGTTTTATTTCTTCTTCAGGGAAACTGGTGTTTTTCAAACCTTGTTACTCTTTGGCACACATGAATGAGAAGTTAATATTCCTTTCAACAAACAAAAACATTTAAAGTAAAGCAAATAGTTATTAAAATAAATTTAGAAGGATTTACCTCGACAGGATGATGAATATTCCAAAGAACTCGGTTCAACATAAGCACAGGAATTTTACAGCCATTCAACAATATAAGTGTAAAAAACCACTGCAAAAATGAAGGCAAAAGAAACTTTGTATATATCTGCTTACCAGACTTCCAAATATTTTTGCCTCTTTTATACTGTTGTCTTCTTTTTCTGGTTATTATTTTCTTGTTGCTTCTGTATTTGGCTACTGCCACTAAAGCATCTCCTGTTTGTTTTCCAGAACATATTTTCAGTCTGGAGTTATATTTAGGTCTTCTGATAATGATTCTTGCTTTTGTTTGGGGGTTTTATTTTCTTACTTCCTCAATGGCTTCTTTACAGCTTTATAATTCAAAACATGCCAGAATCTCACTTTTACAAGTATATCATCTTGTTTGCAATTATATGGGTGCATTATACATTATTCTTCACCTTCTATTCCAGGAGAATTAAAAAGCCTGTGCTTTTGGTTTCGTGGAGTTTTGGTTTGTTTTCTCAGAGGATTATGTAAAATATTCCTCCAAGTCTAATCTGAATGTCATATCCTGGAATTTCATTGTGCACAAGCACATAAAAGATCTGACCCTAGTGAAACTCTGTCTGAACTTGAGTTTATTCTGAATTCACCTCTATCCAAACTTTCTTTAGTTTTCCAGATATATAATTTTAAACCAAGTTAAATTCAACTCACATTCAACCTACCATCAGTGCAGTCACCTGAAATGTTTGGGAAGCTCGGAATGGTGGAACAAGCACTTATACCTATAAGCTTTTACTTGAATACCATGCAAAAATAAGTCCCATGGCTCTGGAACATTTCACATTCTGAAAGTCTGAACGACCACAGCTGAAGCATCACTTCAATTTACTTGTTTCCATCTGTTTGCAAAGAGATCACACTGCTTTTCTGTTAAACATACCCAGGAGTGGGACTATGGACATGTTAACTCTAAGGGCCCCGAATTCCTGCTTATGAAAGTCAGCTGATATCAGTGGAATTGGTTAATTTACATTGTTTAACAACCTGGCCCTCTGGCATTTTCTATCAGATAGAGCTAGAGTAACAGTTGAGTAGCTAAACATAAATTAACAGAGAGTGAACATATGTAAAATAGTTGTCCATTTTGTAAATGGGAAAATAAGAAATTGAATTTTTAGATAAGACTTTGTTCTTCGTCTTGCACGAAAGTGCATTCATCTGAAATTCAGGTGCTGAAAATACTGGACTATAACTTGCCTTAACACACATAACAATTTCAGGCTGGATACACACAGACTTCCCCAGCACTTATGCCATGACAAATCCCCCAGAGAGTTCACCAACATTTCCCTCGTCACTCAGGGATATGCTGAATTTCTCCTGCTGAAGTAGCTCTGCTTGCAAAAATGGATTCAATATTAAATCAATGAGGATCCCCAGCTCAAGGAGATAACATCTCTCTCTCTTTCTCAGTAGTGGTAGAAACCAAAATCCCTTCAAGCTTGGCATGATACCAGTGACCTCTCCAAGGGAGTGCAGAGGAGGCCCAGCTTTGTGATCATAGACCTGGAATATCTCACCTGTGAAGAGGCAGGGAGAGCTGGGGGTGTTCTCCCTAAAGAAAGCACACTGTGGAGATCTTAAATTACCTTCCAGTACCCAAAGTGACCTACAAAAGATCTGGAGAGGGATATTTTACAAGGGCAGGTAGTGCTAGGAAAAGGGCGAATGCGTTCAAACTGAAGGAGGGCAGGTTTAGATCAGATAACAGGAAGAAATTCTTTACTGTAGGGATGGTTAGGCACTGGAACAGCTTGCCCAGAGAAGCTGGATGCCCCAGCCCCAAAAGTGTTCAAGGCCAGGCTGGATGGGGCTCTGAACAATCCAGTCTGTTGAAAGTTATCCCTGCCATTCTCTGAAGCTTTGATTCCTAGGATTTTTCTGCTTGTTTACTTTTCCAGAGCAGGGAGGGGTTGGGCCAGCTTTCACAGCTGTGCATCCTGAACACACACACACAGACCTTTCCCTCTCATTTCTGAGTAAGACATCTAAGCATTTCTCTTGCTTTCTGCTGGGCTGGCTAAACAGCTTCCTACTCAACATGTTGGTTTTTATAATCCCCAGTCTTGTCCCTTTAAGAGACATTTCCAAGTCCAGCTGGTGCTATTCAAGGTAGCACAGGTATCAGAAGGGCTCTGGCTGTGTTAGCAGAGTCCACTGATCCCTGGGCTGGGCTCTGTATGCCCAGGGAGGCTGCTGATCCAACACAGCCATGCTCCATCCAGTGCCCTACCCAGCCATCTGAGCAATGCAAACCGGCTCTCCCCCTGCTTCATCTCCCTGCATTGCAGCACTAAGTCCACTGGAGAATCTAATCTTAGATTTTTCTATTTGCTGGAAGAGGTTTATTTGCCTCCTGATGAGGGAAGGAGTTAACTGGATTTTTTTTTCATGGTTCTGATTCATGGATTCATGATTCTGATTCATGATTCTGATTCATGGATTCAGAGAGGTTCTGAATCCAGACACAGACATCTTTTTCATGCTCCTATCACCCCCTAAAATTCGTTCTACATGTCTTCTGAAGCTGTTTGTCTCTGCTCCAACCATCACACCAAAATAATATGGTCATTTCCCAAGTGCCAGCCACTGCCATCTTCTCAGTAGGAAAAAAGGGATCTTTGATCTGAGCTGATTATTCATCTTGCCCCACACCTACTACTACTGTTAAAAAACACAGCACATCGGAAGTAGATTGTGCTATATTTCATGAACATTCACTGCAGGCACTAAGGGACATAACCATCTGTTATTTGCTCTCAGTCTCACTTACTGATAAAACAGGAAAGACAGATTGCTGATGGGCTCTTTGAAGCAAAAGGCTTCACTGTTTTACAATTAATGTCTATAAATTATTTTTTTCAGTAGACAGCATGCAGCCCAGCTCAAATCAAAATTACTTCTACTAAATTAAAACTAAGTACTCTGTACTTTGGTTTTTTTTCTTTGTATCATGTAACTTTGAGTGATGGAACCTTACAGCAGCCTGACTTTCTTTAAATTGTATTGGACTTTCTCCCAGCACAATCTGCCTTTCTGTTATCTGGATTTCAAACATATGTTCTAGTCTGTTTTTCAGCAGTGTCATCATAGAAAAATCTGTGAGGGGGTTAGTGCATTCTGGCTCAGGGACCCAAGGAGGGAATCAAGGGCAGAGGGCAGAGAGACAATGCCACTGTCTGTAGGATGGAGGCTTTGACAGATACTGTCCTTTCAGGGGTTCTCTCTGCTAATTTTTATGGCCATCACAGATCCCAAGAACTTCCTAGTGCAGAAGACAGACAGCCTGTAACATGCCAGGAGGGAGTCACAACCCACTGGTAGGAGACATGATGTTTGTTACAAATTTTCACCAGGCTGAACAAAGACACCAGACACATGTCAGGAGCTCTTTTGTTTTCCTGTACATCACACTTCAGTAAGTTTTCAACTCCCACCACAAACTCCTCAAAGGTGCTGACTCACAAGCCACAACACACCTCCAGCATCTTAACAGGGATGGTTTTCACCTCCAGGAGCATGCAACAGGGAATAGAGTGCAGGTTTTGTATTGGTGAATTGTTTGCAGAGTGTGAGTTTCTCCCTCTTTTTTGTCACTCAGTGCAGTCATCGTACTGCCAACCCCCATCCATCAGCTCAGATTTAATCCCAAAACTACTAAAAGCCACCCTGGAAGATTCCCAGTTTTGCCAGACACTTAACCTGGCAGCAGCTCACCTAACACACATTACCTGTGCCACCCTTCATGCCCTATCTGTGGATCTATGGCCAACACTGTAGTTCTCTTGACATACACCTCAAAGCAACATTTAAATCTTTTTGGATGAAAGTTAATTTTCTGATAATGATTAAAATTTCTGCATGCTGGTATTCTAGAGACAGGAAGCACAGGAAGAGCCATCCTCTATGATTCACAGACAATGAGTTCTGAGCTTTCAGGATTCAGATGCACTACCCAATGAAGTGCAACTGTTGACAGCATCTTCTGTGTGCTTCTCACAATATCTGAAAGCAAGTCGTTTTTCTGGCAAGGTCATTTCTACAACCTGAACCAATTAAACCACTTAAGTAGAAAAAAATAGCCTTCTAAGCACAGGAAAATCAGCTCTAGGTTCAAAGTACCCCCATAGTTCAGAGTAAATAACCTTGTAACTTTGGGACAAATTTGCTAACACAAACATCTCTGCACAACCACTGTCATTTTGCTCATTGTGATCAACACATAGAACGCCTATAATGGAACCTTATGGGTATGCACCTTCTGCATGAAATACCCAAAAACTAGAACAGCAAACTTCTGCTGTTCTTATTCCCCACATATTGCCCTCTTGTTCACAGCAATCTAGAACAGGAGCAAAATCTGAGATCTGTTGACTGAATTCTTACTGCTTTGGGGGGCTGGAGGTCTTCATGAAATGAGTTACTGTGCCTCAGAAAACATCCTAAAATATCCTAGGAAAACACTTCAGAGAAGAACATCAGTGCTTCCTGATTGTATTATTATTCTATCTCTCCCATACTGACAAGCCTTCAGAGGCTGATGAGTTCTATCTTGTTCCATGCAGATGCTCACTCACTCCCTTTTCCCCACTGTGGGACAGGGAGAGGAATCAGAAAAAGAGAAAGAAACCTCATGGATAAAGCTAAGAAAATTTTAATAATAGAAACTAAATTAAAGAAAGAAATAAAATAATAATAACAAAAACAGTAATGGGGGGGTGTGGGGGGGAAGAGAAAGAAATAAAATCCACAGCAGACAAGTTGCACATGACAAAATTGCACACCACATATGCAATGTGCACTACATGCAGCTCATTCTCAAACAGTGATTGCCCTCTTTTTGCATAACCGTCCCCAGTTTATACTGACCATGACATCCTAAGATATGGAATAGCCTTTTGGTCAGTTCAATCCAGCTGTCCCAGCCATGCTCCCTCCCAGATTCTTGTCACCTTCTCACTGCAGAGCCTGGGACACTAAAAAGTGCTTTATTTAGGGTAAGCACTGTTGAGCAACAGCCAAAACATCAGTGTGTTATCCATGTTATTCCCATAATAAATCCAAGCCACAGCACTGTACGAGCTGCAAAGATGAACATGAACTCTGTCCCAGCCTGAACCAGGACACTTACACACCAGGGGAGGGTTTTGAGATTTCTGGAGAAAAGCATGGCTGAAGTGCAAGTCTCACAAGCAGCAAGAGGTTTGGACCATTGGACCTTGGCAAGCACAGCCCAGGCAGCTGGACAGCCAAGGAGCTTTGCTGCTCTTCATGGAGGGATGGGCCACAGAGCTGCATCTGGTTGATCCCTAAAAAGTTAAATTTAAGTTGGAAGGCAGCTGAAGGCAAAAGCCATGCCAAGTGCAATCAGCCCCTTGTGTGTCTCTGGCTGCAGGACCTGCTCTGCCTGAACACACTGTACTGATGGGTCAGCTGGCCTTATCTGGGCTTTGGGGGGCCACACGGGTGTGTACAAAGCCAGGGTAACCTCACAGTGCAAAAGCCTCAACTGCATTCCTGCTTTGCCTGCAGCAACGATTCTTATCTCCTCTGTAAGTATATCTGTCATTGTTGGAGCTGAACATAATTACACAGCAATTTGTCAACACTTTGGGAAAAAAAAAAAAAAAGTGCAGTTTGTAACAGTGTGACCTGAACTTCAGAGTGCCTTAGCTCCTTTGTTCTTCTCCACACAGCATGCTTGTCACAGGTTTGGGGATTTTTCTTCCTCTTGGGCAAAACAAAGAAAAGAACACACAACAAAACCTTTCCTGCTCCAGGCCATGGGTAGCCTAATCTGAGCACTGTGCCAAGTGGTAAAAAGTTCCTCTCCCTGGAGGCAGAAAGAGCCACCTCTCTCTACCAGTCCTGCAGCATTTCCCAGCCACTAGAACAGAAAAAAGGATTTTGGAAGCATCAGGTCATGAAACTTGATGTCATATGGAATGGGAACCTCCTCTGCCCTTCCCCTTGCATAAGAAAGTTAACAAAGGGAAACTAGGAAAGTCATGCACAACAGAAGAAATGTTGGTAAAATGTAGGAAGGAATACCTATGTTTGTGCATTATTTACAATAGGTTTTCTTCTCTGGTTATCTAATATATCCCATCTTGACATACACCTATATGAATGTCTATGCACACATATGTGTATAACCTGGTAAAATTAGTTATGGTTTTAGCCTGCTTTTATGCCAAAAGCCATCTGGGAGAAATATTAGGGACTCTATGGGTAGTCTGAACTTTTCATTTCTTCCTTTCAAACAAGGTCTATGGATTATTTATCCATTCCCTTCAAGTGTGAGCACATTCTGTCACTCATTATTATATGAACATCCTTAGGGACTACATCATGCAATTAGACCCCTTTCTGTCACCTTCCTCCTAGGCCTGGAGATAATGTACTGTCCAAACACCACCTCATACATAACTCATTCATTTAATTCCCTGCAGTACACTCACTTCTTGCCCTTCTTTGCACTTCCTAAAGCATTTAAATACCATTTCCAAACTACTGTTAAGAGACCAGCCCACAGAACAGCACACAGGAATTAGACCAGGTTTTGGAGATGCTGTAGAGACGACTTTTCTTTGACCCATAACAATGTTTTTCATGGTCTTCTGGCAGCTCAGTCCTTTGAGAAAAGGAAGCTCAAAAACAAGGCTTTGCTAAAAGACAGCTGCAGCTTATTGCTTTCTCTGGTGCATTTCAGCTGTTTTCAGGGCCTTACTGAGCATCCTGGGTCGTATGATTTCCTTTTGCTCAAGTGTGTCAACAGCACATCAGCTCTCTTCTGGTGGTGTTGCTCTCAGCATACAAACAGGGCAGGCAATGAATTTCAAAACAGAAATGCTGAGAGCTACAGAGAATATTCTTAGTTTTTGAAGCATTTTCACAAAGCTCAAACCTTGAACACCTACCAGAAACAATTAAGCATCTGCTTAGGAAAGAAAGGTTATCATTTATAACAGCAAGAGTTTATATTTTAAAACAAACAAAAAACAACAACAACAAAAAAAAAGAAAAACAAACAAAAAAAAGCCCTGAGGAAGCAAAATATCAACAAAATATCAATTCCTTCTTAAGCAATCCTCTGGAGAAATCAGCTATTTCCTTACAAGAGTTACCACTTAGGAGGGAAGCATTCTCCACTTTTCTTTTTCAAATGAATTTTGTGCTCAATAGAAGCATGAGCATGTGATTACATTATGCTTCTTACACTTGCCAGTGCCTAACTATAGTCAATCTGCTTCCAAAGCCTGTCAAGTTTACCTACTTTCTCTGTTGTTAAATAGACTATTTTGTGCAGTTTCATGCCTCTGCACAATAATGAGTAGACTGGTGTGTGTCACTCCAGTACTGCCATTAACAGCAAGCTGGAACGAGGCCATGCTTTGCTGGAGCAAAGCCAGACCAGAGAAGTGTCTTAATAAATGCCAGCACTTTTCTGAGAGAATAACCCAAACAAAGCAAGCCAGGAAAATTCCAGAAAAATATGTTTTCATTGAAATGTAGGGGGTTTTCCAGGCATCAAATATTGGTTTCTGTTAATTGTTATTAATTTACTAGTAATTTTTTTAAACATGGCTGATTTTGGTGAGAGGGGCCTGGAGAAGTATGAGTGGTTTTTAACCAGACAAAGCAACCCTCAGGAACCTAGGGTCTGTCCTGAAAATGTCACTGCTGTTGAAAGCCCAGCAATTATTCTATGAGTCACAGCCCAGGAGCACATCCCACTTGCTGGCTGTCACAGGTAAGAGGCTATATAAGTTTCTCAAAAAGTTTTTTCCTCCTAGTTTTCCCTAGGTTTTGGGGGTTTTTTGTTACAGGTTTTACACATACTTCCCTCCATTCTCTTAAAAAAAAAAAAAAAAACCAACAACAACAACCAAAAAACCCACTCAAATAAATATCTCCAAAGCTCCAGGGCTTCTGAATTCCTCAAGACTACAAGAAGAAATCTCTGCCTTCCACTTACTCTGCTCTCCAATACTGACTTCTCCAGAGAGCTCCCAGAAAATATGAAATGCAGCTCTACACAATGCAATACCCAGGGTGACCATGTGGTTTAAAATGAAATTTTTTGGTGTCTCTACAAGCAGAAGAAACCCCCAGTAGTAATTGAGCAATGTTGCCTGTTCTTATCTATTTCATGCATTTTTTTCTCTTTTGGTGGAATACACTATATTTTAAATATTTCTGGAGTCATCAGCAACACTGTACTGCCTCATATGAAATGAATTAGGCTCCTTGAAGAGTTAGTTTGGATTTAATGCTGGGTTTAATGGTCTAGCTAGTGTGGTCCTCTGAATGATCTGAGCGTCATTAAAACTCACTCCATGTGAAAAGATACGAAAATCCAAACCAGATGAATCAGTGCTACATCTGCAAAATTAGTGTAGAGTTGAATTCTGGCCCTCAAATAGTGAAATACAGAGCAATTGCTGAGATGACTTATGAGGCAATTCCTCTGAATTAATTTAGATGACACACTCTGCCCTGCAAACATAACTTGGGCATTCTTCTGTCCATGTCACAAGAACAATCAGCTGAGTTAGCTTTTAGCTGGCTCTTGATTTCAATGCCATAAATTTCAGCAGTTGATGATAAAATAAACACTTGTTCTTGCTGAGGAGTGCCAGAAGTTAAATTTTTACATCTCTCTAAACCTGGAGCTTGGTTTGGTATTACAGTGGTGCCTGGAGGTAAAAGTAATTAATTGTTCCTGACCAAAACTTTTCCATAAAAACAAGTCACTTTTTATATACATAAATTTACATGTGTGTGTGTGTGTGTGTTAAAAAATACAGAAGATTTTAGACAAGATAAAAATTCAAAAGATGTGAAAATCTGCCTTATATTTTGGGTGAGTGGGATGTACTGACAGCCTTATTTACAAAGAAAACTAAGGTCTCTCTCTGTTTTAAAATCCAGACTTGCCTTAACTATTCCTGCAGCAGTAGCACCTACTAAATACAATCACAGAACCACTTTGGGTGAAAAAGACCTCCAAAATGATGAGTCCAGCTGTTAAACTAGTACTGCCATTACAAAACCTTGCCCTCAAGTACCACATCTTTTAAATATCTCTAGGGATGGTGGCTTAACCACTTTCCTGGGCAGCCTATTCCAATTCCAATCCTTTCCATGAAGAATTTTTTCCTTATATCCAATCTAAACCTGCCCTGTTGCAACTTGAAGACATTTAATCTTCTCCTATCTGTTGTTACTTGGAAGAAAGGACTTATGTCACTTATACACATCAAATTCTAAAAGTAAAATTATGTTTCACTGTTATCCTCAGTCTAATAGGAGCTTTGGTTGCTCTTCCAGCCATTTTAATGCTTTTATTTGCTGGCTCCATGTGTGCTGTCCTGCCATGCTGTGAGAGAGGTTTGTTTTCTCTGTGAGAAACCACAAACACTGCCTGAAGGTTCACAGCCCTTTAGAGATAATAATGTCCAACATCCCCAGTTCTCTCTGTCCTACTCACACACTTAGTATCAGCCTGTAAGCCAGGCTCCAGGATGGACCAAATGATCCCTTGAGCTCCCTTCCCACCCAATTTTTCCCATGTAATTCTTATATGCAAATATAAAAGTCCTACAAAGAAATGAAGCAACACACAAAATAACATAAAACAAAAACTACAAAACTACAACAACAGTAGTAGTATAAAGAAAGGTAAGAAACCAGGGCACTTTTAATCCTGAGATTAATTCCTCTACCACTTGAGATGGCTCACAAACATCAGTAGGAAAATGTCCAGCTCCTAAGGCTCATTTATAAAATGCAGCGACACTGAGAGAAATCTTCCAGAATGACATTCTTCCTCTCCTCACAAAATGTATTCAGATTTTTGATGGGATTTCACAGAGGGACAGCCAGCCCTAGAAGAGCTGATTAATTGCCCACCCTGCTCAACAGGGGTAGGTGAAAAGCTGGAATGCAGGCATCTAGCCTAGCAATACCAATTACAATTGCAAGATGACTAATGAGATGAACAATATCATGGCTTAAAATTTCACCTTTCCCAGAAATGAAATGTTGAGGGAGTTAGCTGCATTTATGTGCTAATTCCTCCTATATAGAGACCAGGTGGCTTTCAGAACTTATTCCATTGATTTTCTCTATTTTTTTCAAGTTTTATTTATTGACATTCCAGCAAGATAATTCTTTC
Source organism: Alethe diademata (assembly GCA_025584955.1). Lineage (NCBI taxonomy): Eukaryota > Metazoa > Chordata > Aves > Passeriformes > Muscicapidae > Alethe > Alethe diademata. The sequence goes on from JANRMJ010000088.1 coordinate 9,118,227, forward strand.
AATAGCAGCCACATAACTTATCTTTCCAGAGTTTTACAACATTTCTTTCTTCCCTCTCCTCTTTCCTGATCTTTTTCAAATAACTCAAAAGCCAAATTTGCAGAGTTTAACTGTAACAGCAGGGCCAGACAGCAGAAATGTTGTTCTTTTGCTTAACCTGGTTTGTCACTCATGCTAAAGAAAAATTTGTTTAGCAGAATAGAGGTTGCATGCAGGAGATAAATGCTCTGTACAGCATTGTTAAAAATGTTGCCTTCTACTAGACCCTTATTCTGTCCAATATTGTGTGTCTAAGTCACACCTGAAAAAGCACTTAAGCGCACATCTATTTATAGGAGGCAAGAATGGGTTTGCTATCTAGGAATGCACTACTCAGCTTGGGACTACATTTGTAAATTCGACATTTATTGGTAAATCTGAGTAAGTATTTTAAGGGGAACTGTCTCAATAGCATACATGTGGTGCAGAAATTGCCATAGTACCAGAAAGGAAAGATACAGCAGGGTGATGATAATCACTATTATTAGTATTTTTATCAATAGAAATTATAAGTAGAAATAATGTATCCCAGTGTTTTGATTTTAAAGGGGTCTTTTATTCTGGGATTAAGTGTTTCACAAAATTTTGCATTATGTTTTAATCTATATAAGGGAATATTTCAAGAAGGAAGGCAGGCTTAATGCATGTTTCACACAGCTCTGAACCTCAGGATGTTTCAACACTTCGGGCTCATGCAAGCATAAATTTGCAGAGTATCCCAAGGTGGCACTGGCTGATGCTATGCCAGGAGGTCTCCTGTTCCCTGTTGAATCCATGAGCAATCCTTGCAGGAGTACTGACCATGCTGAGTCTGCCACTAGGAGCCTTTCTAAGTGGAATTGGAGTATTGGAAAAGCAAGATATTTTACACTCTGCTTTAGACTTTTCATCCATCGACAGTTATCATGGTGAATAAATAACCTCCAAAGAATTTAGCATCTGTGTCAGGCTCTCTTGAAAAGTGAGGTTTCTGTTTCCTGTTTTTTTTCTCTGTTGAGAAGACTGTAATATCTACTGCATTTAGGAATAGGACAACTATACTAATTCAACCTTATTGCACAGGCAGGATACTTGCATCCATGGGGATGTGTAACAACGGAGGCAAGGGCTCAGAACAGCAGGGAATCTGAATCCTTTACTCAAAGAAAAAAGCTGGTTTTATACACTTCTTTAAGATAGTCATTCATTATTTGGTAATTCTTACTAGTTATCTATCACACTGCCACATCAGCAATGTGCTGTTCTGTGCTGTTTTGTGCTGCCATGGGCTTCTCCATGTACCTCCCACAGCTGTAACTCAATTCTGTCTCTTCCCACAGAAGTGCTGAGATTGACCATAAGGAGTCATCTCCCAAGCCACCAAGAAACTTTTGAGGTTTTTTGCATATTGGGTCAGGTATTCCATATCCACCAGTCTTCTTTTGCCACAGTGGAAGCCATGATAAACATGGCAAATGTGATGAGTTTTTGATTCACAGTGAAACACTGGATGAATGGGGCCAGTTGCCTTTACTAGGTGACTCAGAGTCTTCAGATCTATGGAGAAGAGGTCTACTTCTCCATTTGGAAGGGGTTTTAATGCTTTCAATTTATTATTCTGAATTATTTTCAGTTGGAAGATAGATAGTCTCTTTAATAACTTGAATTTTTAGATCTTCTGTTAATAACTTGATCTAACTATGGAGTACAAATAACAATGGTAAAGACAGAGAGTAGGCTTATAGCAAAATACTTCCTGAAAAATTGAGTTCAGTATATACCACTATAGCTATAATAAAAGGAACTTGTCTATGACATCTTTACAGAGGAAAAATACCACAGCAGGAGTACTCCTTATGGCCTTTCTCACTCTTCTTTTTATAATTGTGCAATGACTTCATGCACTTCAGAGAAGAAATGCAGCAATGCCTACTTTCCACGTCAGTACTAAAATAAAAATAAGGTTTCAAATTCACCATGAGTGTAGTGTCTTGCCTGCACAATCTTTTTCTCCTGGTGCTGGCAGCCACAGGAGGCACAGTCCTGATCCAGGCATTGACAATGGGGAAATGGGGAGTATTTGCCTCATGAGAGGAAGATGTAAACCCTCAAATGGGATGAGATCTTGTCCCTATTCCACACCTCCAGGAGCTATTTCTGTTTTCACTGATGGAAGGCAGACCCAAAACCACTGGCAGATACATTGGAGAAAGGGGGGCTTCTCACAGTCCCCTCTGTATTCCCCTCCACTTATGGACACTGCCTAATATACCTGAAAAACTTACCTGAAAAAATCCTAGAATAGTTTTGGTTGGAAGGGAACTTTAAAGGTCAAATAGTCCAACTCCTCTACAATAAATGGGGAATATTTAACTAGATCAGATTGCTCAGAGCCCAGTCCAAACAGGCCTTGAATGTTTACAGGGATGGGGCATCTACCACCTCTCTGGGATCTTGTCCTGTGTTTTACCACTCTTAGTGTAAAAATTTTCTTCCTTTTATCAAATCTAACCAGAACCTGTTTTAATTTAAAACCATTACTGCTTGTCCTATTACTATAGACCCTACTAAAACATATCATAATGCAAATCACATTGTTTTGAAAAATAAAAATTTGCTGTGATCATTCAACTAAATAGTTGATGCCCTCCATTATGAATAGAACTAATCAAACCTTCTTGAGAGCAACAGTTCTCCTCTTTCTGGAGAAAGTCTTCAAAGTCTGTCCCATCTTTCTTACAAGTTCCTTGTAAATACTGAAATGCCACAATAAGTTTTCTCAAGATCCTTCTCTTTTGCTGAACAACCCCACTGGGCTTATCCTCACAGGAGAGGTGCTACGTCCCTCTGACTACTTTTTTGCAGGAAAGAACAAAGAAATCTCCTTCCTAACAAAGACTTATAGCAGTTGGTATTCATCTAGACCTCACAACTGTCTCCTTCTTTGGCACCCTTCATTTTCTTTTAGAAGCAAAGCTTTGTGTACAAGCAAAGCTTGTACACTTTCTGACTTGCAGATGGAACTCTGACTGCAGCTGAACTCAGAAAAGTCTCTGCTACCCATTGACTTGTTCTTCCCAAAGGTGTACAGCAGCTCAGACACCAAAATCTGACCCAAATACAGTATCAGAAACTGAGGAACAGAGAGGGTAATTCCAAAACACCACACAGGCACCTCTGCTACACAAATATGTGGGTGTCTGTGTGTTTGTATGCACATGTGGGAGAGTGCATGCATCCCTGAACTGCTAAATTAAACTTTTTTTTCTTGACTTCAGTCTGAGACAAATGAAATTGCCCCCTCAAAAATAATGAAAGTCAAAATTATCTTCTAAGTGGATCAATACAAGCTTAACTGAAACAGATATGGAAATTTATCAGACCTGATGTAGTAAAACACTGATAAGATCACTTCCAATTCATACATATCAGACTAAATTTTCAGCACAGATTGATCGTATTGCTAGTGATTAATGGCAAATTTTTAGTAACAGATTTGGGCTGCCAAGAATTGTTTTTCTAACAATAGATTTTCTTCTTACTGCTTGCATATTTTTAATGCTGCCTTTTGATCAGAACATTAGATTCTCTCTGAAATACTTATTTGTTTCAGAAAATAAATCATCAGTTCGTTGTCTGCAGCATTTTGACTTGAATGGCACCAGAGAGAAAGAGTATGGGAGTAAAAATCCCTGCTGGCCATGACTGTTAAAGCATTCCTCTTGGACCCCTTGTTGCTTCCACTGTCTGCATTTATCACAAAAGAGTTTGGATGAAGCAAAGCAGCCCTAGAAGAAGGGGAGGAGAGTCCCCAGCAACACTGCAGGGGTGGGAAGATCTGAACTGAAGGTTCCCACCACTGGCACTTACCACTGTATATTTCACATCCTCTCCTTCAAAATTTGAGGTTTACTGGGGGGGAAAAAAAAAAAAAAAAAAAAAAAAAAAAAAAAAAAAAAAAAAAACAAAAAAAAAA
>JANRMJ010000088.1:9122320-9155360 GCA_025584955.1 Alethe diademata
GGGGGGAAAAAAAAAAAAAAAAAAAAAAAAAAAAAAACCACAACAAAAAAAAACCACAAACCAAAAAAAAACCCAAAAAATAAAACTTTTCCCTTAACTCCATAGAAAGGAGTAAGTCACTCCACCTGCCCCAGTGACAGACACCAACATACCTTTTGGAGTAGGACTGAAGCACCCTTTTTTCTGCATTCTCCTCAAATGGATCTCTCCTCTGCACATTATCCTGGCTTCTCACTCAGGCACATGCCCTGCTAGTTGGATGGATAGTCTTGCTGGGTTTGTTGGTACTGCTTCAAAGAGTGGGATTGACCTCTTCTGAATTCTCTGTTGTCTTGGCCCCCAATGTGTGACTTACATTCTTCTATAGTCCAGTCTCCATGGTCAGAAGGCAGACAGAAAAAATCATCCATCATACCCCAGAATAGCTCACATTGCCTCCTGGGAGAACCAGTTTGTCTCCAGTGACTACAGAGACCTTCCAGTCTTGCACTGAATTTTCAGATGATTAGAAGCAAGTGAAATTAATATATCTTCAAAGATCCAGCATTCACAGCTCTGAAGCTAGCTCTTAATCTGATCTTATTTTTTTCTGGAAGGCTGTTCATGCAGATGGAATACAACTTTTTTGCTGCAGCTTGGTCCACTTAAGAGAGGGGGAAAAAATAAGGAGCAAAGGAAAGTACTCTCCTGGCCACTTACATATATGAATGTGTAAATAGATGTATCCAAAAAGAGACAGCACTTGCACTTATCTTTCTCTGTGTGACTCCTAAAATACAAAGAAAACAAAAGGAGTTGCCAAGAGAAATCTTGTCCTATAGGACACGAGGAGAAAAAATAAAGTTATTATGACTATAACTTTTTATAAAGACTAAAAAGAAAACTATTAAGTTTTGCAGATTAAAAAAAAAAAAAAGGCATGTTTTGACTATGTAAAATTTTGGTAATGTGGGGAGGTACTTTGTGTACCTTTACACAAAGGTTACAGAGTTTGTTGCAACCCGGGCTGAAGCTGGTGCATAATCTGAGAAGTGATACCAATTAATTTGATACAAAGACATTCAGTAAGGAATTTTCTCTGTTCTGGGATTACAGTTACCAGAACACTTTTGGCACCAGAATGAAGAGAGTTGAGTATTCGTATTCTGAGCTATAACATTCACAACAAGAAATATAAAACTTGAGATGAAATTATAACACAGCATAATAATAGGTCTTTCCTAATGTTTTTTGTAAAGTGGTATTTAACAGGATCACTTCTGCTTTTTACTAGCAGAATCAACCATAGATCATCAAGAAAAAGGAATTCCTACATGCCTACTTTATAAAATGTAAAATATATTCTACTGAGGTACTCATAGAATCAAAGAGTGACTTGGGTTGGAAGGGACCTTAAAGATCACCTGGTTTCAACCCCTCTGCCACAGGCAGGGCTGCTCCCCACTAGAAGCTTCTCTGGGCCACCTGTGCCAGATCCTCACCACCCTCACAGGGAAGAATTTCTAATATCTACTCTAAACCTACCCTCCTTCAGCTGGAAGCCATTCCTCCTTGTCCTATCAATAATTTCTTCTTAAGGAAATCCTATAGTTGTTTGCCAGAACAAACACTGAGTACCAAGGACAGCAGAATGATGCTGAAGGTTCTGGCAGAAGGACAAAAGAACTGCAGACTGAAATGCAGGACTCTAAGCATTATCAATTATTAGAAATAAACTTAATGAAAAACAGAAAGAAATTATGAAAGATAAGATTATCTGTTAAAGATCACTTTTCAAAAAACATTAGGAAAGACCTGTTATTGTGCTGTGCAATGATTTATTTCTTCTCTCTCACACACATATTTTTCTGCTTTTATTTGAGAACAAAACGTTTTATATAAGTCTGGAGGAATTATTGGGGTTTTTTTTAAAAATATTTGCTGTAGTACTTCTGAAGAGCACCTGTATCATCTGACAAAAAAAGAGAATTAATGCAAACCCATATTTCCATCTCTCTCCCAATACTGCTGCTACCTCTACAGAAATTTTTTTACTGACTGATTTTTTTGAAATGAATTTGGTATTCATGAAAGAGCTCAGATTGATAGACTAGAAAGCGATGTCAGAGATTTCTGCACAGAACTCAGATAAGCAAAACTATCTCAGTTTTTAAAAAGGTTCTGGTGGGATTTTAGTTCTAAGCCACAGGGAAATGTTTCACCCCTGTGCACAACATAATGCAAGGTACCATTCCTACTCCTTCCCAGGTTCATTTTAAAAGTTTGTTGCCCATTTTAGGGTGTGGAAAAAACAGCAGGCTCCCTACCTGGTGGCTTTGGAGGCAGCTTAATGAGAGACAGTGGCCAATAAAGTGGTCAAACAGTGATTTAAATAGCTAATCCAACATTTAAAAGCTGATTTATTAATGAGAGAGATGAGAGATTGAATCTTCTCTTTCATCAGTTTAGTTAGAAAGAAAAGAAATGGTTGTATTTTTAAGAGCAACATTGAAAAATAAGGAATGGATGAAATACAAAGTAAAAAACTTTTTAATTTTGAGAGTATCAGTGAAGAATATCCAAAGCCTTACAGTAGTGGTTACACCTTCCAAAGGACTTCAAAGTTTGCAGCAGCCTTTCTACCTACCCAGGGGCTATGTTCACATGATCTGGTATGCACAGTCACTTTGATATGAGTAAACACAGGTGCAGATTTGCATCAATTAAAAAAAAAAAAATCTGTTTCATGTTTTTCCAACAGCTCCTTTTTATTATCTTTTCCTTTTTCATCTAACTTTGTTCCAAGACCAAAATAACAAGCCTTCATTCCTTGCACAGCTGTAGTGTTTGGCAAATAGGGGCTTGTATGATACCTTACCAGAAAGATGCTCCATTCTTAAGGAAAATAGGGTCTGTGCTATTTTGTCTCATTTATATTGGAGAAAAATAGAGTGTGAAGTATTATAGGTTTGCTACAAAGAGCTTGAAAGAACGTCTTGATTATCATTTACTGCTTTATAGATCATTGTTAAAAGCGTTAATTTCAATTATCTAAATGTTTTTCTGGCTTGTGTGTCATTTGCAATAAAATTACCAGGGCCAGATTTACTGGTGTACGCCATTTGCTGTGTGCAGTTCCAGCCTCAGCTTTACGACTGCTTTGTGTTGCTGGAGTGGTGCACTGAGCTTTTTAATGATTCTGGCTTATTGCCTTTCCCCCACACATTCTATATCAATTTATTGCTCCACAGTGGATAGCTGTGTGCTTGCCGCAATTTACTTTAGAAATAGTATTTAAAAAAAAATAAGTTGGAATGCATTAAATAATACTTCACTGATTGTCTTAAACTTGCAACACAGGAGTGCAGCTCTGCATCACTAGCCCTAAAGAATACATCTATATGTATGTACAGAAAATCTTTTATATATTATAAAAGAGAAAGCCAAAATAAAGCCATACAAGCCAAACATAAATGTATCTCAAATAACATCTGGAAAAATTGTGACAAAACTCAACACAATGTGCTGCACCAGTCTGTAGTTTGTGTGCAGGCATGTTCATAACATGAATTAACTGCAATTTCTTCATGACAGCAGCTTCCAAATGAGTTCCGTTCCCATGGCAGACACACAACCCCTCACCAACAAGGCAGGACAGGGAGAGTCACAGGCTGCTGCTCCTTGCTCCCTCTGCCCTGATAAATGTTTGGCTTTCAGATCCAAATTCAATATTCAAGACCAGAGCTTTGGTGCAGACATCCATCACCAAGACCCAAACAGCAACCGAACTCAAATTTGTAGGACCAGAGAGTTTCTGATACTTGAGAAGACAGGATTTTTTTTAAAGCAGGAAGAATATGAGTGTTTGGGTGACCACCTAACCTTTTGACTAACACATCATGATTTCATTTCTAAAAACAGCGCTCTTAGCAAGTGCAGAAATGAGCTATTTTATTACCCACATGTGTCTGCTTTAGATAAAGGCTTTATGTTTCCATTTTGGAAAGCTTTTTGAAAACAAATTTTGTTTAAAATATGGGTAAAGAAATAAAAATGGGCCAAGATGGATTCAACACAAGAGAGAATTATTACCATGAGCTACAACCTGAAGCATTTTAGCAGACAGATGCCACTAAATAAATATGACAGTGGCGCAGCACTGTACGCTGTCTTCTAAGCCAGCCTGCTTTTCATCATCCAGATGCCTCTATATGATCTAAAGTTGGGCTGCATGAGACTTGCAGTCAAATGCAGGGCTGCCAGAAAGATGTGATCAATCATCTCTGCCAACCTGACAGTACAGGATCTGATTTATTCTGCCTCTGACTCCTCTATTTATTACAAAATCAAAGGTAGGGCTTAGCATTAGTACAAAGCACAGGAGTTTGCTCAATAGTGAGCTGCTGCATGTGGAACAAGCATCAAATCCCCTGATGTTTAGTGGTACATGAATTAGCAAGCAGAGATGGGAAATACTAACAGCAGCTAAAAGTAATTTATGAATATTGAATTTCACTGTGCACTACATGTAGAGAAAATACAGTGAGAATTCTCTTAAAAGCTTCTTTGTCTGCCTCAGCTTTCAAGCAGAACACCTGAGAGAGCTGTCCTGAATATAATGCTCAAAAACAAAAGAAAAATGAAAAAGAAAATTATAAAATAAAAAGAAAACAAACAAAAACAAACACTCAGGAAACCTGAAATGTCCCTCTAGAACAGTATAACAAATATTTTTCAATGAAGCTATTGTTAATTGAAAATATGCAAGTAATTAAGTATACAGAGATGGCTAATCATAAAATTCACTGCTGTGCATGTGATCTTTCAGCTTGTCCAAATCTCTCCCTATCCCACAGAGTTTTCATAACTTCAGGGGGGTTTACCACGTGCCCAAATTTTCTAATGCCAAGTTGGCCAAGTCAGGACCTCTAACAGGGTGTTGGAGTGCAAGTGCAAGAATTCTAATAAAACACCACATCCTTGATACCTGAATGGAGCTGAGTATTTGCTACCATAAACTTTAAGATCCTCCAGCTACAATCTGCAAACAAAACTATATGAGCCTGTGAGGAGGGAGCTACTTGGAGCTACTTCAGAGCTCTATATGACCTTAATTTATGACTGTGTTACTTTTTAAAAGTACTCTTACAGCCTGGAAAACCAGTTTTCTATGACATGACAGTTTTCAGGTGAGGAAAAATGGGAAGGTTTAAAAAATCACAAGCAGATGGGCAAGAATAGCACCCAGCTTAAAATTAAATACAGATGTTTCAAAGAGCTGGCTTGCAGAAGAAACACTGAATAGAAATGCTCTCAGTGAAAATGTATTTGTAGCCTTCAGTCAGGGTGAATGCAGAAGAAAGCACTGGGAAAATCATCCTCCTAGGGGATCACGTATATACCTCTCAGATTTTCCTCATTTTCTCTCAGAAATTTTGCCAGATGTGGAAGAATGCACACATATATAGAATCTAAAACATTTGCACTCATTGTGTCCTGGGCTGTGTCACAAGCCCTTCTGAAAGCCTCCATCCAGTTTAAGCCAGAGATCCTGCCTTGATGCTTTTAAACAGCTTGATAGCAGGAAAGCTCAAGTTCTCAGGAAGAGTTATTCATTCACCTGCACCAGTCTGACTGCCATGTCATGCATATTCAGTGATGAGTATCGTCAGAAATCAGCTGGAAGTCATAATTAAGACAAGCCAGCATTGCTAGCAGAAAATTATAAATGTACTTTGGATCCAACTACACTGTAACAACTGAGTGGCAAAGAGATACTGGCAGCTGAAAGTGCATCAAATGGCTTTCTTCAGGCAGAGCCAAAGGCACAGGGTAAAATTAGAAGATCCCATAACATTTAACTTCTCATAACTAACAGGAAGGGGGGAAAAACAAAAATCACACAAAAAACCACATCAAAAAAACAGCAAAAAATTCCTATCTAACAGTTTTACAAAACATTTTAAGTAGGTGATTGCAAAAGGCAGCTACTTTTTAAAACCCAACTTTCCTAGAACAGAAGAACCTCTGGGCCCAGCAAAGAGCCTGTCTAGAGCTAAGGTCACCTGCTAACATTCAGCTCCAGGTGCACCACAAAGGAAGGGATGGCATTGCCCTTTCAAAGGAGATGGAGTCAATTCCTGGATCTGAAAAAGGCCTGTAGAAAAGCTTAGAAGTGGGAACATTTTGTAGCCTGACTTGGGAGCAGAGAATGAGCTACAGGAACGTAAAACTGACACACAGTTTTTTTGTAACCATGTTGGATCATCAATATCATGTTTAGAAAATATCAGAGCTTTGATATACATCACAACACTATAAACATTCCTGTTGCAGGGAATATGAAGAGGATCCAAACTCTCTCTTGATAAAGTTAATCCTTTGTTGGAACAGGTATTTTATCTATTTGGATCTTTGCACTTTGAGGAAAAATTATTTGAAAAGTTTCTTTGAATAAAAAAAAGAAACAATAAATCCAAAAAGCAGGAGCATACACATTCAGACAATGAGTTATATTTACATATATATAGTGAAAGGCACAAGAACCTTTGCCAGGCAAAGTTTTTTTTGTTTGGTTTTCATTCAGATTGAAAAACACGGAAGATGTAGTGTGGTCAAAAGAAGCTTCTGCTGCAATTTGAATTGAAAATAAATAATGCTTATGAGGGAATTGTGATGCTCCAGATTAGGAGATGCAAAGGCATGTCAGCCCCTTCAGAGGCTTCAGGTGCTGAGCAGTTTCTCTGTCTTACACCAAACCTGAGCAGTATTTGCTACTCACATAAGACATTCATTTCTCTTGCCTTCAGTGACACTTTTACCTGTACCAGAAAAACAACAAATTCAAGGAAGAAAAAGCCAGCAACAACCACCTAAACAAAAAGAAAGATATCTTTTGGCACATGCAGTTGATACAAAAGTGCAAAAGGCAAGAAAAAGGAGAACCACTGAAATTCTCCACAGAAGTAGTCTCATTGGCCTGACCACCTCAGGCCCTAGTAAGAAAAAGTATATATAAAGTCTATCCTTTAGCCTAGAAGGATTTCCTCTATGACTCAGAAAAAGAAATACTTAATCTTGAGAACTTGATGCTTAAAGAAAAAATGTTTTTCCTCAATTTTTGACGATATGCCTCACTTTCAAGTGCAATAAAAATCCTTAATACTGACTTTCACAGTACAGTGGAAACCCAATTACATTATTTTGTACTGTACTTGCATGTGCTAAAGAAACTAAACCTGAAATTAAAATCCCTCTGCACCTTCAAAAAACCCAGATTTTTATTTTGCATGTAATTTTTTTCCTTCCTAAAATATACAACTCCACAATCAACAAGTCCTAGGATTTCCCTTGGGAAACTAAACCTAGTAAAAATACGTTCACTGAATCAGATTTCCGAAACATTTCTAAACCTTAAAGACCGCGATGGGAAAATGAAGCAACATTCATTTATATTTATGGAGCCCCTTTATTTCTACAAGTTAACACTGCCCACATTTCAACTTTCAAGTAATGTGGCACAACAGGAGTGAATACATAGGAATGAAACAGAGTGAAAAAGTCCCATCCAGTGTCACTCTGGAAGTGGTTTTGCTCTGGATCCCATTTACTTTGCATTCATTAGGGGAGGAATGGGTTGGGTGCACTCCTGCAGGGTGCCACACAGTATATTTCTGTCAGACAGAAGAGTTTGTGTACTTTGAAGATGCTCCATGACAACAGAGGCCAAACCCTGGTGAATGGGGATGGCCTCAAAGGCAGAACTGTGACCCAAATGTAAGTACTAAACAAACACATCTAGTGTCAACACAAAAAATCTCTCTCCAAATATCTGCCTAAAAAAAAAATAAAATCTAATAACACTAAATTACTGTAAACAGAAAACATTTAAAGAAAAACACTGTTTGCAAAATGCTTTCTGTGTCTTAAATTACTGCTCTTCTCCAAAAGCTTGCATTTCCCTACTTTTGTGAAATTCCACCACAGAGATACAAAATCAAAAAACGTATACATTTAAGACACATTACTGTACACCTTTAAAGCAGTAGATATTCTGGATATATACAACACACATACAGTACACACTCTCCCTTTGCTGTAGTGGTCTGGCTACTAGTTGTGCTTTTCTCCCAATTTAGGAGTTAAATGTTGCTTAGTTCCATAAGAATTTTCATGAAACATGACATGCTGAAAGCAGACAGTTCAAATAGTAGTGCATTCAATAGTTAGGTGCTATATTATTAGCAGATTGATAATAAACCTTAACCTTAAGGTTGGGTAGTCATTAAGAATAGAAAGCTCAATTTCTAAGTATTAAAAAACTTCTTTTGCTATACAATTATCTTTTTAAAAGGGCAACATTTCAGCTCATATTTGAGCCAGCTCAAAAATTGTTCTGGAGATGAATTTAATTTTAGTTTATTTTATCAGTTTTGAAGGCCTTTCTCTGTTTCTGCTGAGATAAAACCCATGAGAAGACAGGAAAAGCACATGTTCCTCAGTGCTCCAAAGGTCTGTTAAATAGAGTGTGCTTGAGTGAAAAGCCTACAGATCAGGCACATATCCTACTCAAATCAGCAAATCTGCTGTAGCCTGCCTTATACCTTATTCATAAAAAAGTATTGCATTTATTGTCATGTCTTTACCATGTTCCCACCAACTGACATCTGTTCCTGCCCACCAACACTGATATAAAACTTTAAAATCAGGTTTTCCTGACTGATAACTGCAGGAACATATGCTTCCAGTTAGGAAATATTCATACAGCAGTGGAGGTGACCTTCAAATATTTTGACTCATTTGAAGGTCATTGCTCAGCTTGCTGGATTTTGTGTGTGTAAAACCAGTGATCAATTCCAGCCTGGTAAAAAAAAATTAACAAGCATAAAATTACTGCTAAAATTCCCGTGCTAAAATTGTTCTGCCCCACTGGCAGAAATATTAAGTCCCAAAAGATGTTTGTGTTGGTTGTGGTATAAGAACTCTGGAATGAAGAAGCCATGAGTTTGCCATCCCAAAATTCTGGGGAGTGGTGCTTCTGCATCTGTGTGCTGGGGCCTCCAGCGAGTCAAAAGTCAACTCAGGCTGCCAAACAGAGTGATGGGAAGACTGAATATGTGAAACTCAGCAGCTTTACCTCACCCTTGCTCTGGTGAGAGTTGAGATCTCCAGGGACAGAAAGCAAGACACATTCTTCATGGTACTCCCAGCTACTACACATCACCTGAACCTATCTTCAGTGACAAGGCAAACAAAATTGCAGCTCGATGAACTTGCAGTTTGTTAAAATAAGACACTGTACCAAAAGAAATAGCAAAGAGTTCCCTTGTAGCACAAGAACTTGCTTTCTACATGTAGACCAACCATATTTTAAAAAAAAAAAAAATTGCAACAGCATGATAAAAGAGAATTCTGGTGAGCAACTTGTTCGGTGTCCATCATGACTGTGACTTGTTCCTCCAGTTTGCAGCATGTTAGGAAGGGGGATAAATCTCCCTACTCTTTTTATTTCAGGTAGAAATCGAACACCAAGCCAAAAGCTGTACATGATGATCATGATTTCTGATCTTCCTCTGCTGGGATGACTTCCAAGAGGATTTGCAATGTTATGGTTACCTTGCCTGCAAAGATAAAAGCACACACATGGTCAGATTTTGCAGGAGATGTGAAGGAGAAGCAGTCAGGAAAATTATCTTAGTAGAAGCTACTTGCACATAGACTTCAAACAGATCATATATATCACATGTACATATATGATTTATACTCAAAATTTTCTTCTCTTTAACTGTTTTCTGTGCCTCTGATCCAAGGCTATACAATAATAATGCAAGGGTATGGATGTATAGTCTTAATTAAGAGAAGTCTGCATGCTTTTAAAGGCTATTTTTTAAAAAATGACTACTGTGTATAGCTGCTTAGATTTAATATAGATGTTATGTTGAAATAAAAAGAAAAAAAGTCTGGAAGAATTAAAATAAATTAGTTTTCCTGTGCCAAGATCTGCCTAAGCAAAGGAAAAAAAAAAAAGTCACCCATCCAATCCAAAGTAACTACATGTTTTCTATTTTTCACTCTGGGCATTAATTTCCTCTTCTAGTGCTTTTGGTGGTTTTCTTTTTAGGGTACTGATGTGTAAATGGCACAGTTAATTCAATGTAGTACATACAGAATAGTAAAAGAACATTATCTTACAATTTCTTTCACTTATCACTCTTGCTTAGTATCCTATTTTAAATAAGCAGAAATTGTAAAAGGAAGTTCTGATTTTCCTTGAATGTCTGGAATGAATGCTGACATTGACACAGTGCAAAGCCAGGAGGGTAAAACAGTGCAACTCACAGAAGATATGAACTGAAACCACTTCTCTGACCTCCTGTCTAAGGCAGATTCTTGCATCCTTTCCTCTTTTCTCTGCATGTCACCAGCTCAGTGCAAAGCCAGGTGCCCTTGGACTGTAAACTGACAGGGGCAGAGAGGCTGAGAGTCTCCAGGCATTGTATTTCCCTCCCATCTGCCTTCCCTACCCACAGTGGGGACATCAGAGCTGGGCTGAGCCCAGCAAGGATGAAGCACAGGAGGAAAGCCAGCAGCAGGAAAACAGCAGGGCTTCACCCCTGCCATCCCAGCCCTTCCAGCTTTGAGGACAAGCACAGGGAAAATGAGAATTTTGTGAAGCTGGGCAGTGGCATGACAGCTCTTGGAAAAGGGCACAGCAGCAGAGGGAAATCCTGGGCATCTCTAGAGCTGCCTGTGATTTTGTTCACCTAAGTGGGCAGACCCAGCAGCAGCAAGACCTTGCCCAGGGCTGCATTTCCAGCAGCAGTTTTTCTCTCTCCTGGGATGAAGACACAGCAGAGCAGATGAGCTGGGGGAGCTGGCATTCTTTGCATTTTTTCGTTGCAATGCACTCGGAATAAATCAGTATAAGGAGCATTTTCCCTATGAAAATGTTCCAATCTGTTTTCAGTCAGTATCTCAATGCTGTCTGCTTGGAGCAGTACCTAGAGTTACAGGACCAGTTTCACATTTGTCACAAGACAACATACCACGACAGCGCAGATAACTTCCCCAGCCCACTTCATATCCTAATTTTCCCTTTCTGAGAGGAAAATTCACTGCAAATGGGTCCCAGGGGACAAACTTTATAAAAAAACCCCAGACCTCGTATCCACAAAAGCACCACATAAAGTTTAGGTGAGGAAAGAAAGCAGGAATTTTATGGCATATGTATGACATGAAAACCTGGACATGAAACCTGTAACAACAAAATACTGAGATAATCTCCTGTGGATCCCACCACCAACTCGACAAAGAGAAGCAAATTGAGCACATAACACTTTGTCCTAAGTGAGCAAGTGTCATCCTCTGGTGGTGCTAAATAACCCTGGCAGAGATATTTTGTTATATAAAGAGATCTCATTTTCAGTGAGGGGCTCAGCTGTGAAAAAAAAAAGTAGGATTCAACTTTTTACCTCCTTGCAATTCAACCCACTGCAGAAATAGATGTTTTAAGTGCAAGTATAAGGTTGGGTTTTCAACTGAGGAAGTGCAGATAGAGGCATTCTCCTGCTGGTGATGCATCCTTTTACACACTGATCTGCTGCTTAAGATTTGCCAGGCTCAACGTTTTTCATTTTCACATTTGTTTTACAAAAAGCAAAAATGCAGAGGCCAAAGAAGCCTGTACTAGCTTAAAAGTATTTGTCCCAGCACATCTAGTGCTACAGCAAAATTCCTTTAGAAGAAGAGAGAACAAAATGTTATTCTCATTGCAAAATACCATCCCAGAATCCACAAAACCTACAAGCTGTAAAGTCACCTTTTGTTCACTGCAGCAATTCTGTAAGGAGAATGGGCAAAGTAAATGCCATAAGTACAGAACAAAGACTTTCAGCCTTGGGAGAGGATTCCTTGGTAATCCATTCCAGGGCTCTGCTAATGTAATCAGCCTGAAACTCCTTTCAGAAATATATGTATCTTCAGGCTGGCTCTTTTATCCCATTGCTCATTCTGGCTGCTCAGTATCCCTTTCCTCTGGTCCTTGCAAAGCCTGTCCAGGATATTCCCTCTGACCTTATGTGGGGCTGGTCTGTACCCATGGGGATTTGCACCTTATGGGGTTTATGAGCCACCTCTCATTGCTGAGGCACAGCTGGGCAGCTGAACCAGTGAATGCCTCTAGAAGGGGACTTTTCAAAGCCCCACTCCAGCTAATCTGGGCACCTGAAGCAATTTGGGAACAGTATCGGTAATTAATATCAAACTTTAATAAGAAAGTATTGGTAGCACAGCAGTGTGTTCAGACTGGCAGGCTCATATTTCCCCTCTGGTACCACATGAAATGCTTTGATAAAGTCTAAGTAGATTGGATCCATCACATTCCCCTTTGTTAAAAAAAAAAAACAAAAAAAACCAAAAAAACAAAAACCACCAAACCCAAACAAACAAACAAACAAAAAAAACCCCATCATTTACCTTCTCATAGAAAGTTACCCAGTTACTCTGGCAAAATCCATCTCTTAAATGACAATCTCATTTTTTTTCTACTGCCCTTTACCTCGTGTCTGGAATTACACTTTCATGCCTATGTGAGACATATTGTTTCAAGGTTAAATATCAAGCTTGCAGCTGCCTAATTTCTTTTCTATATCTCACAGAGGCACCTTAAGTGAATTTATCCTCATTCAGTACCTTTTGTAAATGTTCTCATGCTATACAATGGCTCTCCCAAAAAAATGCCAGTTTAATGACTCCACACAGAAGGTTTATTGCTGCTTCTTAGGGAAAAGAAAAATCTGTTTATTTCACAAGTAAATCTCCACTCTGCTCTACCTCAAAACTGCCAGCATCACTTTTCTGTCATTACTGTTGTTATTTTGGGGACAATAATTGCAAAGCAAACAAGCCGTTTCCCTCACTGACTGGCTTCTGCTGCCTTCCCCTCTGAGCCAGTACACCATGCCCATCCATGGATATGACACCGGCACAAAGATTTCTTTCTAAGAGGAGAATTTTGTATTATCTCAAAAGCTAGAAAATATTCACCTCCATTGTCACAGCTGGCAGAAGAGTCTTCACATCTATCCAGTCTAGCTTAAAGAGAATATTCTTTTTCTTGCCCAAGTATTGTAGTTCAACACTGGCATCCCGTGGCCAAAGATTCAAGTAGCTGTATTCCAAAACCTCTGAGACATGACAGAAAATGCCAAAAAGCTCCTGGATTCGATAAGGGAAAAATTTCTAGACCCTAAATGTCAAGACTGAGAAATTATAAACAGAATAAACCCCAACTACTTAATAGAACGTCTTTCTGCACACAACTGCTTTAATTTGTACTGAAGATTTCTACCCATTCCCAGGACAGTGCAAGCAATTTATAGCATTTTGGCTACAAAATTAAGATTTTGCTAGCCTAAACTAACACCTTTTTCTGTAAATACTTTCTGTCCTATTGCCTATGGACTTCCCAACTAGTATTAAGAAGGAAATTCACATATTCTACAGCAGATAGGATATAACTCTGTAACATATTTATATCAAGAAAATACAAACAACTGGTTGTAATTACATATAAAAGCACTATCCTTTTCTTGTGAGCAGCTCATTTTAAATCACCAATTAAGACTGAAGCACAGAAAACAATATGCACTTTTGATTCAGCATCTATAGAAATCAACTATTTTAGTTAAGGATTTCACAGGTTGAGTTTTAGTTTTGCAACAAAAGAAATTTTATTTTTGTTTTGATTAATAAATTATCCATCATTCTTGAAATATTTTGCCAATAGTCTTATTTCATGTTTTGAATATTTCCTTTATTTTGGAAATCTATCATCCTGAGTAACCAGAAAAAAGATAATTAAGAGTTATAACAAATGATACTGACTTCTTATTGAAATGTTCCAAATAATCCTTTTCTAACACATCAGAACTTCCACAAATCTTTTCAAAACCTTTCAGAAAGGGTACAGGAAAGATTCTCAGTATATTTCAGGCATGAAATACTACTAGCCAAGTCACACAGAAGTCACTCTTCACGGAGCACAGAAATAATTTCCATAGAGGCAAGTCAGCCATGGCATCACCTTGTCAGGAGCCACTGCTAAGGGCATGCCCAACCTGCCTGAACCTTCCAGACACTCTAGTCCCATTCCAAACACAGACACATGGTCTCAGTGGGGAACACCAAGCTTATCCTCTCATCACAGTTGTTTTGCTCAAGATGCCAAACAGATTCTCCCAGGAGTGCAGTACTGTCTTTAGTAGCACAGAGGCAGGGTCAGGAGAAGATGACGGTGGTTTAAAAGGAATTAGATGTTTGCAGGGGAGGCAGGGGAAGAAGCATCAGTCATTTAAAATCAATCACTGGCTGAGGAGCAGCCTTGCTGTGAATGTACCTCATTAATTAGGGGCATTGATTGCCACTGGCAGAGCAGTGCTGGAGCACGTGCCCAAAAGCAACTTGTGTAGCCACCCCTAGCTCACAGCAGCTGAGAGCATCGATCCAAAGGATTTAACAACACAGGGAGAGCACTGAGAAACTCCTGGAGCCAGCATGAAGGAGAGTAGTCCCACACCAGAACTTACCCAGAAGCTTTCTGAACCACTTTGGCTTGTTGTCCCATACAATAAAGAGGTAGTAGGCAGGAATGCCAGTCAGGGTTATTGCAAACCCAATCCCTGTGTTCACTGGGTCAGAGTAAAGTGACAGTGCAACCATGAAGAGGCAAGTGAAGGAAAACAATGCTGGAATAAATAGAGGAACCTGAAAAATAACCACACAAAGAGCCATTAAATAATAAGGTCAATGTAAAGTAAAGACTGAGGCATTTAACTTTCCATGAAATGTAAATTGGATAAGACTCAGCAGTACAGGACAGTTCTGGAGAAATAAGGGTGTCTAGAACAAGCACACAAAATGTCAGTGACTGCAGAAGCCACTGCAGTCTGCTATAGCCTACTGCTATGCAGTGAGTGCCACAGAAGTCTCTTAATTACACTCTAAAACACTCCTGTATTTTACTTCCTTTAAAATGTAAGGACTGTAAATAAGTTACATGGTAAAAGTCTTTCCTCTAATCCCCCAGCATATAAGTAAGCAGCTCTAACCACAGTAAAGATTTCCTTTTTGATAATTACCCATTAGAAAACATTTTAAAACACAACCAGGAGCTCAAGTCACCTTTTAAAACTATTAAGAGCATATTGATTTTCTTCCTAAGGTAAAAATCAAAATCTAGCAGGAAGACAGCAAATTAAACAGCAATTTGACTAGTGATAAAGATATTTGATAGTGTTATGCACCTGATACCCATTGAAAAAGCACTTTCTGACTGTATGACTGATAGCACTGCCAGTGTCACTGTTGAAAACACACAAAGTAACCATGTCAAATTTATTTGCTCAATTTTCAAGAACACCAATACAATCACTCTCCTAGCAACTCTGTGAAGGAAATGCCTACAGGCATGGCTTATGAGACATTAAGTGTAATGGAGAACTGAGAATTCCTTGGAGATTGTTCTCTTCCTTTCATGCCTCAAAGCATTACTGTTCCTCTTTTGTGCACTGTCAAAACATTTATTTTTTTTTAATCAAAGCAAAATAGGTTGTACTGTTCACCTCCTTATTTACCAATATACCTACAAGAATGCAACAACACACATTCTTAGTTCTTCACAAAATACTCTTCTTGGAAGCATCTAAATAGGGATATATATCTCAGTTTTTTGATGATGGATATTATCTTTCTGGATGCACAATGAGACAACTTACTTTGTATGATGTTACTTAAAACAAGAAAAATAACAAGCAGAACCAAGGCCAAAATAGCTACTATTCAAGGAACTATTAGCATTTTCTTTCTGGGTTCACAATAACTGTCTGCAAATCCATTGCAAGTGCCAAATATTACAGTAGTCACCCTAACCACTTATGTGCACAGAAAATTGGCATACTTAATATTGGATATGCAGTGACGTAAATGCTCTCAAAAATTCTTCTGCTTGAATAACTTTTTGGTGGTAAAATTATCCAGGCCTTTATCAAAGGAGACATTAAATAGAGGACTGGCTGAAAATCAGGTTGGCACATGCAACCCAAATATTTCCAGTCTGAACCCTCTGTGACTGCAGAGGGCTCAAGGTTTTTTCACATAGCTTACATCACGCAATCTGAACACAACACACAGGCAAAACTGAGCAAACACCTTTATCTCAGCACAGCAGCCCCCCAAGCATAGGGAAGAGGCAGGAATTCTTTTCTAGAATGGAACACAGCTGGGGACCTTGCAGGAAAACTCTCAGTATTCACTGCAAAACACTGTTTTCTCTCAACTCTGTTTTTCCTGAAAAAGAGGTTAGCTTGTTACATCAGGAAATGCTCCCTTGCTGTCTGACTACAGGATGGGCAGGAGGGAGGATTCATGTAAAAGAGTAGAGAGCAGATGTTACCTTGAAAGGACGAGGCATATCAGGACGTTTATATCTGAGATAAATCAACCCAGCAACTACTAGTCCAATAAAAAGCCACCTGGCAAAGCTGAGGAAATTCAAGAGGCTGTAGAGATCCCCGTTGAATAACATTATCATTGTGAGAGGATGCTGCAAAAGAAATTCAGAGCATAAGAGGGGTTTAGTAGATCGATCTCTATTATTTTACAGCAGGGATGTCAAATTTTCCCCCAGGGACAAGCTGCACAGCCCTATGCATACACCTGAGTGCCACAGGCTTGCCTTTTTCATTCAATCAGGTGTGTGATCAACATCTAGCTGTCCCCTGAGACCATTTTGGATCAATATATATCTGCCCTGGGTGGCCACACATAGTCAATACAAATCTGTCCCCTGTGACCTAGACAAAAATACACAGGCACACTGCACCACCAAAGTGCTGGAGCATCCTGGGCAGCATTCTCATGGGATATGAGCTCACTGCAGGTTTACTCACTCATTGCTGATGCAAATAAGAGCAGTTTAATTTTGGTCACATCTGAACTTTTTAAAGCAGAGGTTTCTAGTTGTTTTGTGGAAGGAAAAAGACTTTGTCCCCCAGGCTTCAAAGGGAAAGTGAGCAAAGAGGACGTGGCAAGGGACAGTTCCCCACCATGAGATGCCAGCTGGGCACACTGGGTTGCCACCAGCTTGGGTTTGCCTTGCGCACTTGGAGAGTGTGGACTTACTGCACATTGTAAATGCAAATATTTATAAGCAGAAGGAAGAATTTAGCTGTCACTCAGGCAGCTACTGAAGAGCAAGGAGGAGAGGAGACACTACAATAAATACAGTTCCTCATAGAATAGCTAGTCTGAGATACAAGGCTCCTGTGAAGCAAGCAGAAGGTCATGTATAAACTAGAGTGTTTTGTCATGAATTAGATGGTTAGTGAAGGCTACATGGATATATTTCAAAGTAATATCTGGACAAAAAATGTCCTTGCATTTGGACATGAAGGAGTAAGTCAAATTCACCATATCCCTCTTTCTTCATCAAGATTCTGGAAGTGAGAGCCTTTAGGTTTATAACAAGGCAACAGGTGAAATCAACTGCAGATGCAGTAAAACACTGGGCTAAATCATTACACAGAGAAGACTAACTTGTATTATTTATCTAGATTCACAGCCTCTCTCTCCTTTTTTTTCAAAGCAGTGCAGACACATGGATTTGAATCTGAGGGATCAATATTTCAAATGTGTGTCTCTGGCCTCCAACCTCTAACAATTTATAAAGTACTTGGTTCTTACATACAGATATTAAGCAAACTCCTATGTAAATGTCAAGGGAAATTGTACCACTGAATTATATTGGGCAAGATTTCTTCTCTACAGACTCAGCCTCTAAAAGTTTAAAATCTCAGTTATGACTATAATGCAAGCTATATACAATAATGCAAGTGAAGGAGAGCTATCAAGAAAAAAATACAAGAAAGCAGGATTACAATAAGATTTCATTATTTCTAAGAGTTACTGCATACATCCATCAAATTCCTCATGCTGCTGAGGAATACTACGGGTCCAGGTAACTCAGTGAATGGTCAGGCTGAGAAATTTCTCCAGCAACATATGCACATAAACAGATTTTTTTAAATTTCAAAAAAGGTGTTGGCTTGGTTTGTTCTGCTTTTTAATTTAACAAGCCTCAAGCACATGCTCGTTTCCTGTTTATCCTCAAAAGCTCTTTCCTTTCTTATAGTGTGCAGAACTTGGAAGGAGAAATAAAATAGGGAAATGCTAAAATTACTATGGATGTAGAATGTGTCCTGCCACTGCTCTATTTGCAATAAGGTGAGCTAAAAAATTGCAATCTTTGAAGGAAAGACATCTTCAAATGAGAATCTGACTTTTTCAAAGGAAATCAATGCATTCGTGTAACAGGACCATATGCAATAGCAGAAAATGTCTGTGAGGAAAAGAAATAATATATTAATACATTTTGTGCATTTCATTCCACAAAAAAAAACAGTCAATGCAATTTATCCACAAGGTATGACTATATCCGTAGAAATAAAATGCAAACTAAATGTTTATGGAAAATTAATTTCATTACAACCTTTCACCATAATCATACTGCCTAATTTTCAAAATTTCAAAGCCTATGGTTGTATGTGCAGGTATAAAATTCAACAATTCAACAGTGAGCTTATAGGCATCGAGAGCAAAAGCCAATTTAAATTCCACAAGCATTTGCTCTTCCTAGCACTGATTCATAGGTGCATGTTTTGCTTTGGCTGTAAGTCCCTAAAAATGGCAGAGGCCTATCCAGATACACTGCAGTCATTGACCCCAAAAGAGGGGCTGAACACCCATGATTATGAAGACTGCAAGTCAAGTGAAAATCTTCTTGACACTATGAAAACTGAACTTTGAAGTTGGTATTTTGACATTTAGTCCTAACATTTTACCATACAAATCAGTCTACAAAGCTAACACATGGCCAACATTTACCTTTGCTGTTTATTTTAGAAGCCAGTAATAGGATTTCCACTAAAGCACCAGTGGTTTTCCTTAGAAAACTCACAGATTGTTTCCCAGGCACATGTTCTCTCTTTTTTTAATCACCACTATGCTGGACAGCTGAGTGTTCCTCCTGCATTACCTTAGTTGCAAAACTGTTTGCATTTTTCACTGTTAGGTAGTATAATGAGCCTTTAGGGTACTCCCAGATGTGTTTAGTTCAACTTTCAGTTAACTGAATCCCTTTCTTGTTTGTTTAACTGGAATTTGTTTCTGTGAAAGGGAACTAGCCCATCACTAACAGGTTCTTAGAAACTCAGATCAATAAGATATGAATTAGATTGCAGGGATAGGCAAGAAAGCAAGGAGGAGATGATAGAATAAGAACAACCCCCAAATCTCATTCCTCTTTCTCCTGTCCTCCACCCTGCCCAAAGCCCATGTTCCCATTAATAAACGAGACTCAAGCAGTGCCCAAATTCTGTTTGAATCCTCCAGAGCAAGGCTGTAATATGAATTCTATCACAGGAACATTTGTTTGTATGATTTACCAAAACAATGACAGCTGGCAGAGGAGTGTGCTTGCGGACATGAATCATGGAGAGAATTTCTGGAAGGTGACCCTCACGGGATGCAACGAAGAACATCCTGGTGGGAAATAAATGTGGACAGATTTTAAATGTGCTCATTACTGTGAGTAGGCAAAGAGTGGCTCATGAAAGTCGCAGAGCAGAGCAGAGCAGAGCAGCACTTCTTAGTCTTGTTTGAGGTGTTCTGAATGAAAGCATTGGCAGGAGAAAACCACACACAGAAATCAAAACCACCTCTGAAGGTGTCCCTTGATTGGTGTTTGGAAAGAGTTAATAATTTCTCTCCAATTTTCCTCCTTTACATAAAAAAGCAGCTATTGATTAAGGGCTAGCCTCAGAGAAATTAATTTCCAAATCATTCAAAGAATTTTAAAAATAGTACCCTAAACAAAGTGAGAAAAAGTCCTACGCCTTCTAAACAGTGTAGTAATTTATCATATCCTGCAAAAGGAAAGAACCCTACTATCCCTCCCCCTTGCTTCCATACTTTCAGTGTGTCTCCCACCCCCAGGAACACCAGCAGTGCTCACCTGGACACCGCAAAAACGCCGCCATTCATAGACCCAAAGCAGGAGAGGGCAACAAACACTGGCACAGCTAAGGAAAAGTCTCCCATCAGTCGTTCAGCAAAGGTCTGTTGGGAAAGAGAGAGAAACACACAGTGGTTTTTCATGAAATGGGAAAATAATAATTGTCCTCTATTAAAAAAAAACATGGTGTTAGTTACACCCCATCTCTGCGTCCCTCACTGAAAATTGTGCTGTGCATTTGTTTCCTCTTTTGTGAGAGCACAGCTACCACAGCTAAGCTGAGGGCATGTGGGAGATCTCCTGCTGAAGCAATGATGAGGAGGTGGAATCAGACCCTGCCTTGTGTCAATTTAGACCATTATGGCTCCAAAGAAGAAGTCTGAAGGGCTCAAAGTCTGATCTTTTTTCTACAGCATTCATTTCACTCAGCTGGTACTACCCAGTCCATCCATTCAGGCTTTAGTGCTTTAGGATAGCAGAAAAGCCCTAATTGGAGTTTGGGGCACCACAAGCAACATGCATAATTTTCATCATGTTTAGAAAATGCTTTCTTTCTAGACCTCCCACTAGCTACAGAATTTGGTCATTTTTCAAAACTCACGTCAACTTAAATAGCCACAGGCAGTATCACAACTGGAAAAGAAATGGGATTTTTTTATTTCCTCATTGTGACTCAGATACCATAAATATAAAAATCAATGTCATCACCACAATTCAGCACAATCAAAGCAGTATTTCCTAGCCAGGTTGCCTTGCAACTCCTTCCCTAATGAGCTCCAGTATTCACAGCAAGCCCCTTCCCAAATACTCAGGACAAACATTGTGCAGAGACAAAGTTACTGTATTCTGCTACACAAGATAGCTCAGAGCTCTCTCTTCCATAAATATCTGTAGTTCCTGCTTCCCAGGAGCTGAGTTTACAATCAAGCTCTGAATTTTTCAAGCGCATCCTTGGCTATGAAATTTAAGTCCTACTGACTTTGTTATAAGAGGTAAATAAATACAGCCCAATATTACATTATAAGTGCTACTGATAGCCTGAAGTACAATCCCACTTGTCAGTCAAAAATCAAATTTCACAGGGATGCTAATAAGTGCTGCCAAATTAAAACCTGACTGGATGTGTCCACCCAATCTTTTTCCCCCCTGAAAATAAGAATAATATGAACAAACATAACTGCAGCAGGAAGATCTTTGTATTTTTCTTCTGTAACTTACCACTGCTACAGCTTTTGAAAGCAGCAATTCCCCAGCACTGATTGTAGTGAAATAAGCCACGTTTGTTAACACATAGCCAACTGTGACGATAATCATTGAAATGCATATTGCCAGGGGTATGTTTCTGAAATACACAAGGCAGCTCATTACTTTGCAATCTGGTTGCTAATCCCTGAACACGAAACAAATAACATGAGAAGAACCCACTAATGATGGTGAGTGCACATTTGTTGGTCCCAAAATACTGGTAGAAACTACCAGTAAAAAAAAAAAGGAATAAACAAAACACTCTAGAGGAAGGAAATAGGTTTATAATGAAGAGGTGGGAAACCATTTGGGGGAGGAGTTTTTTGGGGACACCAAGGAGCTTGTGGCCCCTGTGCTTCCTCATTGACCCCCCACTTCCCATTTAAGTTCCCTTCTCAGATTGACTTGCAAACTGAACCCAAACACCCAGAGGTGTTTGACATCTTCCCCTGGATACCAAAATATCCAGCGTGAAAATTCTGCCCTTTCCTCCTAGGTGTATTTCTTCCCTTACACCTTACCACATCCCAGTGATCTCTCACTATTCAGAAGAACAAAAGAGCAGAATATGACACAGAAATGGAAACTGCACAAATTTGTAAATTTAGCACAGCACAAATGGTACTGAAAAGCACAACCCCCCTGCCATCCTAGCTAAAAGACAGAATAACCAACAAATATTTAAAAATGCCAAGCTTTTATATAGCATGTCCTTCTAGTCAGAAAAGCAGAATTATTTCTGTTTTTAAAAGGAGAAATTTGTCCAAGGACACACTGCAAGCAAATGTTTGAGTCAGGAGAAAAATCCAGATGCCTCAAGTGTTACTCTGGTCTCTTTCCACATAACATTATTGATATCTACATCACACCAAGAAAAAACTCAGATCTGAAATTAATCCTTTAGTTCCAAGGCTGAGAGTGATGGTACCTATGGTCCCTCTGAGGAGAGCTGAGAGTTCCTCTTTCATGGCTGGTTCCCTCCAGCTGTCTCCATCAAGGCTGCTTTTGGAGAGGTTACCATATTTAAAGAAGGTCACCCCAGCAGGTGGAAGAAAGGAAAGGCAGAACTAGGAATTCTGGTGCTCCAGAAGAGATCTCAAGCACATTTCTAAAGGACTATTGTAATCACCTCAAAGGAAAAGGCATGTTGAAAACCAGCACAAAGATCCATTGTTTTCTGATATTTTTCTGTAAGAATCACAGCCAGGTAAGAATTTAAGGATCTTCTTCACTACCAGTCCTTGTTTCTCCAATAGATCCTTCACATCAGTATAAATCTGCAAACAAGCTCTAACCTGAGACTGAATAAATAAATGTATTTATAAATAAATCAAGCAGGACAGTATCACTGCTGCACATCTTGGCCACCTCAGAAACCATGGTGTCAAGTGCTCCCATTAACCCAGACACACAGGTAGGTAAGAGGATCATGCCAGTAATGTAACACCAAATCTGGGCAGACATGATGATACTGCATTAAGCCACAGCTACCCCATGCACACATCTCAGGTGAAAAAAACTGGAGAAAGGGAAGTCAGTCAACTTTCAGGATGTGTCTGTTGAGGGAGAAGGTGACAGCAAGGACTAGAGCAAAGAGCCCAGAACACAGGTGCTGTGTTGCTGGAAAACCTACAGTTATGGGCGCAAGAAACACTGCAGCTCTGTGTGGTGATAATATATGCCAAAATGGGGTTTGTAAGTCAGTTGTCAGATATATTGCAATCAGTTGAGATAAGCTTCTTTCCTGACCTTGGTTTAAATTGAATTCAATGCTCTTAGCATCTGATTCAAGGTAGGGATACGTGGGTTTAAAGCCTCTCAAAGCAGGTATTTTATCTATATTTTCTGCATCACTGATTAATGTTTCAACCACCAAGCTTTTGGAAAAATCAGCCCTGATTCCAATCTTAAAAAGAGTGCTTTTAGCAAAATATAGCAAATTTGGACTTTTTTTCACAAATACCATTTAAATGACTGAAAGCATAGTGCTAAACTTAACAGAGTTTTGTTTGTTCTAAGTCTTACTAAGCACCTTAAATTCACATCTAATTTAAATCCCAGTTTAATTTCTGATAAAATTCAAAACTCTGGGGTAGGAGGGTGTGATGTGAAGAATCATGCTTCCAAGCATGACCATTATCTTGGCACTGGAAGCCCTGCTTTGGATATTAACACCAACAAAAAAAAACACACTCAGAAGAATAAAACCCTAAACAAGCCAGAGCTAGTCAGGAAGCACTATTAGTCAGGAAGCTCTATTCATTAAAAAACCTGCAAATCATAATCCAGCGCCTGGAGCAGCACAAGGGATGCTGGGGCTTCTAAGCTCCCAATTCCCTGTTCTTGAAGGAAACAAGTACTTAGGCCTTTTGTCTCCTGGCAGGAGCAAGCTCTCAGGGGGCTGTCGTGTGCCTGCACAACCCTTCCAAGTGCTGCTCATTACCCACTGCTGCCAGTGACAGATTTAGGCAGAAATAAAAGGCCAGTTTCAAGATTTCAGGGATGAGCAATGCAGTATGGTTCATTTCTCGCTGACACCTCCACTCACGTTCACACTTGGCCCTCAAATCTCCTGAGAACACAGGCAGACAGGTAGGAACCATATGCAAAACCACTGAGTGAGGGCTTTAATTGTGTCTTTTCTATCCATCCAATTTAAGAGACAGTTCCCAATTTACAACAGGATCCCATTATCAGACTCTGCTGTGAACTACAGTCTCCATGCTAGAATTAAAGCTGTAATGCCATTAGCAATAAAAACTACCTCCTTACTCTGGAGGATCACTGTACCAATTTTCTTGGAATATTTTAGATATTCTCCAGACTTCCAAATCTTGTCTCTAAATAAGAAAAATCATACCTAGGTTCTATTCTCCATTAAATTGCATGTTTTGATACAGTTTCCATCTTTTCACTTCTGCATTCTATGACTCACACACAACACAGGATGCCCACAATACTGATAAGGCACATTTCTGATGTAAAACAAATTCACAACTGCCTTGCAGCTAGCTGAGACTTATGGACTAGAGAGAGAAAATTCAAAAAAAGGTATTTTTTTTTTAAAGATTTTGATTCATTAAAGCTAAAACTTCTGATGGGAAACTTGACCACATCAGTAGGACATTTCTTTGGAAAAAAATCTTAGAAGAGAACACAAATCTCAACCTACTGAGAAAGACCTCAGAATGGTCAATTGAACCCGTTCCAGATTTTGGCACTCTTAAAAAAAAAAATCTAATCATCCACTGCACTTTCCATAGCACCAAAGAGCAAATTTATCCAAATAACCTGACAATGGGAAAAAAAAAAAAAAAAAAAAAGAAAAAAAATAAAGAAAGAGGCAAGATAAATTTAATATTCCCAGGACTTCAGTGCAAGACTAGAATACACACGGGCTTGCTTTAGTAAGTGCCGTGTTCCAGAGTCCAAACTGTGTCTCTCACCATTGCCAGCCAGTCATTCCATGAGCTGTGGCAATCCCAAATCCTGGACAGCAAGCAGCACATTTTGATATAAACTCACGTATCCCTGACACGTTTTTCATGTAAAAAGCAGCCTATAAGACAACACATTACACTGAAGGGATCAAACAGTCCTCACCGTGTCAACAGGTGAAAAAACTACAATCTCACCCATCTGCCAGGAGAAAAGGCAGATGCAAAACTTCAGAGGTCACCTCCCAGGACTGAATCAAAGCCAGGCATAGAGAGACAAAAGGGATGGGAATCATCACAGCACCTCTCAAATCCACATGTTTCTGCATGCTAACCAGTGTCTCAGGAACTGTGACTTCAGTGACAAGCTATTATTATTTTGTTTATTGAAGATTCCCATCAGTAAATCATCTCTTCCTTTCACTGCCTCCCAATATGTTCCATCCTTATGTTCCAGATCAGAGGAACTTGCAGTCTGTGGGCTTGCAGCTTAGACAATATTCAGTTACATAACCGCCCTTTGTCATCCTGTGATCTTTTTTTGATTTTGAGAGAAGGAATGAAAGAAAGGAAAGCTCAGTCATTAAGGTGCACTCCCATTTGCACCACCACATGCTCCATGGATGCTACTGCTGGAGTGAGTTTTAAAGGGCTCCCCTTATTCATTTCCATGCTTTGATTCCACATCTCTTACTTCAGAGACACAGCAGCATGACACTGGGATAAAAGAGTGAAGAATCAGGCTACAGACTGCATTTAAAAGCCTTCTTGCCTTCTACCACCTAGCAAGAGAAGGAAAGAGCTTCTGGAGTGCTAATTACTTATTTTCTGCTCAGTGTTTGACTTCACTGGTTCAGATAATAATTGCTTACAGCTCACAAATAGGGTCTTCCATGACCAACTGACTTTAAAGGGTGATAGTGTGTTATCAGTGCCCTGCAAAAGGCAGGACATTTTATTAACTTCTCAGATGTTTTCAGCACTTTTTCCAACAGGTTTTCCTCACAAACTAATTAGTATAAATACTGCCTTGTTTTAAGACTTCAGTATTAATTGCACAGGGTAACTCTTTTCCATAAAACATCTTTCAGGCAAACCCTCCTAGCTGAAGTCTCAAGGAGCAAATCTGTCCACAGCCCTTGAGAAACTGAGAATAGTTGCTATGCTCTCAAGGGGATCTGCTTTATTTTAATAGAGATTTAAAGCTGGCTAGGATGTCTTTGTGTACCAACTCAGGTTGCCAAGCCAGATCTGACCAGAGTGCTCATTTATGTCATGGCCCAAGCCCCACCCTGTCAAGTCAACACCTTTTATGAAGCATCTTTCTTGGAAGAGCAGAATGGATTACTCTGAAACTTGGGCTACCAGCCAGAGACACTCCTCATGGTCAAGCAGGATCCTGAATCATTTTGCGTGGAGTGGATAGCATTACTGGCATTTCCAAAGAAAACCATGCCAACACAGCAGGTATCAAAGATGACAGCTAAATACACAAAGGACTTTTTAGATTACAGCACTAAATATTAGTCTTTCTGTCTCTGCTTAGCCATTTCTTGTACAGCAGGCATGTGAGCACTGTTAGGAACCAGAAACTGAGCACAAGAGGCAGCACACAGAGCTACTATGGGGGCTAATTTTTAAAATCTCTTTTAGAGAAGAAATGGAATACAGACTTGAAAAATAAAATATTTATCACTCCCTGTGATTTCTCAGTCAACTCTATTTCCATAAGTACACCAAGTGCCAGTGCTCAACATCTCCATGTTACCTCAGTTGCAAACTTAGTGTACAAAGTTTACAACTGTTTCCAAAGACATGTGAATAACCAAATGTGGCTTTTATTTTGCACTGTAACTTGACCCCAAGTTACATCCCTCCTGAGAACCTGAAAGGCCCAAGGAGCTTGCTTTTCTTTCCTATTGCTATAGTCATTCCTGCAGGGAGCTAGACCTTCCCTAGGAACTAAAGTGTGCTTATCCTTTGAGTCTGGGAGGCTTAACCAGAGAACAGTCAGGTGCATGGAAAATGCAGGATCTCTAGCAGAGGATCTGCATTTTGCATTTCAGAACCTGAAATGGTAGTGGAGATGCCCAGAAGACAATGGTTATTTATCTAGTGTATTGCAATAAAAGTGAGGCTTAGGTTTGACCTGTAGTTAAAGGGTTGTCTGCCACCCTCACAAAAGCTTGCCTTTTAAAAAGCAGCATAGTCTAAATTCAGAGGATTCAAATACAAATATATCATCACTCTTGAGTTTGATGAATGACTTCTATGTTTCTATCTTACATCATCATTTAACATCACCCTCCTGTTACTCCATTTGTGGGAAACCTTAATGTCCTCGAGGAAGTTTGTGACCTTTTCCACCAGAGGGACAAAATCTCAGATTTTACCTTTATTGTCCAGCCCTCTCTCAACCAGAAGATGAAAGGAGCACCTCTGCTCTCTCAAAAAGCTCCAGCATTTTATTTTCTTCTGAGGTCTATTTGTTGGAGGTGCTCCCCGTACAGCCAGTAGTGTAGATTATGGTGAGAAGCACTAGTAAATCACAGCGCTGGCTTGGAGGCAAGGAAGCCATAACAACAAACCTTACACAGGGCTGAAAAAACAAAACCTCTGCCTGCACCCAGCTCCTGGAAATGAAGGGGAAAGGGGCAGAGGCACAATCCAAAGCACTTCCTCCAAGCTGCTTTATTTAGCATGTGATAGTAGGTCTAACTTCCTCCTAACTGCTCCATACCAACACATACCTCATTGCCAGACTCAACTAAATGTAAAAGGGAGGAAGTGAAGTAATTGTGCATTAAAAGTAGTTTAATTTGTTACAGCAGGCTCTCCTGGGAATTTGAAATTATTAATTCCCTGAGCACCTGATTTATGAACAGAGTCTGCTTTCTCCAGACAGGATCACTTTTCTTAGGGAAGATGGACCACTGGCAGTAGCTGGCAGTGGGGGAGTGAGGGATATTTAGAATTATAAACAAGGGAACCTGATCTGGGAAATGTGCTCATCAGGCCACGTAGCTGAGAAACCTAAGCCATCATCTATTGCATAACAATGTCATGGCCAGGGAAAGAGATTACAGTGGTTGTGAAAGGAACCCCACTAAAAACTGTGCTGCCTGTCACAGTACCTCAGTGTTTGCAGGGGCTGGGGTGGGAGCAGAGCCCCGCCTTCATCTGGGTGTAATTCTGCTGCCTACACTGATGATATATGTGTTCCTAATTTGGGCCAGGGCAAAGGACAGAGCAACACTTTGAGTAATGCAATGGAGCAGGCTGGCAAGACTGCTGTCATTCCCAAAATGAGCTGCTCAAGCTCACGGCCTGGCAACAAGTAGCCTGAATTGAAAACACCTCACCCAGTTCCAGGGGAAGGTACAGGAAGGAATGCTACCCCCTCAACCCCTCCAAAAGCTGGACTTTTTGGGAAGCATCACTGGTAGCATATTAATGACTCCTTACAGTAATAAAGAAAGGGAAATGCTTAGGTGCACAGAGCACAGAGGGAAGAGAATGTCTCTGTATGTGCGCAAAAGAAGGAAGATTTTTCATGCTTGCTAAATTCCTTGACATTTAATTTTGAGCAGGAGAGTTTCCACAATGCCAAGGATCATAAAGAAACAATTTGCTGCTGTATGTTACCATTGATATTTCAGCATGAATGAAAATTGCAGCGTTTGGTGATGAAAAGAGCAGCAATTTGTAATAAGGAGCACCATGGAAACTGAAATATCATTTACCAAGACAGGCTCTTCTTCTGAAAGAATTCAAAACGAGAAAAATGGTAACTGCAGGTGCCTTAAAGCATTAGCATTTTTAAAGATAATAAAAGGTGCAAATGAAATTATAAGGAGATGTCTTAACAATACTGCACTGCCATGAAGGTGCTATCTGGCAGATAAATTGTTTTCTCTGCAGAAAGCAGGGAAATTATGGTCTTGCTAAGGACAGCCCAGCACACTGCCTACAGATGTGGAACAGCCCATATAGCACACTGAAATAACTGTAGGAGTTCTGACAGGGAACAGAAATCCAAAGAACTCCAAATGTGAGCTTAAATATGCCTTTGCAGCACACATTAACTGGAAGCACTTGAATGGAGTTCAAATGGGAATATCAATTCTTTCTATTTTATTACCTTCTGTGCTTTGAGTAAGGAAATAGTAAGCTGAAATCCTCTCTCACTAAACCTTCATAATGTTGAAACTACAATCACAGGCATAGGAGAAAAGCTTATCCTTCTCTTTTTTGATGAAGTGATATCATGAAGCAAAATATGCACAATTTTCAAAATGATCAGTAAGGCTGAGATTTCCTTTTTCTGTGTTTAAACTGAGAAATCTTAAACATAACCTTAAACATAACCTTAGAGAGTTAATCCTGAAAATCTGCTGCAAATCAAGTTCCCTGCAGCTGGTAGTGACATGAAATAGCCAGATTTATTAGCCTATTTCAATTATCTTGGACAGTATAATCAATGAGCCTCAGGATTTTAAGGCTGACTCATCCTTGCAATTGCACATTGTCCAATGTACCCTCTGTCAAAAATGCCCTACTATTCCATGCTAAAATCTTAAAATGAAAGTGATAATGAGGGTTTATACAGAATTTACCACATTATCTCTTATCCTGACCCATAGCATCAACAGGACAAATTTACGTGTTAGTTTAGCAATAGTGCTTGCAAGACATTTTTTCAGTAATCAAAAGCACAAAGCAAATAGCAGCATTTGGGCCTCTGTGGGCAAAATTATGTTCTTAAAAGCAGAGAAAACATGTAATTCACTGAGCTCCAGGGTCATTCTAGTACAGCATTGTGAGTCTGCCAACATTTAACACCAAGGTGAGGTGGCCTACAGCTTGGATCTATTCATGTTTGGGATAGCCTGCAACTAAGAAAAAGCCTCTCTTCATGGCTTTCAGAACCACCAAGCAAGAATCCTAAAGCAATTCTGTTTATTTTCACATCTATTAAAATATTTCTTCCTTAGACTCACAAGCAGCTTATTCTCCACTGGGAGCTTTGCCCAAGGAAAAGGAATTTCAGAGTCTTCTATGCTCCTTGTGGATAAATCTTTACTTTTATCTGGTTTTGCTTAGCAACTGTTTTTTTCCCATAATAAACAGATATGACAAACTAGAAGTGCCTGTCATTCCTTTACAGTGTTGAATGAATGTAAATTTTCTTTCCTTTAAAGTATCCCCACATAGAAGTTAAACCTCTTGTCATATCAGAGTGCTCCTATTCATTATCCATTTTCATGGTCTGCGGAGGAGGTCTCTAAATTGCTGTTAGATTTTTTCAAATTATGATATCAAAACTATTCTTGTAATGGATTTTCCATTCCATCATACTTTAAAAAATTAAATAATGTTATTATATAGTCCACTTTTTCACAATAAACAAAACATAATGACAAGGTGAAGATGCAAATAACAGCACTTATTCAACAGCAAGTGTTACAAGTGAATGAGGATTGACATAATAAACCTCAGCACTGCAACTTGTGAAATGCAGATTATTCACTTCACAGCACCCTTGGAGTGTTAATAATCTTATATAAATCCTCTTGGCTTACATTTCATGGATACAGACTGTACTGTAATTTAAATGACTAAAAACCCTAATGGTCACTTAGTCAACAATAGGCACTCCATAAATAAAATATCACTGTCACTATGTGTTTAAAATTCCAAGATATTCTCAGCCAAATATCAACATGTAAGCTACACTGTAAGTGACCAGAACGTGCTCCCAGAACATCTGCACATCCATAAGCACTCACATAAAGCAGCCACCATGCAGTGAAGGGGTGTGCAGGGGAATAGGAATCTTAGCATTCACTAGCTAAGATCAGTGCTCCTCTGATGGAAAATCTGCTGTAACACAAGAAAGGATGTGCTCATCTACAGGAAAAATGAACAAAGCCAAATTGTCTCATTTTGATATGACTCTTACATATCTTAAACACAAGCCAGCAATCTCACTACTGATTAAAGATGAACAATCAGACAAGAGAACCCCATTTAATGTCTCATACAAAAAGACTGTGCCAGAGTAAGTTATTGTGCTGGCTGAACTAAGTGGAACACATTCCTTCTCTTGTGTGTGCTAATACCATTGCCATTGGAATTTTGACTGTGCTGTTCTAAAGAATAACTACTCATGGTGGCGTGACTTTGTGCATTATAAAACTCCAATCTGATCTGCATGACTGCAATTAACAGCATACAGCCCTTGCAGTTTGTGTTGCCCATTGCTTTGTATTTTATTTTAT
Organism: Alethe diademata; assembly: GCA_025584955.1. Taxonomy (NCBI): domain Eukaryota; kingdom Metazoa; phylum Chordata; class Aves; order Passeriformes; family Muscicapidae; genus Alethe; species Alethe diademata. Next base: position 9,153,331 of record JANRMJ010000088.1, read on the forward strand.
TCTCCCATTTTGTATGCTATCCCAGTAAGAAATGCTGTCTTACTTTCTCTGACAGTCACCTCACCACCTCTGTCAGATGGTGCCAGCCAGCATCAGCCTAATGGTGCTCCAAGAAAAGATGTGCTGTTAATGGCAAGCAAAATGCTGCTGCATGTGCTGGTTTAACACCCTGCTTACCTAACACTGCCTTGGCATTCTGCTCTTCCTCATTTTTGAGGCTCAGCTTTAAAGAGAAAAGGAAATAAAAAGTGGCAGAAAAGGGTCATCCCCTTCTGGCTCCAGGAGAGGATGCACCAAATACAGATCACAAAATTGCACTGTGAATTGAAGTAGCTGTCACTGCCCTGCATAACTAACCATGGGTAGTGGGGGTGCCTTGCTTTCACAAATACCAGGATAAATGGCTGTGAGACGTCTTTTTCTGTACCTAACACTGACAGTACCCATGAGAAAATGCTGATCTACAATTTTATAAGGAATTTCATGGTTTTGACCGGATTCTGCAGTGAGATTTCAGTGCTATTTGAAACACAGATTTAAATCTCAGACCAAAACATTAGGGTGAGTACTCTGAGTCACCTCCACAAGAGCTAATTTTTTTGGTAAACACAGAAATAAGAGCTCGAACATCATACAAAGCCAGGTTCCAGTTTTAAAGAGAGAAAATCTGTGAGAGGTTTGCCTACAAAGCAGAGCAGCACCCACACTAGAAGTTCTATAGAACATGCTTGCTTTCACAAAGAGTGCAACACCCCTGGGACCCAAGACAAGAGATGCAAGGTGCAGCTGCAGTGACTGTTCTGATCCACCTCAGCTGGACTTGCCACCCTAGTGAATTTATTCATTTTTTTATCTAACCCTAATAATTTTTCTAACTACTCACTGTTGCTCATCTCTTTTCCAGTCATTTCAGTCAGGCCTCCTGCTTAGGAGCCACCAAAAGAGAATGAAAAATGTCTAATGGAACCTTCAGTGTGGCCAAAAGAAGAGCTGCTCAGCCCTGAGAAACCCATCATCTCTCCAGTAAAATACACTCTGCTCTACAGCAGAACAAGTGTCTCCAAGCAATTTTTATTCCCACCATGAGTATTTTGCCAAGCTGAAGAGGATACTGTCACCCTTCTGTACAGGTATGTCCCTCAGGGAAACAGAAATAGATGTTAGAACAGTTTTGCATGTGTTTCAGCTGGTAAAAATTAAGAAAAATCCAGGGCAATGGAAACTTCGAAGGTTACAATGTTTTGTGTTACATTACATTACCCTGCCGGTAAAGCAGACTACAATATTTCCAGCTACGCAGAGAGACTGTGTATAAACATTTGTTTTACTTCCTTAGGAGAGCTGATTCATAGTAACCATGATTCACATAAACAAACAGAAATGGCTTAAAAAAAAACAAAAAAATAAAACCACCAACAGGAAAGAAAACAAACCTTACACTCAGCAGGTTATCACGTTGGCAAACAAAACGAGCCACGAGGGCTGGAAAGGAGCAACCTGCCGTGCAGTGGCACGGCACCATGCACCACAGCCAGGGCCAGCACGTGGGTTTGTCACATCCTGACACCTTGGAGACACCAAAGCTCCATGGAACAGAGGGGCTGCAGGACCCTTTGCCATGGCCAGCCACTAGGACACACTTTCTGCTTTCTGGAGAAGGATGGGAAGCTCCAGCTGAGCTCCCTGGGCTTTGCTCCCTCAAAAGAGGTGCCACAGGCTTGTCAGAGGAAAACCTGTTTGAGGGCTCTTCCCTCAAATGTTGATGTTTGCCCCTCCTGTGTACACTGCAAGCAAAACCTCACCCATGCCCAGTCGTGGCACCTTCCCTTGTCACCAATGAATCAACAAAAACAGACACTTGTAAAAATCACGACTGAAATCATACAATAGTTTTGGTTGGAACGGACCTTAAAGACCACCTAGTTCCAGCCCTCTGCCATGGACAGGGACAGCTTCCCCTTGACCAGTTTGCTCAACCCTCATCCCCTCAGAAGAGATTAATCCAGACCCCCTTTCTCCACTGGCCCTGG
>JANRMJ010000088.1:9155460-9195190 GCA_025584955.1 Alethe diademata
ACCCTCATCCCCTCAGAAGAGATTAATCCAGACCCCCTTTCTCCACTGGCCCTGGATAAAAAAAAGAAGTAAGGAGCCCAGGCATCTGCATGCTCACTCATCCAGTGAGTTTGCAGGAAGCTCTCCCACCCACCTCTCCTGCAGCAGGATCCTGCCCCAATGATGCATTTTCAGAGCTATCAAACAGTTCTAACATATAATCTTCGTTTCCATTTCAAGTTGGTCCTTTTATCTTAACCCATAGAGTGTACATAAACAGAAACAAACATATCAAAGCAATGGCTTCTGCAGCATTGCCTTAGTGTAGATGCTCTTAGAGGGGGACAATATCTCAGGCAGCACTTTCACCCTGCTTTACCATCCTCCCTCCCAACAGCACCCTCAGAACAGAACCACTACTAACTAATATATATATGCTATAAACCATGTCCTGCTATATAGCAGTATGGAATTACATTCTCTGCCCTTGCAATTTGTCTTTTTCCTTCCATCCTCCACCTATATTTGCTGAATAGATTTGGTTTTTCAGGTGGCTGACTACCTTCCCGATTTCTGACTAATGTCTTGGCGCTATCCTTATTACATTTTTGAGACATAAAAGGAGTCAGAATCAGATTCTACATCAGACAATTAGGGGGAAAAGAGCAGAGGCAGCACTGTTAATTTCAACACACATATCCACAGATAAAACCCAGCATAGCAATACTGTATCTAACCTTGCATCTATAGCACTCATTTTTATTCTGCCATTTTCCCACTCACTCTTCTCCAACAGCCATGCCAGGTGTGTGCTATAACTCTGTATGAAATAATAACTCAGTCTGTAAAAATCAAACAAATACATAGAAAAAGACAACTACAGTGTTTCTTTAGTGTTCCCTCGAAGTTTAAGTGTGAAGACTGCATTGCCTAGTCCTGAATATTTGCATGGCCTTCAGCTCAACTTTAATGTGAGTAGGAGTATTTCATACAAGGAATATAAATGTTAGAACAGGCAATGATGCATGTGACCTTGCCTTGCTTCATTTGATATTGAATTATTAGTCTTCTCAACTGCAGTTTTATAAGACATCCTTATTGTCTTATTTAATGTTCAAGGTACATCTTTGAAATCTTTACAGACACAATAGATTACATCAGTCTTTTTTCTAATTTACACATACTGACTGATATATCAGTTTAAATCCTGCCACAGGTAGCTCTTCACTGCAGTCAATTGCTAAACAAAACATCAGTTGTTTTTTTTTTTATTTTTATTTTTTTAATGTAAAATAGAAAGAAAATGAAGTGGAAGTAGGAGAGAGAAAGACCTGAAGACAAATGAACCAATTCAAATGCTAAATTGTGGTTTAGAAAGCAGCTGCCAATGACAAAAAGGTACAGCACCCCAGGGTCATCTCTCTCATGGTGTAGAATTTCACCACGGGACTCAGCAGTGATAAAAACAAAAAAAAACAAAAAAAAAAAAAAAAAAAAGTGGGGTAGGAAGGGGGAAGGGAAAAGCAAGCAACCACACACGGGAAAAGGAAAAGTAAATAAAAATATCTGATAATATGTGTTGAATGTGTGCCATGTACACATCCCTGAACACCACAGAGTGTGACAGCATCCGCTAGGTCAGTCCCTAACCAAATGCATGAGGAAAACATGCAGCCTCTGGAGAGCAGCAGGCACACACAGGGGCTGTCTCTGCCTGTCTCAGAGGAAAGGAAGAGGAATAGTGCCCAGTGAAACCTGCAGCCCTTTTGCTGTCCCTGCTGCTGAAGCCTTTGCTGCCTGTGATCACGCAGATGAGAGGTGAGTTCATGCACTGAGCCATCTCCCCAGACCCTCTGTCGCCTGCATCTATTGCTCTGGTGAATTCAGAGCAGTGCTCAGACACCAAGTGCATCTGTCAAAGACAAGGCAGGGGATTTGCAGTGTTTTCTGCAGACATCTGGCTCCCTCCAGACCCAGACTGCACAGCACACTGTGCTGCCCAGCTGTGCTCTCTATTCCCTCTCTCTTGTGACACAGCCCTGCTGTGAAGCAGGACCCAATGCACCGATGGGGCAGGGGACACTCAGGTGTGGCAGGAGGAATTTGTGTTCAATGGCCAAGAATAAGGAAAATAAGAACAGAAGGACTGAATCTGCATCCTCAGTTAATTATATTATAGATGGTAGCTACTATGTTGAAGGTCTCAGAAATTACAGGGGCAAAGAAATGTCTTCGCTACAAGAGTACAGGATAACTCACATTATCAAATCCAAAAATCCAGTCCAATGTAATTGAAGTTAATGAAAAGACAAAGAAACCAATTATTTGGATTTTAGTTTGGGTCACCATTTCCAATTCCATTCTTTCCCCATTTTTAACTCAAGGTGCTAATATGGTTAAAATCACAGTGTCATTTTTTAATTCTGGTTGGAAATATTTTGTGAATTCAGTGATCCCCAACAAATCACAGACAGACCCCAGTTGGGGTTCACAAGCAAGTTGCAACCCTTCAACCGTCTGCCTGTATCACATGTGATTCAATCACATTTTTTATCAGCAGAACCATCAGATTGTCCAGGTTAGGGCATTTATGGCACATCTCCTGGGGGATGGGATGGAGAGCTGGTTTAGATTACTATGTAAGATGTAACCAAAAGTATGTATTCTATTACCAGTTGTTAAAACCAGATGGTGCAGTGCTCTTTATCTCTTCCATGAGCCATCCTGCCTCCAGGGGGATGTTTTCTGCTCATGGGCCATTGAGTGCCACTGCATGACTGATAAAAGCTCACCATCCCATTGTGAGATGTTCCACGCAGAGGGAGGAGACAAACATTCCTACCTGGATATAATCTGAGATTTGGAACACCACAAGCAGCTTTATCCACTGAATTCCCAGAGGAAAAGAGCTCCATAACCACCACTGGACCTCCAGAGGAAGACCAGACCCTTCTACAAGATCACTGCTTCAACAGAAGCACATCTGTCACTCCAAGAGGATTGCAGCCACCATTTAATCACCTGCTACCACCACCCTGGCCAACAGGGTGTCAGGTTGTATTCTGACTGTCTCAGTGTTTCTATATTATTGCCTTTATCCTAATTTTCCCATTAAATTGTAACTCTGATTGGGATCTCCCACTAGTTTGCTTTCAAACTAGTACAAGAATGAAGAGAGGAAAGGTTGGAGCCAGAACTCAGGAGTGTTTAAGGCCAGGTTATATAAGACCCTGAGAAGCCTGGTCTAAAATCTCCCAAACTAGGAGTGAAAAAAGAATATAAAGAAATGCAGAGCAACTCAAAATATTTGGTTCCTGCCTATAAGAGAATTTCCAACTTCCAGCAAGAGACTGAAATATTTAGTTTCAGAAATGAATTATTAGTAATTTCTAAAAGAAACAATAATTAATGAGCTGAAGATTTGAGTCATGCAAATAGTAAAGAGATAATTAGGTTAGCAGGAAAACAAAAGTAAAGGCAAGATCGTTTTATTAAGAACAATCTCATGCTGGTGGGTCAACTCCCCTGAGATCTAGTAATTGTCTATTTATCCCTCTCAAACACACACAAATACTACTGAATTACATTCTTAATTAAATGTTTTACATACATTTTACAAATACCCATGCTTGGTTTCGTAAAAGTACATTTGAGCTAGTAAATTAATTTGTGTTCTTTATTTGGCAGATTCAGCTCCCCATTAAAGGATTTTATAGATTTGAAAACATGATTTTATCATTTACAGAGGGCACAAATAAACTGTAGAAATTGTTGTTGAATTCACCAGGTTTGGACACCTCATCAGAGAAGCATCCCATATAACTGAAAGAATTTAAGCAGACTGCAATGCTGCCAGATACAGCCGAATTTAGGAAGTATAAAACTTCTATTAAAGACATACAAAAATAGCTGTGGGGAGGCCAATTAGAGCATTCTCATTCTATGATGAAGAATAAGTATTAAAGTGCAAAAAAACCAAGACACAAATAATATATAGAGGAAAAATGCAAATGCTCACTTAACTGACCTGGTTTTCCCTTTAAGGTAATATGAATTCACATGAGCAAATGGGTTTTACAAAATACTGGAAAGATTAGCATTTGTCTCTTTTGATTATCTTCAGGTAAAATATCACAATGTAATCCTATAACTTCTGCACTGAATATTTGGCACTGTAGCCTGACATGAAGAAAATGAATTGGAGTCAAATGTGTCTTTTAGGAATAAGTAGAATATAATGGCACAAGAAAGATTTCAAACTCCAGGCAGATAAACCTTTCTAATGTCTAAGAGTACAGGTATTAATATTCCTCTTCAGAATAAATCTTGCCATTAAATGACAAAATAATAAAAAATATATTGACAATGAGCAACAATGATTGCAATTCAAGTTCCTGACTGACTTTGGTAGGGTGCTGCATTTTAATGTGAAGCACCAAAATCAGATGGCAACAAATAACGAGTGAGCTGGAAGAATTGAAGCATTTTAGCCACCATTCCCCTCCCATCCATCTGCACCTCTATAATGCTCAGATAGACTGAAGAAAGCACCCCTAATACTTTATTTCTCTCACTCAGTCCTCATAGATGCAAAGTTAACTCTATAATTAGAATGAATGGGTGGCACACGTTGGCTAGACGTGACATCCACATTATTTAAAAACAGTATAAAAATAGATTCTCTCAAACACTTTGATATCCTGGTTTCACAAAATGTCTGAAGACATCAAGCTCTACTGACTTGCTATACAGCTACTGTTGCTTGGTGCTTTGGAAAAGAAGGAATAAATGAAGTGAGAAGAACACTGGAAAAATCTAATAGACAAACCAACTGATCTCAGACCCCAAGGTCATAACAAAGCAATTCATTTTGTGGTTTTTCAACAGCACAAGACATGATTTATCAATCTGAAACCACACTTACAAACACTATACATCTCAATAATATGTTCCTTGCACTGTGTAAGTTTTTAAACAATGACAGATTGCCTGGGCTGGACCAAAGTTATTTTACAAATAGAAATGAAATATTTGCAAATGAAATGGTTCAATAAGTGACGGGAGAAAGAAATGAAAAAAAAAAAAGGGAGAGAGAGAAAAAAATAAATTATTATGCCAAATAACATCTGTACTTAACTGCAAAGTAACCTATGCTTCAAAATGCTTTCAGAATCCACATTCTTTGAAATTCTACCATTTTTGTCCACTAAATTAAAAATATTTTCTAAGTTCAACAACACCAACGAAAGTCTACACTGCCAAAGAAATAAAACTATTTAGTTAAACAAGGGCTATAAATTAACATCTCTATCAAGCTGCCCAGCTGATGACAGACAGCCTTGAAGTCAGTAAAGAATTTAAGTTTCCCTCCTCTTACAGCGAAACATTATTTTCTCTCTCTTCCAACACAAATCTTCACAACTTGAAGCTTTCAGGCCAATCATCTACTCATAGTGAGGATGGAGCACAGTTTTGTTAAAGTGGGATTCTCCTTTAGACACAACCTGCCTCTGACTTTGACAAGGCTCTGAAGATATTGCTGTGATGTGAAAACAGTCCTGTGTTATCTTCTCATCTGGTGGCTGCCAAAATTCTTGATGAACTTTAGCACTGATTCCAGACTCTGCTCAGCCTGGGAAGGGAAGAAGGAAGTGCTCTTCAGGCATGAGCTGCTTTTAGGGTCTTGACTGAAAAAACTCAGCCTGTATCTTGAGAGTACACAGTGAGTGCTCAAGAATACAGATGAGATCAAAGACTGTGTACAAGAAATGAGTCTGGAAGTTCAACATGCAGGATTTCTAGTCCTCTAAATTTCCTGCTCCAGACAACGTGGCTCCTTTCACTTTTCAAGTGACAAACTCTCTCAGAGACCTGGCTGTTCCTTCATTCACCTATTATTTAACAATGTAATAAAATAAGACCTCAGTTTGAGACTGATCCTTATAAAGTAAGAAAATCGAGCAGATCAAAGCTGCATGTGATGTGGCTGCACAAGTTTGCTTTGGTGAAGTTCAGCTTCAAGAATTATTTAGGTATTTCATTTGAAACAACAATGGCTATTGACCCAGCCCGTACATGGAAAGCATAATTTTCAAAAAAAAAAAGGAAAATAAATTTGTTGTCGCACTTTAATGTTGTTCCACATATTCTTGACAATTAAATTATTTCAGGCTATTTTAAAAATTTGTACATTGACACTGCAACCATGACTCCTTCTAAAATAAACATTAACTTCATGTTTCTTCAGGACCTACTAATAGCCACATGAGAGAAGCACTTGAACAAAGAGGAATAAAGAAATGAGTTCAGGCTTAAAAATGAGCCATCAAAAGGGGGTTTAGTGAGAGACAGAAACAGCTCCTTTCACATCTTATGATAATTGGGGTTATAATAATGTCCTTACACAAAAGAGGGAACAAGAGGCATTTCCAAAGTGAGAATTCAACGCTACTTCTAAAACTCTGTTCAAAAAGTAATGACATTCACTTTGAGAGTTTTTTTAAGTCTTTCTGTTCTCTTTTCTGTAATGTAAAGGGCACTTGCTCCCTGCTTTGCTCATTCCTGCTTTCCCTCTCTAGGGTTTCATATTGCTTCAGCACCCCAGTGCCTAAGACCCAGTGTATTTCTCCTACTCACAGACCTCAGTGTGGAATTTATTGCACCTCCACAGACTCCCACAGCCTCCAAAGCCCTTCCTGCCTCTACAAACACCTGCTTGGAGCACAGAGGGGACTGGGCAAAGGCACAAGCATCCCTCTTTCCCTGCCTCTCTCCTGCATTCCCAAAGACACCTGCCACACTCCAAAATTATTTCCTGTTGCCATACACCACAGAAAGAAACGCAATCCCTATCTGGGAAACAATGACTAATAGCAGATACTTCTGCCTTCCTATGCATCTCAGGATGCAGTCTAGGGCTCACCTCTACAGAATGTTTTGGTTTGGAAGGGACCTTAAAGATCATCTTGTTCCAATCTTGTTGCCATGTGTAGGGACACCTTCCACTAGACCAGGCTGCTCAAAGCCCCATCCCTACTCTCTGCTAGAGCATTCCTGCCCATCCCCCTGCTGTAAACCTGGCACATCCCTTTGGAACATTCACTGGGGGTTTGCAGCCTGCTGGTTCTCATGGGAATGGAGCTGATCACTCACCTCAGTTTCTTCCAAAGCTGTCTCACACCTGGAAATGCACAACTGTGACTGATTCTCAGGCAAATATTTACTTTGGCAGGTGCAGGGCAGAAGACCTCACTGGGCTCACCTCTTTTGCTGTAAGTAATTTGCATCCATCCTAACCACTGACAAACATGACAAATTGCACACCTGGAGCTGTTACAAGCTCTGAGTGGTTCAAGTCCGTACTTTCCTCTTCCTTTTTAAAACCAGCTACATCATACCTACATAGAAGTGCAATACAGTGGAATCACAGAATAGTTTGGGTTGGGAGGGACCTTAAAGGTGTGGCTCCAAGCCCCCTACAACAGCAGGACAATTAGTGGCTCATCTGTCATTTGCACTGGGTTTAGTGGGAGCTGACACTGAGATTAATCCACGCTATTCCCTTGCCCTGTAGCTTTGGGAACAGTGGTGGAGCAGGTCTTGGTTCAGGAGATCTTTCCAACAGACCATTCACAGGTGGCAACCAGATAAAAAACATGTTCCAAATGTTTAATTTAATTTTTAATATCCCACTCTCTTCTATATTGTACCTTGGCATAGAGATTGTAAAAACTGGGCATCTACTCATCCTCTCAAAGTGCAGCCTCAAGAGGAAGAGTGATGAAGGGAAGTTTTAAGAGCCTTGTGATAACACTGCAAGTGTAATATCAAGCTGTTTTTTTGGTTTTCTTTCCAGTGCCATCCTGGAATACAATAAACCAGCCAGGTTATGTGGTTTGCCCTCCAGTACTACATCCTCAGTGGCAGCACAAATTAACTTCAGCAGCTCTCCAAGGATAACCTGGAGAACAGAAAAGCTCTCCCAAGATGGGAAAAGACAGTCTTCTTCCCTTACATCCTAGCTGCAATGGAAAAAAAACAGAATTGAACCAACACCACTTCTCTTAGCTGAGATATATCAAGGGGTGCTTTTCTGTCCTATGCAGCAGAGCAGAATGTTCAAAAATATGCACTCCTCTGACTCAAATCACAAAATAACTCAACATATATCAAAATAGCTATAATGAAAATTACCAAGAATTCTAGTTGAAAAAACTGCAGAGACACAGAACTGCATGAAAAGTCACAAAGTGTGTGGACATCTGCATGTTTAAAAAGATCACACAGTATTGATATCAACCACACAATAATTTAAAAACTAGATTTCTCTAGCTGAATTTAATCATACCACCAAGATTCTGACTCCTAACCTATCTCCTGAGAATTTCCTGAAGTAGTAGATGTTCTGGACCAGAATCCCTTCACTCCTACATTTAGTTTCACATTTAAAATCAGTCTGTCATACAACAATTTTTCAGAAGTAAAAAAAAAATGTGCAGTTTGTCTTTTGGTTTTACTGTCTGCCTCTCATGGTTTATAAAGAGCACAGATCCCTGGTAGTTAAACCCTGGATCATCCAGCTTGAGCTCATGGGTGTCCCAGGCCTGGGAATCCTTAGCCAGCTGCTCTCCACTGACAAAAATGACTTAGAAGCACAGAAGCCTTCAGGTTTGAAAAGACCTCTAAGACCATTGAGTCCAGCCATGAACCCAGCCCTGCCCACTCCACCACTAAACCATGTCCCAAGTGCCACATTTTAAATACATCCAGAGTCATGTTTTACTAAACCACAGCTCCTCAAGTGGTGTTTTATCAGAACTGAAGTTCACCAGCGAAAAACCCATTTGTACTTAGTTATCTGTCATAATGATTACTCATAAATATTAATGCAGTGTTTTCTACCTGGTCCCAAATTCCTGTCACACAATTCTCACTGAACAGATCCTGATCACATCAAAGAGCACACTAACACACAGCACATCTCAAAGTCACTGAGACAATGGAAATCTGCCATTCTACCAGCCTCAAGTTTTATCATCCATTTCCTTATAATGATTTTCAGGCCTCTGAAACAGCACCAGGTTTGGTTCAGACTCTGAAGAAACAAATAAAAACTTTCTGCATGCTCTCAATCAATGGCTTGGGGTTTTCTACCCCTATATGTCTCAGATTCATATTATCTGAGTGTACAGTATCGGAGGTCCTTTTAAAACAATAAGCAATTTGCTACCCAGACAGCTATCTTATTTTTAAAACTTAGGAAAATTATATTTAGTCATTAATTTCTTTATTTCTTTTCCTCAAAGAAAACACATTGATCTGGAAAGGCATATTTTATCTAACTTTTACAAAACATTAGTAGCTATTTTATTACTGGCCCCACATACCAAAACAAATCTACCAAAATAGATGGCACAAATCTAACTCTCCCTAACAGGGTAACTTTTCTTCCTATGTTTTACAGGCAGGTGATGTGAGAATATTCATTTCTGGTTGGAAACAGGCTCCAACCCATATCCCCTGTTCAGTTTAGTTAGATTGGATGCTGTGTGATGTGTATTCAAGACCCTGCATTTCTGAGACATCTAAAACAAGTAGAACTGAGTATTTGATTAATATTTAAACACAGCAAAACTGACAAATATTGCAGCAGGTAAGTTTCTTGGGCAAGATTTCCCTGACAGGATATCAGTAACTTCCACTGAAAGGAGCCACTGGTATTTACTTGTATCCTGAGGGTGAGAACCAGAGCCCAAGAGATCTACTTAATTTTCTGCTTTCTGTGTAGATAAAAGCAGAATACATAATAAGGTCACAACAGACCAAAAATAGCAAATCTTCAAGCAGTTGCAATTCAAATAGACACCAGATCTGCTGGAAGGCAAGCAGCTTGACCAGCATGCAGAACTTCTGAAGATCACTACTCTATAACATTTTAAATTTCAAAACCATTTTTCAAAAGTCAAGCAAAACATTAAGTACATACTTTTCAGGGTTTTCCACTTCTTCGGTAACAAAATTGAGGTAAAACCTAGAAAATAGTTATAAAATGTATTATAAGATTTATTCTTATATTCTTACATTTTTATTCCGTGTTTCTTTCACGAAGAATCAAGATATTTTCTGTTAAGCACTGCTGTTAAATACAGTAGGCTTTGCAGGCCCATGCTTGGATTAAAGAGGGAGAGATATTTAACCTTTCTTATCCCAACACTCAGGAAGGGAATTCTTATAAAAGACAGCAAAGCAGGAAAGAAAAAGATAATAGCTATGTAAAGTCAGTATGTAATTAAGCTATTTTTTCCTCCTGACATACTATGCAGTTCATGGTTTACCCTAATTTCATACATGCACACACACACGCACCCTTCAAGCTTTATATTCCTTTTGTGCTTGTTGCCTTTTACAGTTTCAGGTTATATTGGCAAAAAGTCTCATCAGAGTACTCAGCAAGGGCTTCTTAACAATACAAATAACTGAAGCCTTAGAAAAACCCCTCCTAAACCAAGAACTTTCACCCTAGTTTGTTGCACAGGATCTCAAGCCCAGGTTGCTAGCCCTGCATGTCTTGCACAACCTCCAGTACAGGTTGCACTGATCGTATTCCAGCAGCATCCAAGAGACAGCTCTGTATGGGAATTCACAGGAGCTGCTCACCAGGCACAGCCCTGCACACAAAGCAACAACAAGCCTCAAGGTCACTGAACCCTCTGTTCTACATTTATTAGCACTAGGGCTGTGCCTGACTGGATCACAATTGTGCCTGGCTCAGAGTCAGGCTCAGAGTCAGGTCTTGTCTAATTAAACAGAGCAGCCAATACAGTGCCTGTGCTGGCCTCCTGCTTTTGTGCAGGAAGATAAATGGCACCTGAGCCACGGTGCTGCAGTGAATAAACACCTGGTAACTGATCTGGCAGAAAGTTTGGAGCTTTGCCCCATCACAAGTCTCAGAGCAGAACTGAGTTGGCAGAACAAGTGGTTCATGGTTTTTTAAAAGTCATGATTTTGTGACTGAGCATGAAATTCTTTGTCACCTTATGAAAAAACATCCATGCTTGTTTTTAAATGTTCTAGTGCATAGAGCACAGAAGAAGATTTAGGTTAGATATATGGAGGAAAGTCTTTACAGTGAGGATAGTGGAGCACTGGAACTGGATGCCCAAGGAAGCTGTGGATGCCCCATCACTGGAAGTGTTCAAGGCAGGTTGGATGGGGCTTTGAGCAACCTGGCCTAGTGGGAAGAGTTCCTACACTTGGCAGGGGAGTTGGAACAAAATTATCTTTAAGGTCCCTTCCAACCTAAACCATTCTATGATAGCCCAGCATCAGTCCTTTTATTGATGCAAAGACATGTTTCTTGCATTCTTTTCTCCACTTGTCCTTTTTCAGCCAGAATTTTAAGTACTCAATAGCCTACACTTGCTCTTGGCAGCATGAACCCACACACAGAACAGATATTGCTTTCCTTTTCTTCTTCTAAGCTGTATCATTAAAAGTTAACAGTTTAAAGTTAACAGTCTTGTGAGCTATGCATAAAATTCTGCCTGCATCCCAGGACACATCACCAACACTTGCAGCTCTACTTCATATTCAGCAAATTGTATTGATTTAGCCCCGTGAAACTGATAGTGCAAGGATATTGCCACTCCACTTAATGATCTGCTCCTCCGTGCTCTGAGGTGATGAATTTTAGCTGATGGCAAAGAAAAATAGACAGCTGGGAAGAAACACTAACCAAATCAGGTCTTTTTCCTGCTGATTTATTTTATAAGTGGCAAATAAGGACCTCGAAATAAAAGCCAGAAGGTGTAAAGGGGGGGGAAACAGAAAGATCATTTTTATTGGAAGGCTTTAAACCATTGTGTGAAAAATGGAAAGAAACAACAGAATGACAGTGTTTTCGATGAAGTATTTTGCAGGAAAGAAACTCTGAATAATATTAAAGAGCTTTTTAAATTGTTTTGATACAAAAACTTCAGTTAATATTTAAAAAGTGAGAAACCATCACATTTATGGATATGACAGACAGAGGATAGTTATAGGAGAGAGGGGGAAGAAAGTAGAGATTGTCCACATAATCAATTCCATTTCTTTGAGATTTCAAAATGCCAGGCTCTTTTCTTACATATCTATCCCAGATAAAGGCTTTGGACTCTCTTGGGTTTCCTCCCCCTGCTGCTATTTAATATATAAAGTTCTGTTCACACTCCAGTGTGCAGATTTACAGTGCTCCTGCAACCAGGGAGTTACAGATGGGGAGAGAACGCCCATGCTCAGCCCATTGTCCCTCCAAAGGAAATAAATAAACCCCTTATCTGGCAGCCCTCGCCTTTGGTGCAAGATAAAGACCTTGGCTGCCTGTGAGGCTCTGGGGAGCCAAGGGAAGGGCTGCAGACAAAGCTATCTCAAAATAAGCCCACTCTGAGCACTGTGCTCTGCTTCCTTCCCCCCAGGCTGCTGCTGCAGCCCTTTGGCACTGCTCAATGTGAATAAATCATAAAGGCAGGTTCCAGAAGCAGCAGCACCTTTCAAACCAGCTGCTGTGTACTTTGGAGGGGGAAGAAAGAAAGAATTTGAAAGTTCTAAGCAGGACACCTGAAGGTAGAGTCTCATACCTTTGCTCACACTTGACTTTTGTGGAAGTAATTTGCACTTCTTTTAAGCATGGTCCAAATCTCACAGAGTGAGTAGCATAAAAATCTTGAGATTTTAATTCTGTTTTGTGGTCCATACTACTTTCATTGGTTCTTACTTGTCAAATACTGCTTTTACAGAGCAAGGCTAAGGGTCACACAACTTTGTAACAGAATCCTAGATTTGCTTTTTATATCATTACTGACTTCTTAAAAAAATTACAGCTTCATTAGTCTTTTTATCCTTTTTTTAAAATATTTATTGAAAAAATTAAGAATATTCCTTTCTTGTGGTGCAATTATTTTGATGGTCAATTGTGGTGCAATTATTTTGGTGGTCAGTGTATGTTTATATATTGTACACTGAAAAAGAAAAATCTTTCCTTTGCAGAGCTGCTTGCACAATGACTACTGAGCACACGGAACAGTGGTGAGGACTACCCTAGCTGTATGCTGTAGCCTGGCAAAAGATGCAGAATGTGCTACTCATTGCTCCATGTAAATAAATGTCATTGTTAGAGCACATTAGTGTTTGTTTTCAGGAAAGATATGTGTAAGTTTCATCCACTTACCAGCCTGAATAGGCATACATTCCTGAATAGAAAGCAAGTGGTAATCCCATAATACTGGCATCGTTCCCTGCAAAGGCATTTTTAAAGTGCTGTGTTTCTCCTGCAAAATCAAAAGAAAAAAAGAAGCTGAAAAATAAGCTCTTTGGTCATAACTACTTTTAAAAAAACAAATACAACACATCACAGAACATTTAATTACTCAAAAGCTCACTGTTATCACGTCCTGCCCTTGACCTTAAATTGTGACCCAACCCTTGCAGCCACAATCTGCCAGCAATTGTAAAAGGCTTTGTGGCTTCTGTATTCATGCAATAGGAGAATTTGACCTATTATTTTGTTGCAAAGCATTCTGAGCTTGATGACACTCACTGCTCTGTCATTTCCAACAGTGACTTACATCAACATTAAAGAGCAGAATGAGCTCAATAGTTTCTGATGTGGGAAATTTCACTTGTTCAACATTTTAATCAGAAGGAATTTTGCTAGTATTTCATTCAGAAGCAACATTTACAAGATAAATAAACCCAAAATCTTAAAAATTTCTACAAATGAAAAATGCATTTATTAACTCCCTACCATGATAATCAATACTGTATTAATATTACATCAAGTAAGAATTATCTACATATCTGTAAATGCAAATATGCAAGAATTTTGTTATGCTCTTATTCATTTACAAAGTGCTTTATGGTTTGCTAGATGTCCCCACCATATCCTGAATTTCCTGAGAAGCAATGATCCTCCACAAATACGAAGCAGAAAGAAACTTAATTAATTCAGAGTTAAATTAGCAATGAGTCAAATCCTCTACCCTTTACTCTGTTTTTACTAAGCCCTCAGTCAAAATTCCCATTGAACCAGAGGCTTTTTGGTTAAGGCAGAAACTGGCCAGAGGAAGATGCCAGTGGAGAATCAGGGACACCAGCTAAACTACTTCAGGTCAAGAACCCCCAAACAAACCAGGTTTTGACCTGCTCCAAAGGTCTGGGAGAAGTGGGGTGGATGGGAACAGAGAGGAATTTTACCCATTTCATGTGTCATATGCAACAGGAAATGGCATTACAAGTGCCAGAAAGCAAGTGAAAAACAAGAAAACAAAAATAGTGAATCAGCAGAGTGCTACACAGGAAAGTTTTTATTTCAGAGTCTATATTGACCACAGAGAGCCACCTGTCCCTGAGACACTGAGCTCACTGCACAGACTAACACTGTGCTCTTCACTTGGGTGGGAGGGTTTGTGAGCATCAGAAAATAATATCCCCTGGGATGTTCTAGGTAAAATCTGCCACCAATTCTCTCAGGAGTGCTCCCTACCCTGCCCCATGTGATGAAAGGCTCCTTTCGCTCTGTGTGTGGCTGTTATAAGAAGGGTGACCTGGGGCTTGTCACCATCTCTCACCTGCTGCTCAGAGGGCTGGAATGGAAAAGTCTCTGCAGGTAGCTGAGCATCTGTCTGGGAGAGGAGTGCCTTTACAAGGGGTGTAGTGACAGGACAAGGGGAAATGGCTATGAACTGACAGAGGGCATGGTTTAGATTACATGTTAGGAAAAATTCTTCCCTGTGACAGTGGTGAGGCGCTGGAACAGATTGTCCAGAGAAGCTATCCAGGATGCTCAAGGCTTTGGATGGGCCTTTGAGAAGCATGGCCTAGTGAAAGATTTCTCTGCCCACGGCAAAGGGTTTGAACTAATGATCTTTAAGGTCCCTTCCACCCAAACTACCATGTTGTTTTGTGGTTCTGTGAATTGTGAGCCCCCTTACCAGCACACACATGTACCATGACTCGGGACTAGCACAGAGCAGACATCCTGCCCGGCCCACGTGTGTGCACATCTGCCTTTAAATCTCATCCCACCCCTTCCACAAAGCTCAGGCCAAAGACAGATTACAGGGAAGAGCAGTCCACTTGCTCCTTTGAAAAGCAAGTCTGATTGGGATAGTCTCATTGGCATGCTGAAGGAAACACCAGCTCACCCCAGTGTAGTTCCACTTATCATCAATGGCACAACAGTGCAGAGCCTCAGTTAAGCAAGCACAGACTAATTAAGAGATTTTGCTGCTGTAAGCATTTTGTGGTGGAGGCAAGTGGGGAAAGACTGCAGAGGGTAAAGATAAAAGCTCTTTAAAAGCATTTACTTTTCATTTCATACCTTTAATTAGCTGGATAACTCCAGGGACTATAATTATCAGAATTGCTACAAGCTTGCAAAAGGTAAGGAACATCTGAATGCGGGCACTCCAGCTGACACTTGTGCTATTCAGGACCATCACCAGTGCTGTGAGGGGGAAAAGAAAAGTCAGAAAGAAATAATTGTCACAAAAATCTTTGCCAGCAGAGAGGTCACACAAACAGCAGATCCTGATGCATTAAAGGAAGCACACTCTGATAACTTTCTCCAGCTCTTGTCCTCCCATTTCTCCCATCCCCTTGAAGGTACCACACCAAAGGCTTGAGCTGAGCCCTTGTGCCTCTCCCACTGCACTGACCATCCACCTGTCCCTTCAGACAAATTACAGCTTCATTGACCCACAATTGTCAGCTGCTGGTAGACAACTGGCTGGCAGGACCCTGCTTCTGATGGAAGAAATTAATTGCCCAGCTCTTGTCACTCCAGGTTTCTTTGTCTGTGCTGCTTTGAGTAGAGATTTGTATTTTTCATAAAACAATAACAATTAATAACCATATTAAACTTTCTCATCCTCATTTAGGCTGCACATAAATTTACCTCTGGTCCTCTTTCCCACTTTCCCCCCCCTTTTTGCTGCACCACCAGAGATGCAGGAGGGACAGAGTGCAAGAACTGTGCTCACACTTGCAAGGAATCAGTGAAGAAACAGAGACCTTTTATTTCTTGAAAACAAAGCCCAGGTTTACAGCTCACCAGCATGTGTAGAGATCAGTGAGCAGGATTTTTTCACCCTGCCTGGTCAGCTCACATCTCCTTCTGGGTCAGGGACAGCATCTTCTAGCATTTCCTACAGCACTGACTGACAGGAGGGGAGTAGATCCTGTCATTTTAGTGCCATTTATTCTAGTTTACTTAAACAGAAGGAGTTTAGATATTAAAAGCATTAAAAATTTCCTTAAAGATTGGAAAATAGGAGCCATTTTACTAAATAAAAAAATCTCTTTCCCCTGCTGTTTCAGGTAAACATGGTCAAGCATGCTCCTCTCTCTCTTGCCATCACATGGAGCTGATGAAGTAGCTCCTCATTCCAATGCTCCCTTAATTCAAGCTCTCTCAAGAGCACCAGTTTGTGTAAATCATCAGCCACATTACACATCTCAGGACTCACAAAAGCACAATTTGCTAGTTTGTAGGAGCTAGCATTGTAAATCTGGCATGGCACAGGCTTTCTGGAAAGAAAACCCACAGATTTATCTCCAGTCTTTTACACAGTTTCTCTTCACCAGCAAGGTTAAAAAATATTTTTAAAATCTCTCATTTCAACGGAAAGTAGTTTGAGTTTAATGGAACAGGGAGAAAATTCCAAGTAATCTGGACCCCAATGGATTTTTTTTAATATATATTTAACAAAATAAATATTGCGGGGGGGAAAAGTATTTTCCTAGAACTTTTATTTGTGAGAGAGACAGTGCCACTCTCAAATGAGCAATTTACAAGTCAATATATACTCACAACATCACATCATTTTTTTACCAGACAAAGATCTTGAAGATCAAAATCTTTACTCACATTATCTTTACTTAATCTGTATCTCACCATATTTCAGAGCTGAAGTGTTCTGAAGTCACAAAGAAATATTTTTTTGCTTTTTTATGTCCTTATATACCTATATTATAAGCAACAGAAAATCCCAGGGCCCAGATTCATTACTCTTATTGCTCCAATATTACACTGACATATCTTGACTCATTTAAATTTTGAAAGACCCCTTTAGGTTGTGAGGAATATTAGAGCTGTTTGAGTCTCCTCTCCTTTTCCTGGGGCTTGATCACCAGCAAGACTAACAACTGTCATTTAAGCAAAATCTATTTAAAATATTCATTTGACCAAAAGTGTTTAAGTTTAAAAAAATTTCAGTGCCATAGTCAAGCACTAGCTTATTTTAACTTTCCTAGAAGACTCAGGATATCACACTTTTCTTCTGTAGAAAGTGAAGCCCAGGCATGGACCAGAGCACAAGAAAATGTCAAGGAGGAGTTCTTTGTGTTAGAGAATCTGCAATTTGATGCCCAGCTTACTCAGAGTTCAAGCTGACTGCTGCAATCAGTCTGTCACCTTACACAGGTCAGAGCAGGAAACATGAGTGGAGAGAGCTCCTCCAGGTTTTCTATTGCACTGGTTTCACCTTCCTGATGCACACAGGAGAATGTTACTGGATGGCATGGCCTCAAACACTTCAGGAATGGGTCAGCCACAACTCCTCTGAACAACCTGTGCCAGTGTCTTACCACCCACATCAGACAAATTTCTTCCATGTATCTAACCTAAACCAGCCTTTCTCCAGTATGAAGCCATTTCCCCTCATCCCATGGTCATGGTTTAATGGAAATTAAGCCTGGCAGCTGCTTGCTCAACTCCTCCCCCTTTCTCCCCTCACTGGAATGAGGAGGAGAATCAAAGTAAAACCTGTGGGTTGAGATAAGAGAAGTTTGATAATTGAAAAAAAGGTAAAATGCTGTAATAATGGTAAATAATAATAATAATAATAATAACAGAGCAAGTCCTGCACAATACAGTTGTTCACCACCCACTGAATAAATCCAAACCCCCCATTCCCAAACCCAGATCAGATGCCCTTCCATTTAAATCCTCCCTGTTTATATACTGGGCATGATGTTCTGTGGTGTGGAATCACCACCAATTTGGTCAATTTGGATCACCTGTCCCAGCTATGCCCCCTCCCAGTTTCTTTTTGTGAACCTCTTCACTGACAGAGCATTGAGCCAGGGAAAAAATGTCCCTGACTGTGGATAAACTGGACTTGGCATAAAAGCAAAAGATCAGTGTGTTACCAACACCATTTTCATTCCAAATCCAAAACACAGCCGTATAACAGCTACTGAGAAGAAATTAACTCTAACCTGGCTGAAACCAGGACACCTATCACTGCTTGCCCTTGTAAAAAGTGCCTGGATACAAATGTCCTTTCATGGTCCTTCATAAGAATAAGTGCAGATTTGGAGGACATCAGGGGTAATTCAGGTTGCAGGGTTGAGACCTAAGTGCTTTCAAGTGCTTAGAAAATTTGAGAGCAGTTTTATATTCTTTAAATTTTATTCTACTTATTAGGCTATAAGAGGTTACAGTCTTTATAATGTAGTATAATATTACATAATATAAATGCATTATTGCTTATTACATACTACTAATAATAGTAGTGGTATTTTATCATAAAATATTTAGTCTTAATGCTTCTATGTGCATGACACTTGTCTAGAAATGTGGAAATTACACTAGTATCATGTACCAGCGCCATAGTACTGGTTGTGTTGGCAGCTGGGCAGTGAAAGGCAATGGGGAAATGGAGGCATGAAGAAATCTGCTAAAAAGCAAGAAAAGATGATGACAGCTGTGCCAGGGCTCAGGAAGGACATTATATTCTGGGACTATGGCCATTAGTCAACACCTCTCTTCAGAACAGGGCCTATTGGAGATATTTAGAGAAACTGATTCCAGACACTTTGATAAGGGGCCACAGCAAATATCAGAAGGAGCAGCAGTTCCTCTGAAAAAGGACAGTGAGAGGACTCTGGTCTAACTTTTCTAACTGAAAGTCAGGCATTAAGTGTGGCTGCATCCTCAATGAAGAGACAGCTCCAGAGGATGAATAACAAAACCTCTGTGAGATGCCCATCCCAGATGAGATAGTTTAACTTCAGGAAGTTCCTCTTTCTCCACTGACTGTATGGGGAGCACAGAAGATTACCTGAACTAAATACACTGCTAAAAACAAGATGAATCCTAACCAAGAGGAGCGTGGAGGGAGAACAAAACGGGGTTCACGAACAATCAAACACAATGGGAACACCAAGCATGTTTTTCACAATTTATTTCCTTCCCACAGACACAGCTATAGATGGATAACAAAATCTAATGGGAGAAGCAGCAGTGAGCATTACATCCTGTCCTACTTTTCAGAATATACGTACCAGTACCTCAGCAGGAGACCAAGAAAACTGGCTCCCATAACTTGTCAGACTTTTAGGGTCAAGGCATTCAAAAAATGCCCAAAAATAACCTCAATTTGCAGACCCTAATGAGCCAATTAAAAGTCACAGGAAGCACAAAACCACCTATCAGAACATATTTGCAAGAGCACATCAGAGCACATCCCTGTAAGCCAAGAGATTTTTTTTAATGTAAACTGCTTGTCTGAAGACTGTCAGCAGCAGAGAGTGGCAACTGCAACATCTGCCATGATGAGAGGAAAAAAGGCAGCTAATTATAAACTCACATACATGTCAATAAAAATTGGGGCTGGAGCATTTGCCAGCAAGCACTGATAGACCTGTACAGTTAACCTCAGTTTTCAAGCATAACTTTACCTCTAACAGTTTGGGGTATTTGAAGTTTTTTGGCAGACTTCAAAAAAAATATATAATGATATATTATTGCTGTGTAAAATGCCTAAAATGCACATATGAATTGGTGCAATTATCTACTTTCTGATACAGAGGCCATGTGAAAAGCTTGGAACAGGCTCAGCTCCTATTCAGGCTACATATTGATAGAAGAGTTTGATATCTTTGCACAGTGCAATTTATCCCTTCCTGTTACCATTATATTTAAGTTCATCATTAGGAAAAGAATTAATAGATGCAAATAAAGCAATGTATGACTACAAAGCCTTTTTTGCAATGATAGGCATGGTAATAGGATTTTTCTTCATGTCAAGAAGCAATAAATATGGAGGAGTCTATCAACTTTCACTTCAAGAAAAAAAAATTAGTTTTAAAGACAGCCCATGACAGGGGTGATCTTTAATATCCTTTCCAACCTAAACCATTCTATGAGTCTATGAAATGTATAGGGCAATAAAAACCTTTGAGATGTCTGCTCTTTTTTCAGATAATTTAACTGTGCATCCAGGAAAAGCAACTGAGAGTTGAGAAAAAGTTTTATGGCAGACTGACAAATTGAGATCTGCATATCCAGTATTTGAACCAGGTTTTTCTCCTCGTGAATTTAAGGGATTTCCAAGTTTGAAAAGAACAGGAAGGTTTTGCTTCAGAGGTTCAGAAAGCTGCGGCATCTGAAAAGAGACTCCACACAAGCATCCTTCTCTCTACTGAGACATTGAAATGTTTGGAGATTTTGGTTGGTTGATTGTGTTAAAAAGAGAAAAAACATAATAAAGGCAACTAAAAATGAAGCAACATATTGTAGAACAGAAAATTTGTTTTTACAGATGTTGAACACCTGTTGAACAGGTGATTTTAAGGGGAATTTTGTGCCCAGCACATGTGTTTTTCCTATAAATAATAAAGCAAGAAAAAGGAATTTTTAAAATATTGTTGTGTCCAGCAGTTACATTTTAACTCTCATTTGATCTACATTTCCTCTGCACTATCATTCCTTTTTTCACTGAAGAGGCACAGAGGGGAAATGGTGGGGAGCAGAATGGCTGTAGCCCCTCTATGAGAAATATTTTTTGGCATCTGGTAGAGAAGCAACAGCATTTGCCACTCCCCAATCCTGGTTGCATCCATCTCAGTCAACCTTTTAATAATAGGCTTAAGAGGCATCAACAGATATTCAGGTGGGGAGGGGAAAAAAAAAAAAAAGGAGGAAAAAGAAGTATCCTTGTGACAGGGATGGAAAAAACTGGGCTACAATACCTGTGAGGGTTTAAAAAACTCCCACACGCAGATTTTAAGACCAGTTTAAACAAACATATGTAAGAAATTGTTTAGATAACAATGATCGTGTTTGGGATAGGGGATCACCTGAAGATTTTTCAAAATTTCTCCCTCTCCTTCCTAGTACAATGAGAAATGACAAGGTAAAACAACAGAACAAAGTCTCAGCCCAGGACAGAGTTCAGTGGTGCATCCCACTGCCTTTCCCTGTGCAGTAAATACATTTACACAAGCAGGGCTTTCTCATCAGGCAAGGAAGGAAAAGGGACCAGGCATGGGTAAGAAAAAAAGCATGTCATTTCTGATTAACTTAAATTTGAAATGGAAACAAATACTACTTTTTGCACCACTATATTGGATTACAAGATCTTCAGGGCTCCAAAGTGTCTGTTCAGCTCACCAACTTAATCTTACCTGTCACTCTGCCTACATGCCCAATACCAAACATTCATAACAATTACCACCACAGCAGCTGATTGTTACCATACAAGGATAACAGTCAGACACTCTGGGATCCCTGAGCTTAAGTGCAGCAGAAGTTCTAAGAACTACTGCAAATGCAACTCCACTGCAGAGCACACTGCAAAGAATGAAGCCTCAGTCTGACAGAGCACTGTTTTTCTCAATATCCCGTTCACCACTAGGAGTTTTCTACAGGAATCCCTTCTTTCAGTGAAATGCCAGCTCATCCTAACTGTGCTGTTCAGACCCACTCTCTGCACAGGAGCATCTGGCTGTGACCTCCCCTCTCCCTTTAGGCTGTGATTGTTTCAGCCTAACTCCACCTCCCCTGCAACGCTACTTATTTGTTCAATTATTTTGCCAAGCCCTGGCTTATCACACAGATTTTCACTTAAAAGTAATAAAAACATATTTCAAACTGTTCACCTATTGTGCTTGAATCATATGCAATTAACAAAATGCTTTGATGGAGTCCTCACTTAACATTCCTTCTGTCTCAGTGACCTTAATGTTTCTGAACATCTGTTTCACTCTTATCTTGCACTGAAATGTTTTAGACAGATGTAGCTGAAAAAAGTCATTGACCTCAAAATTCAAACCCCTAATTCAATTATTCCTATGAAACCTATAGTTTGTGCATAATTAAGTTAGAAAGGAATGCAGTCACATACTGATTTTTTAACACTCCCAGCAGAAAGGAAATCTTAGCAAGAGAGCTCCTACAAAAAGTCACAGTAACCTGGAGACTGGTAATTTCAATGTCAATTGAACTCCTTGCCCCAGAGAAAGAAAAAGTCATCTGAACCTATTATTGTGCAAAACTGAAGGGGTCTCCTTGGGCCTTTGATCATTTTGCATGTCTTAATTCCTTTTTCCAGTCTTTTTGTTTCTGATATGTGCACTGAGCAAATTGAAAGGATCAATCTGTTACTAATTACTCAGGTCTACTCTGCACTCCCTCCCAGCACAGCTGAATTCCAACATGTGCCCACTAGGAGCATTCTCACCAGTGACCAGGCAGACCTGGAAACAAACCTCAAATGCCACAAGCTCCAGAGACCCATTCCCATCACCTTTTGTGCCTTCTCATTTCATGTATCCACCACACCAGCCCAGGTACACTGTAAAGCCTCTGCTCTCAAGGTAGTGTCCCTCTTTCCACTGCAAATACTGGCTTTCTGTTACCCTGAAAGATCTCTTTTACACTAACTACAAAGTTAGAAAGTGTAGGACAACATGCCACCAACAACCATGCACTAGGCTGCATGTTCTGCTCACAAAATTCAGTTCCTGCTTTCTGAACCACAAGTGCCTCAATAAGGATTATTGCCAGGATGGAAAGAGTGGGACTGGCAAAGATGACCTCATGTTGCATGTCCACACTCAAGAGAAGTACATTTCTTCATGACATCATACTTGGCATTCAACTGCCTCCTAAAACCAAGGTAGAGCAGAGCACTTAAAGAAGGTAATCATTCTTCCACATCTCTGGCACTGCCTCACCATCTCTTAGGGACTGAAATTGCTTCTACAAAAATAATGAAAATTTGGCCATTAATTCAAGTGGCAACAGAATCAGCCCTGACAATAGATTTTCCCTGCCATTGATAAAGTCTGCTGTTCCTTTTGCTCCTGCATTTGTTCACAAACACACCGAGGCAAAATGTCACACAGGTGCACCTGGCATTGGATGCACAGTAATGAATGATTGACATCAAGCAACTACCTGCTCAGTGTGCTATTTCTTTTTAACTTACATAATCTTTACCTCCCGTGAAATCTAAAATTGGATACTTACTGATGCCCACTGCTGTAATAAGTTTAATGGCAAGTTCTGGGATTTCACACTGCATAAAGAAAGGTTCCAAGATGTAGCGTCCAAATGCCAGTGATATCACTGCTGTGGCAGCAGGGCTAGAGTGAGAAAGAAACCAAAGTCACAAAATTTATCTATATAATACATTGTTATTATTCTTATTGGATCATGCTGTAACTTTGCTATCAGAGAACTGTGAACCTTCATTTTGGTATTTTCTTGCAGCTTTGCTGACATATAGCATAGTTTCTGAATGCAGCACTACTCAGTGATTCTGATTTCTGATACAGCAACACTTCTTACCAACGTGGCTCTTGCAGTTTCCATGTTGCAAAGCAGTTGTAATCAAAAAGGAAAAGTATCAACAGAAATCTTCATTCACTGACTTGAAGTGAACATAGCCAGGAATCAGATTACATGGGCAACACCTTGCACAAAAGTCCGTGGATTTTAGGGGTCAGAGGTATCTCACCCCTCGGAGACAAAAGCAAATGAATTTCATTCAATCTGAGAATTCTGGTTTACTAAAATAAGTATCAAAATCTACCCAGGTCTTTTGTTAAATTCTGAGAGAGTCTAAATGGGATTTTCTAAAATACAAACAGGATTTTTTCCTTTTATTGACTAACAATTTCTTAGCACTGCAAGTGAAAGGAAAAATCCCTGTAGTATACCATAGGATACCATAAAACAAAGGAATATGAAGAAAGACATAATATTTCTTTATTTGGTCAGTTAGTGCTTTTCATGGTAAGAGTTAAGTTCTCCAACACCCCACACAAAGTTGTTGCATTTACAAATTTGAAATGCTCATAATATCCATACAGCCTTTCTCTTTGAGAGAAGCTAATTATTTGACAGAAGCCTTAGCACTGACACACATCAGTAGCAAATTAGCCTGTGCCTGCATGTGACTGTTCATGTTCCATTTGGGAGGACATTTTCACCCTTTTAGGACAGCTGGTGGCATCTCTGGTTTATCACATACACACCATAGGACAGAAGGGCACATGATTCTCAAAGGATTTTTGAGTTGAACGAGACCCCATGCAAATTTCTTGTGAAAAAATGTGCAACACCTCACTTCACAGAACTTTGATAAAACGGGGTAAAAATTCTGCAGAGATGTTGTTGCTCACCATCAAACAATAAAAGAATTTTCCACGAGGGAGTTGCACCCTGGAAACAAAACCCACTTTCTTTGTGCTATGACTCAACCCAGAAGTCACACACTGTGTTGGACCAAGCTGCAGAGCAGCACAGAACAGAATAATCTTTCTCAGTAAGTTTCTGCATGGACGAGCAAGTGCTGCTGCATGAGCATCTCCCACACATGGGGATGTTCCTCTCACTGGCCAGCAAATGGCTTTGCAAATTTTGTCTGGATTTTCACAGACATTTACTGACTTTACCTCAGTGCAATATTTCTAATTCACATTAGAAGATCACCAGGCTCACAGTTTTTAAGTACTGCATGCCATAAGTAGTTTTGGAGTGCCCTAGATCAGATGAAAGATCAGATCTTTGGAGCTGTCTCAGATTTTTTCCTTAGTCCCAGCTCCTTTTCCCAGAACTTGGATTTTGCCCTCCCATTTCAAGGAAAAGTCTTTTTAAAGCAGCAGTCACTGCTATCTACACCATTAAGCTTCTAAAAAGATAGCTCCTAAATGACACCTCTAATAAATAGCTCTGCCTCTGACACTCCCATGTCAGGAGGAGATGTTGCTGGCAGTGCATTCAATCAGTGGACGCAGAAGTTCAAAGAATGGAGCA
The DNA here is from genome assembly GCA_025584955.1 of Alethe diademata. NCBI lineage: Eukaryota > Metazoa > Chordata > Aves > Passeriformes > Muscicapidae > Alethe > Alethe diademata. The sequence goes on from JANRMJ010000088.1 coordinate 9,180,524, forward strand.
GTGTTAAAAAAAAAAAACACAGATGGGGTTTTTAGGGACACAGCTTAGGGGTGGACTCAGCAGCGCTGAGTTAATGGTTGGACTCAGTGATCTTGGAGGTCTCTTCCAACCTTACTGATTTATGTTTTTCCTATGTGTTCAGGGGCAGGTAGAAAGTGCATGAGCAGCTTTCACAGAAGGGCAAGGATACAGGAAGGCACCAGGTGAGGACCAGGACAGGGTCCCAGCACATGCCACAGGTGAGTCAGGCACCTGGCAGCACACTCTCATCCAGCCTTTGGTCAGCAACCACCACAGTGAAGCCCCAAAGGCAAAGCACTCACACTGCTGTCTTCACTTGTTTGAAAAGTAGTTGTTGGGGGGTTTTTAAAGGTATATAAGTATGCATATAAAATACACACAACTTGGCTTTGGAAGAGAAAAAGTTCACAGTTGCACTGAGTGAGAAGCAGTGCAGTATAAGGCAGAAATAATTGGTTTGTATACAGAGCAGTAAATGTGTCCTCCACTGTCAAGTAGTGGCTTTACAGAGATATATGAGAGCAGGAAATGTCTATTTTGGTTGTGACTCCTCCACCAGCCTATGAGTGTGATAATCCCTGAAATTTTTCTGAAGAAAAAGCAGCCTAGCTGAGACGTGCGTGAGCAACTTCATCTGCTGAAAAGAAAAAATAAACACACACGAGATCTCAAGTTCTTTGATAGCAGCAGTCAATTCATTTCCTGATGCAGGAGTCAGATACAAAAGTCTACACAGAGTTTCAGCACTGCTGCTCTGATCACTGCAAGTTACAGCATGTATGTCTTCTTCACTGTCTCTCAGATTGAGTGATTAAAGAATCCACTGATGTTCTCTCCTACACAACATGATTATTTTATGGGTGTGGGGCGGATCACGATGACTAACAGCATTTTCACAACACTCCTGGGACACTGTCATACATTAAAAAAAAATTACTTTGTGAGGAAAGGAATTTATGATGCCTGACTTCCTGTGGGTGTTTTTGCCGAGGTTAATAAATTGGCTCTGCCAAACCAGGTGCAGATTAAGAGGGGGATTCTGTTCCCTTTTGTTGATACTCTGATGTGAAATGATACAGCCATTCACAGCACTGTGAAAACACAGGTCTCATTCCACTGCCTGATTTTCCTTCTTGGCAAAAGGTTGATACAGTTGAAACATCTGCCCTTTCATCACATTTGATAGAAATTATGCAGTTAATTCAAAGGTTATGTTCCGTTGGGGAGGTTGTGTGGGACCATCTGACGTACAAAATTATTTCCTCTGGAAACAACATAAAGATTTACGGATTCATAATGACTCAGCACCGTCAGCACTTTTAAACTCAACAGTCTATGCTGGGGCTTGTTAGTGTTATGTAAACATAGTTGTGATTTGAAATGAGGCTTGTGCCTCTTTTGTGACTAATCTCCTGATTGCAGAAGAGAGGGGAAGGAAGTGCTAACCAGCCTGAGGCAGGCATGGAGCGTTCCCAAAGTCATTTTGCATAAGTGAGTTGCCTTGCTCTACATGTATCAAGATCTCCAAACTCAACAAAACTGTAAAAATAAAAAGAGAGGCTACACGTGAGTTTCATACGTCAATCCATTCACATTATGAAAGTTCATTTTATATGATTCAATATCTTTATACTGTAATTCTTCTGCACAACGTCAAAGGCTGCATGAGTCACAGGCTTACGCACCAAGGCAATATTGGACATTTTAGGTATGTGAAGACAATGTGTCTTTATCTGCTCAGTTAGTGTTTTTCAAAGTAAGAGTCAAATTCTCCAACACCCCACCAAACAAAAAAATCAGAGTCCAATCTGACGTCTAAAGCATACATGGCGCCTCTAACTTTGAAAACTATTGGACAATAATTGCACCAGGGTTTATTCCTGTATCCATAGATAACAATAATTACTCCAGAAGGTAGTAGTAAGACTGAGAAAAGGTAAAGGTAACTTCTCTCTTTCACTGTACATTATTAGTGGCATCAATGTAGTAAGCTTAGAAAAATTAAGACAAGTAATTGAATTTTTGTGGCAGGGAGTTTTCTCATTTCCCCTGAATATGCACGTGTGTCTCCTTGAACATTTCAAAACTGATGAGTAGAACAGCATTTTTAAACTCTCTGAACCAATCATTTGACCAAAACATATTTGAATTTTTTTTTGCCCAACAAATATCAGAGATTTTTCTTTATGACTGACAAATGCATTGCCATCAGAAAAGAAAGTCATGATACACTTACCGAATGATGAGTAGCTCAACCCAGACCCTCACAAATGCAGGTAATGGGCCAAAGGCCTCCAGGATATAGGTGTAGTGACCACCAGATTTCTTAATGCATGTTCCCAGTTCAGCATAGCAGAGGGCACCTGTGAGAATTCAACAGTGCCAACATGAGAGAGATCCAGAAACACCTATCAAAACATTTATAGCCTAACCAACAAAGCTGCCAAGGTATCCCAACTACTTTTTGTATATTTTAATATTTTCCCAATTAATTTTGTAAGTTTTAATTAATTTAGCTAGGCATGCAGTAAACCAAATAATTTATCCAGTTATGTTTAAAGCCACTGGACAAGCTATTTGCAGTAAGTGTTGTTACTGCTTTGCATCTGTGAAAAGTGACCAAAAAATAGGGTGTCACACCTGCCACCATACTTCCCAGGCAGCCAGATCACTAAATGATTGCTTGTTATCAAAGGCTGATCTACTCCTTTCATCCTCAGAGATGCCTGGCTCAAACCCTGAAAGTCTGAAAACTGTTTTGCCTCTCCTCAGCCGTGGACAAAAGCAACCAAATGGCCAAAATTTGGAAGCAGGATCTGCAGAATAAGAATTTTCCTCAATAGTACTCCTAACTCCTTACATACAAAACTCAGGGGATGGCTTAGCCATGGCTTTCCATGGAGGAGTGTTTTTGTGTACTACAAATGCAGTGAAAGGTCAGGAACCATCAGCCAGTTACAAAGCCAGGGATTCACAGCTCCACAGGTGGACCACATCAAAAGTGTTCCACAGCCAATAAACACAGGCAGCCCTCTTGGAGGACTCTGAGGAGCCAGGAATAAACAGCAGTAAACTTTGTGAGCAGTGCATCACACAGAGTGAAGATCAGCAACATACCCAAACTCACTTCAGCTCTCTTCTCGCACACCTTTACGTCACAGCGCTTTCAGATAAGAACTACAGCTGTCAAAACCACATCACAGGTACGAGCCCACCGAGGCTGTACCACATGATGACAAATTCTCCAGCCTTGTTCATTTATTTTGTTTGGGGCTTTGCAAAAATTTAAGTGGTGACTTTTATCCGCTATCCTTTAGCTTACTTGAAGATGTGTTTAAAAGAATCCTAATAGCCACACATTAAAAAAACCCTGTTCCAGCATTTTCTTTTGCCAGCCTCTTCTGCTGAGGCCCAGGATTAAATGAAATTGTGCTTTAATATATGTTATAAACACAGCCTCAGCAAGACCTTACATGATCTCTACACGTGATTTAACTATAACTGAGTCATGCAGGGAATTAAAAACCAAAATATTAAAAAAAAAGAAAAAAAGCAAGAACAACCAAAAACACAAACTGTAACAAGTCCATTCTGAGAACAAGATACTACATTTTGCTGTGCCAAATTACACAGTTCTTCATATCTAGAGGCCTGGAAAATGACCTAAAAAATCTGTCTGATAAACGAGAGAGGTTTTTTGGTTTTGTTTAGGTTTTTTGGGGGGTGGGGTTTTTTTTGTTTGGGGTGTGGTTTTTTGGGGTTTTTTTGTAGTTTTCTTCACAGCCAGCCAGAAGATTACTACTACTAAAGTTACAGCCATAAATGTAGCGCTTTAGCAAATTCTGGGTTAAGTCACTCAAAAGACCAAGGTCTTTTAACAGGGTATCAAGAAAAGCCTCAGATGCTATTTGTAAGAGGAATTTTGTTGCAGGCAGAACTTCCACAACTGTACAAGAGATTAAGCTGCACACTGTACCCATCCATTTACCATTTGACCCAAATGGGTTCTAACTCACTCGGACTGTTTGATCTGAGTGGGTTTAGCCTGTGAAGAATATTTCTTTTAAGCTCGGAGCCAATTTACAAGGTGGCATTTGCATGTTCCGCCTATTAAGTAGACACTTACTCCCTCTTTATCCTCTTCACCTCCTGCCAGCAAACAAGTAGTTTCCCTTTTAAATAAAGCCAATATTCATGTTAGTTCTTCAGTTTCTTTGAGATTAACTCATTAAATAGGTCAATGAACCCTCTGTCCCACAGAGGCCAGGGTGGGGTTTTCCAGTCTGAATGAGGGTTTTGTGTACAGAACAACTTAACTGGACTTCTTCATAATTCAACACTCTTCAGGAATACAAAGAATTAGCAAAAACTCCCACAATAATCAGGCCAGCAATAGATCTCCCAGGGCAAATTTCCTTCCATCGTGCTGTTTTTTGTAGCCCAGTCTTTCAAAGTAACATCATGAGTGAGGAAGGAAGAGAGCTGGGAAGAGGGTGTATTAGTATTATTGTTTTGGTGCCCTTCATGCCAATACAGCTGACATACAGTGGGAATTATTCCTCTCAGACCTTGCTCTAGCCTCTAGGGAAGTAGGTTGAGCTGTCTAAACATTTCAGTGGTGCTCAAGCAGCGTGCTCATCCAGTCACTGGGGGCTTTACAAGCAAACCAAAAACGCATCTTACAGACAGGACAAAAACATACATACAGCACATTCTATAGGGGAAAATGTTCATTTGGTTTTCCTGTTCCTTTAGAGAACCACCTAAAAAAAAAATAAAAAGTTTTGCTCCAGCTTTCACTGGCTGGTGCTTGGAGTGAAGGGCAAGTCTTTGCACCCTGCACAGACCCATCGTGCAGCAGAGACCTTCTGTAGTCCCATTGGTGCTCAAGCTCTGCACTCTGACTTCCCACCCAATAGTAAAATCAGAGAAATAATCACAATAATTCACCAGCTGCCCCTCTAGACCAATTAGAAACTTTTCAGGGACTTACCAAAAAGCGAGAGGATACCACACACTGTCCAGACAGTCAAGGACATGCCCACACTGCCTGTGTTCTTCAGGATGCCTTTGGGAGAGATGAAGATGCCAGCTCCAATGATAGTGCCAATTATGATGGATATCCCCCTCAAAAGCGTCACTTTCTTCTTCAGGACAACTTTTCCCTCCCGGGCTGGCTGTCTGCTGTCCATAGAGGACAACTTGCCATTAGCTTGTCCCTGCAAGTAGCTTCCATTAGAGACCGTGGGCACAGCAGCTTTCCTAAACATGCTACAGTGCCACCAGCACGCTGCTGGCAAGCACAGGCAGAAAAGTTTTCGGCAGAAACTGAAGGAGTTTTTTTTTTCCCCCCCTCTCTGTGTAGCCAGCTAGTTAGTCCGTGTTCTCTTATCTCTCCAGCTGCTCCTGCACACAGGTAGCAGGCTCTCAAAGAGTGTGTGAGCCCTTCCTGTGATCCAAGCCCAGCTCAGGAACACCTGCGCTTTCACACTCTGGTACTGCCCTATCATTGGAAACCAGCTCAGCTTCCGCATGGACTTGTATTTAAGCTCTTGTCATACCAAGTTACTCTGGCTGAATGATGATGCAAATTCTCCAGGTTTGCATCAGCCATTTGAGAAACCGCTGGCATTACTCAGCGTTTTTTTTTGTTTTGTTTTTTTTTTTTCTTTTGGTTGTTGGTTTTCTTTTCCCTTTTCATTTTTTTTTTCTCTTTTAAGCCGTAGGGGCATGTTGTGCAACTGACCCGGGGGTGGTGAGAAGAACAAAGCAAGCAGCTCCAGCTAAACCTCGCCAATCAATCCAAGCACAGCACCCGAGACACCCCGAGACACGCTCCCGATTTTTTTTTTTTTTTAAAGCAGCTCAGAGCCAGAAACAAAAGCCTGCCTAAACACAAAGCACAAGGGGGAAAGAAATCAAACAGGATACGTCATCCCTGGGTCTAATCCAATTTCATTCTCGAAAAACTCCCGACAAAAGTTGAGTTTGCGGGGGCTGAACTCGGAGTGTCGCAGCTCAGCCTCTCTCTCCCAAGCCCGTGGCACTAATTCGGAAATCTCTGCAGGGACCAGGACCCACGGTAGAGGATCCATAAAGCAAAGCCCCGGTGTTGGTGACCCCGAGTTACTTAGCGACACCCCCAGGCAGCGTGAGGAGCCGTGTCATTCCCAGGAGCAGGAATTCCCGCAGCTGGGGATGCAGCCCCGCACACCTCCGCTTTGTTAGAACACAGAGCAAAGTTTTACAGGCACCCCTCGTGTGTCACCGGAGCACAGGGTCCCCGACAGCCATGGCAGTGACATTCAGTGACACTGTTGTGCTGTCGCACAGCTCCCCCGACCAGACAAACAGGTCAGCAGACGCTAAATACGTGTTCTTCACCTGCCCCTTCAACTTCAAACTGAGCAATTAAAGAGTTAAACGGAGGTGCGTTCTCCTGAAACACAGCAAAAATCAGGAGCCTTCGAGCACTTTTGACCTAATGGAGGGACAGCCCTTACAATATATGCCAAAGGGGGAAATTCTTCGTGGTGTAACTATTGCAGCTGCTAAAAGCTTCAGATTAGATCAGTGTAGTGAGACGTTATTGCTCTTACAGGTATTGCTTAATTAGTACCTAGGTTTGGGAGTAAAAATAAGATCACTTAAACCATTTTATCCTTCAAAAAGCAGGCACTGAGCGCAGAGCACAACTGTGCTTTCAAATTTATGTGAGAAACAAGAAATCCTGGACTACTGACATGTAAAACTTCAGTGTTTTTAAAGCCTCATAGTTTCATTTAGGAGTCACCTGTAATAGTTGGCACTGAGATAAAAGAAGGCATTAAAAAAGCTTATCTGGTTTAAATGCAGACAGGTAAAAAGCAAAGTGATTGTATCTTTTGACTGCATAGCAGCCAAGTAGTGCTTGTCCAGTTTTCTGAACATATCCTACTTCTGCCTCCACCTGCTGATGTGCTCACAGCTGATCCCTCACTTCCCTGCACACCTGATTGCAGACAGGACTTTCCCTGTCACCTCACAGTCCAAAGCAAGCCAATCTCCACAAGTACAGCCAGAACTAGGTGGCATGTCATGCCAAGTTGTTTTCTCTTGATGCACGTTCCACAGGCTGCTCCCCAATAAGATTAGGCAACTGGATCAAATCAAACCAGCAAAAAGCATTAACCAGGGAACTGAGTTGGGCTGGTGACCTGTTTTTAATTTTCAAAGGCTTTTTAATGAAGAAACACATGACATCTTCAAACATCTGATACTTTAAAGGAGACATTCTTAATTAATGTTTACCCTTCATTTACACAGGAAGCTGGTTCCAAGATTGAGCCAAATGCTCAATAACCAGACGACCCTGAGGCAGCTCGCAGCAAGTTGTCTGCAACCACCATCCAGTACAAATGCTGGGCAGTATAATGGCTTTCAAATATCATTTGATTACTAGCCAGAACACATGTTTCCCCTTTGGGCACAGCAATTAGAACTCTCCCATGCAGGGAAAAGGGTGCTTGCTCCTTCAGTGGTATGGGGGATAGCATGCACGCAAAGCTTAGGACCTTGTAAAATTTATAAGGTAGGACCAGAGGAAGGCTGGATGCAGAAAAGTCCTTTTCCTAACTCCTGGCAGCTTGCTAGTGATCTCATTATTTGTAGCCTTCCCAGGGAGTACATTTGTGTAGACAGCTTCTCACAAAAAAACAAAAATAGGAGCTTTTCTCCTTTGAGTTCCAGCCTTACTTTCAATAATTAGTTCCACTCAGGAGAAGGAATACTCATTTGGTGTTGGGGGATTATTTGTTATATTCTGGGAATTTCTTGAGAATTATCCATCAGCTAAGCCCAGTCCTGAGGAGGTCATGAAGCTGGAAGAGGGTCATAACTGTCTGCTGACCCCACTTCCAGTATACTCACAAATCTCTTCTGATTATTTGTACCTCACCAGCCACTTTTACTTCAATTATTCATCACAGAGCAAGGACCGCTACATGAACACAACAGACAGTGCTCAGTGTCTTTTCAAAGAGCTTTTCTGAAAGCACAGGGTTTAACCTGTCCAACACTCAGAACAGCCCCATTCTTCCATAAAAACTCACTCTAAAAACAGAGCAAAAAGGTATATGGTGCAATTTTCTTTAGACTGATGAAATTATTTGAAGCAAAGTTTCCAAAAAATATGTTCTGAAAATAAACCCTCAGCCTCTAATGGCATCTAGCCTTGTGCATAGCCTTTTTATTGTTTCTCTCAGGTGTTTTTTTTTTCCTATTCATAGACATTTTCTCCTGAACAAACAATTTAGAGCATAACTGAGATCATTGCTGTGAAACAGCTTCCTTTTGAATCTCACCACCAGCCCTCATCAATCTATCCACTGTCTGTTCCAAACAAAAATCCTTACCAGAAAAGCCTACAAATCCTACACTCTGCAAAGAGCTAAAGCATCAGCCAGAATATTCAGCAAGCCAGGCTGGTTGCCTGAATGCCATCAGTGGCCTCTCACAGTGTGAATTACCTTCCTGCCAGCTGCACCTCTCAGTGCCTGAGCATCACAGGGAATAACACCACCTCAGTACCTCAGGCTGAACACACTTACACGGTTTATCACACTAACAGAGTTTTTGCCAACATCTGGACACAGCTGTGTCTTTCCAAAGAAGCTGCAATTATGGTGTTTCCTCTGGGGAAGGCAACAAAACACACACAAAGCTTTCACCTTCATGGTAATGCAGCAAAGTGAAGGATCTAAAGTTCAAGCCTGAACCTGAGTTCCCAGTTCTCAAGCCCACAAACACTCCGTAATTTCTAGGTGTAGAGAGCATACCTTGACAACGTTTCCAGGCATTTGTCTGTGAGCTTATTGCATCAAACAAGTCCAAGGAGTCACAAGTCAAGCCTCCAGCCACACATTGCCATGCTGCCTGGAGACACAGGAATGAAAGAGGAAGCACAACAAGATTGAAGAGGCGAGGAAAGCCCCAAACTCTTACACGTGGGTGGCATGGCATGAAAAATGTTGTTTAGAAAACTGATCTGAGTCTTCTGTGTATAATGCCAAAGTTGTTTGTGAGCTTCAGAAAGCAGCCCTGAAGAAAGGCAGTAGTCTGGTTTCAAATGTCAAAGGATGGCAAAATACCTAAAAGTATTTGTTTCATGTAGATAATCTAGCACTGAGAGGTTTTGACTGGGGATTTCAGCTCCTATTGTAGTGTTGAGAAGGAGTTTAACTAGTACTGGGGGGGAAAAAAATCTATAATCATTAAAAAACAAAGGTGTCATTGAGAAAAAAAATCATCATGAAGTAATAAAATTCTCAGCAGATTAGGACAGATTTTTAAAGTTTAAATGCCAATATACAACTATGAGAATATCAGAATTCTTTGTTATCTCTACTACAGGCCAAATCTTTAAGTTAAAAATGAAACTAAAAATGGGAATGGTGGGGGGGTATTATTTTGTAGTCAAAGTCCTACAAATTACTTAATTATTTTGCATTCCACTTTCTGCTGGATACAAACATATTTAGCAGTAAATGGAAAAATGAGAAGGAATGAAATACACATCCAACTCACAGATTTTTAAAAGTAAGATTAAATCTCTATAAGAAATCCAAAAGCAATTCAAATATTTTTTTCTTGTATTCTTGGTCAAAAGCTTCCAACAAAATGCAGGAAGCAAATAAAAATCTGATATCAAGAGGACTACAGGCAACAGCAGTTTAGAAGGCAAATGCTTCTGAAAGTTTCCCTGTGTTCAATTTGCTGATAGCTGCCAGTCAATTTTCAGCTGGAAAAGAAGGAAAGAAAAAGGGATTTCAGAAATCCCTCTTATTTTTCTCACTAGTAAAGCTCTATTTCAAATGACATGATGAATTTGGCTGAATGGTCTGACAGTTTAATGGGTCTTTTTTAAGCAGACAGGAATCATTAACACCTGGTATCAAGCATGAAAGCTCCACATGAGAGAAAGCCAATTCTCACTGAAGCCTTGTGGATGTGAAAATATGAGTGTGTTTTGTACCATCTCATTTTTCATATTTGGGATATATGTAATCATAACCTAAGCAATGCTGTACATAAATATTATTCTTGAGTTTTCTGTGTTTGCATTTCTCATTAGCAGAATGAGACACCAATTTTCAGAGTCACCATGTTATTTTTCTTCAGCTTTTGGATGCAAACACTGAGATACCCCGTGGCACTCAAGAAATCAAGACCTCAGGGTAAATTTCCATTAAACTGGATGTGCCAGGTACCTGGCATGATGGCAAGACTGCTGGCAGCTTCAGGATTTTACTCCAGATGACTCAAGCTAGGCTGGGCATGTGAAAAGAATTAATTGGCACATCAGAAAAAAGAAATCATTGAAAAACTCAAATAGGGACAGAATTAGCACTGAGAGTGTTTTCTAACCTATTTCCCCATTTTTCGTGGGAGAATTCTTCACAGTAGATAAAAAGCTTGTAATGTGAAGAAAACACACAACAGCTGCATAGATTGTCAAATTTAACCTTGGCTTTTTAGCAACTCCATATTCAATTTTATTGTATTTTTCATACCATTCATACAGTGTCATTTTCCATTTGCATTACTCTTCTATTTGATCAAGTGCTGAACTCTCTGTGAATCACTATAAATCACATCTTTCTTTTTTTTTTAAAGGGTTAATGATACTTATCCCAGTTCACAGGTGCGACAGGTAGATTCAGCTGCTGAATTCTGTTATGAAAAGAACCTGTACAAAAATCTTGGAGAGGAGAAGTCAAGAAGTTAAGCAAAATTTTAATTTACTGACCAATAAATGGGGAAATCTTTCAGATCCCTTGTCATAATCCAAAGCCCAGTTCTTCACTTTCACACTTAACAGGACACCAGTCTATCCCACCAGATTAAGCAAACTCATTCCTCTTCTGCTGCATACAATTTAGACTAGATAGAGAATATATACAAAGTTATTTGATTTTTCTTAAGCAGAAAACTACACTCTTACCCAAGAACAATTATAATGGGAGTTGTATGTCCCATTTTGTTCTCATTCATGTCTCAATTGCCATATGCAGCAATACTCACACTTTTTCCCTTTTGGTCCATTTAATGTAGACTTTTTTTGTCTGGAGACCAAACAAATCTTGGCTGGGGCATCGTGCAGGTCATGAATGCAGCAAGGTCAGGCTTCAGTCAATGAGCTCTGGGGTGGTCAGGGCTGCTTTAGCAGCAGTGGCACAACATCTCCATCAACAGAGCTGGACAGAGGCATCTCAGTGAAGGGTTGAAGCAGTGACAGAGTTTACCACAAGGGATTTAACCTGCAGATAAGCAAAAGCACATCCATGCCCAGAAATATTTCACTGGTGACTGGCAGTCAATCATTCACACAGTCACAGCAGTTTAGCGTTGAAATGCAGCCTGTGGATCCTGCTGGGAATCATTTTATTGGCATTTAAATACACATACTTTGTCGTCTTGAAGTATTAAAAACTCCATCAGAAAAAGCACTTGCTTGGAGCACTGCCAAGGTGCTTCAGCAGTTTGTACTAGTGCAGCTCCATATATTATTCCCACACTTCAATAGTGAGGAGCATTTTACTGCTGAGGTCATCCTCTGTTTCTGCTTTGAAAACAAAGTTCCTATCTTCTACATTCACAATCTATTCTTCAGAGACACTGCCTATTCAAGCACAGTAATTTTGCCATGTTTTGTGACATTTAGTAAGCAGATTAAGAAGCTGATGTATGGCAAATGGACACAGCACATGGGCTGGATGAGGGTATTTCTGACTTGCCTCTTCTAGACTTTAAAATTTTGTGCAAAACAGCCACCATGCCAGAAATATGGCCTCTTCCCACATTTGTGAGGAGGTATAGTTTACCCAGATCCTGAGAAGTTCAGTCTCCAGGACAACAAAAAGTACTGACATGGATTTCTAAGCACATTTCAAACTCATAATTCACATATAAACTTAAACTGAGCCAACAGCTCAACCTTCTCTGTGTATATTGCACCACATCCAGCATTCTTCCATCCTTCCACCTTTAATCTAGTGCAAAGATTAATAGAGGAGGCTTTCCTATCAAATGCTTCTACTCTTATCACGGGCTCTTTTACAACAAAATGGACACTAACCTCAGAGTTTTATCCTTCTTTGTTAACACCTTGCTTGCAATAAAAGGGAGTTGAGAGGACTCTGTAAGAGAGCACGATTTGAGGGCTCTTGCCTTAAAAGAAAAGAATATAATCAGTATTGTTCACACTTTTCTAGAGCCTAACAGTGCCTCACAGGGGATGGTGGCAGAGAGGGATTCAACAGGATAAAAGAGTCTCACTTATCTTTTAACACACAAGGAGCTGAAATTTTGAGCTAATACACAGAGTAGAAAACATATATAGAAAGTTGTCTCTAGAGCTAAAGCAAATCCTTCCCACTGCATGACCTGTCCCACACTGAGGAGTATGTGACCCTGAATATATAGGTATCTCCTTTATTGAGTAAAGGAGATATCTCCTTATCTGCTGAATCAAAATACAAATTGTACTTGAGGTAAAACAGCGCATCAAGTTAACTGTGGTCATTTTTGACTAGCAAAACTCCTCCCTGTAAAAGATATTCTGTGGTAGACAGGAGTTTTGGAGAGGGAGTACAGAAAGATGCTGCACTGTAAATTACATGAACACTTACTGCAGAATAGGTGAAAATACCACAGAAATTTAAGTTGGGGAAAACTTGAGCTTCTCCTGTACCAATTTCTCTTCAGGTTACACAATTTAGGCTTTTATTTGTTCTTAATTTAAAAAAGAAATAAATGTTTACTTGGACAGGAGTATAGTTTAAGCAGAAAGATTACATTAATCATCTGCGTGCACCTTTTGTTAATAATTATCTTCAATTTATAAAACCCTTCTGAGAAACTAACGAAAATAGCCCAACTCAGTTTTCTGAAAACAACATATACTTAAAAGGCCTCTCCTCAGACATGACAACAATGAATCTGCTACATAAGGGATATCTTGCCATTAATTGTTGCTTTATTTTAGTTTATGATCTTTATTTCTCACTTCTTTTTTTTCACCTGAAAACACACACTCAGTAAAGTCTTAACTAAAGCAGGAGCCATTCCCATTTGAATTTCTTCTTACTTTCCATATTTTTTCATGCCCCTTTCCAGGGGGCAGTGAATGCCCAAGTCTCAGTGAATCTTCATGAATAATGTAGAATTCACTCTTTGATCCAGATACCCATCATTATTCCAGACAGCTCAACTAAACCTTCACCAAGCAAAGCAGCTTAATCCAGAGCTTTTCACTGTCCTGCCTGCCCCTCAGGCTATGCCCTTCCTGCTTCCCACCAGAGCAGACTCAACTCAGACTCCAAAGACAGGAATTTCTATTTTTCTCAAAGCAGAGCAAGAATGAGCAATATCATTAAAATAGGAACTATTCTATTAGAGGTAATTAGGGAGTAATTTCTCTGATTCTCCTCTTCCACTGGCCCTCGCCCTTCAAATGGGAAAAGGTTTTGTTGCTTCTTTATCATGAAGGGAGACTAGAAGAGACACTAATCCAGAAAGCCCAACAAATCCCACAACCAGAGTAGGGAGCTTTTTGAAGAGCTCTCCTCTTTGTATGGACAGCCTTGCTACTCTTCACAAAATGAAGGATATCACTATGAAGCACGGTGTAAAGGACTGGAAGGTCAAAGTAGTAAAGAATTTTATTTTCTATAATGTATTTCTCATTATATTTCCAATACTGCTTTCTCCTGACAAGAGCTATTCTGAGCACACTGGGCAACAAAACAGAAATTCTACCTCCTGACAATTGTTCTGTCAAAAAACTGGAAATGAGAAACGATGCTCTGAGTCACAGTCCATCTTCCTAACTCTCCCTTCATCTCCCCATGAAGGGTACAAAGAGCAGTTTTTCTGCAAGTGTTCCCTTTCCTCTTGGTTTCTGCATGGCAGCCATGTATTTGGGAACCTATGCAAATTTCAGAGATCCTTTTACATACACTGCTTTATTTTCATCTTCTGGGCTTATTCTACCTTATCTATCCAGATATGTAAAATCCACTGCTGTAAACTTCAGGATCTCCTAATAAGTGAATTCATCTTGGGGTAAAAGACTCATGCATTTTTATTTCTACTTGCATGATCTTGCATTTAATATCTCCTCTTCCCTTCTGATAATTAATTATTTGGAAGCAGAGGGAAAGGTGAGGAGAAAAGCCAGGAATTGTGCCAACCTCAAGTCTGAAAAAGTAGGTTTTCTTCTCTATTTTGCCAGCAAAAATTTCACATGAGTTGTTTTGAATTCCTTAACTGTAGCTGTTACTACATTTTGTTATAAGGAGAAATCGTCAGAGTATGCAAAGGTAATTCCAAAGATAAAAAAGCAGGAATGGTTTAGCCTCCGTGTTCTGGATTTTCAGATATCTGTTGGCAGTTCCTGTAATTGAAGCAGCAGATTCATAGCTCAGCACCACAAAATACATGATGAGCTGTAACTACTGAAGTTTGCTGGGTTAAAAGGAAATCTGCCACTATGCTGCTCAGAAAATAAGTCCTGAAACTTTGAAAGAAAGAGAAAGAGAGAGAGAGAAGAAAGAGAGAGAGAAGAAAGAGAGAGAGAAGAAAGAGAGAGAGAAGAAAGAGAGAGAG
>JANRMJ010000088.1:9202491-9238913 GCA_025584955.1 Alethe diademata
AGACACACAACAGAGGATCTACATTTGAGCAAATTAATCCCAGCCAAAGTGTCCAACTTCCACTGCCCCATGGAGGGCTGGGTGAAGGTCCCTGAGCTGGCAGTGACCAATCTGTACAGAGAGTCATAGAGCAAACTTAGTCTGGGACCCAGGAGTGGCAGAGTGCTGCACTCAGGACAGTAAATTCTGCTTTCTAGACAGCTCTGCTGAAGCCACCTTCATAAGAATGCTACTTCAGATTTTAAAAAATGGCATCTCATTCCCATTTTTTTTTTTTAATATACACAGTCCAATACCATTTAGCTTCAAGCAAGGCCCAGTAATACACTATTTATAGTGACTAATTGCTGCCAGGATACTTTCAGTTTACATGTCTAGGAAAAAGAGGCTATTATTCAAAACACTAAAAAAATATTTAACAGTAAAAAGTAGATAAATGTTCATTGAAATGAGGAATTGGGTTTTAAAAACCTGGTACAAAGCTTGCATTTCAGTATCTCTGGGTAGTTAGAGGTAAAAAATTTTTTTCATTTTTTTAAGAATCTTGACAGCTTGTTAACTTCACAGCTATAGATCTTTATACTTCATTTCTAAAAGAGAGGTCTGCAATCCTACATACCACTTTATGAAAACACAGGTTAGTTTACAAGACCTCACACTTACAGTTTCAGTAAAGAATAAAAAAATAAAAATCTACCAAAAGAAGTGCAGCTCCAAACTTACCTGCTATAAAGGTCCCTATAAACAAATATTGAAAAGTAACAAATCACCCTCTAACAGTATATAATCAAAATCTTTCAAATGAAAAAGGGTTGCTTAACCATTTGAGAAATGAACTGCTGTTATGTTGGGTTGTGATTTCAAAGGAAAACATTTTGCAATTTGTGACTTCTATAGAAAATGTTTTGCTGGTGTTCCCTCTCTGACATTTGTGAGCTTCATTTCTACCTCCTTTAGGCACTAATGCTGTAAGATCAATACTTATTAAGAAAGACTTTCTTGAGGATGGTTATTGAAGATCTTTATTTTTACTTTTTTAAAAAATTACCTGACATTTGAGGTTAAAATTTAATAATCAGTGAGCAAAACACTCTGCATTTGTTTCCTCTGCTTAAGGGTGTATCCATTTTTCAGAAATATATTTTGGATGTGACTTGATGGGAAATCAGACTGCAGGTACTTTGGGAGTGTCTCCAAACTGTAACAAACTCATTGGAAGATAAATACCCTTTGGAAGTTCGTGGCTTTTGCAGTTTATGTCGAGTCTTTGCTCAGTAAATTAACTTTATGTTTCCAAAGTCTCCAAAACAAGTCTTGATCACCTTGCAAAAAGCACTGCATCTATGGCAGCTGTCAGTCCTGTATCCTTATCCCTGGCCATCAGAACTCAAACACACACAAGTCAAGTATTTTGTTCCCAGGACACCACCAAAAAGCCAAGGATTGAACATGCTTGTTGTGTCCTGAGAAAGGACACAGTCGTCTCCATCTGACATCACACATCACAGAGTGCCTTCAGATGCCCACTGGGATTGACTGCTCCTATGTGAAAGGACTGAATTTCAAGAAGTAATGAGAAATGAGGGAGAAGAATGGGATTCATTGGAGAACAGGAAAATGCATTAAACTTCCTGCCTGCTCATACTCAGGTGGGGCTGGCTGACTTCTTCATTTTGCTTACTTTGTCCTCCTCTCACAGAGGAGCTGGAGGTGACCACACTCACAGACTTGCACTGTCCCTTCTGGAAGCTTCACTCCTTCAGCTATTAAATACTATAACTAAGTACAACATTTGTTCTGGAAAAAATCCTCACCTGGCCAGAGCAGTAATTTTACTTCTTTAAAGATCTCACAACCTTATAATTATCAGAGCTATAGCAAGCTAACTCCTGCCCTACAACACAAGGCACCCAACATGCCAGTGCTCAGCAAAACACTCTGGGTTAGGAACATTGTAAACAAATAAATGCATTGTCCTATAACAGCTTTATCTCATCTACTTTAGAATTAATCAGATATTACTCATTTGTCTTGCTTCTGCAAGCATCACGGCAGGAGGGGAATTTAAAGAATATCTTCTATAGAAAATTAAGGTCATTAAAAACCTGAAAATTCTTTTAGACAAAAAAATTCCCAGCAGTTTCAGACCTGGGATTTTCTTTCTTGCATGAACCATACATGACAGAATATTTTTTTTAAAAAGTAAACCAATTATTCATATCCGTATTTTTATGCTCATCTCTATTTCTTTAAAATATGGATGATCAGCCTAGGGTGTAGTTCAATATGTGCAACTTAAGGACCATATTTTATAATAGGACCCATTCAAACCCAGGAAACTTTAAAAAAAAAGCCAATATTTATCTCTTTCTGTTCCTTCTATCTTAATTTCCTGAACTTTCCCCATCTATAAAAGATGAGCAGCTAGAAAATACAGCAGGGGGCAACTGGAAATTTTTTATAATTATAATAGGAAATATGTCACAGCAAGTCAAGCATTAAGCACTTTATGGATTTTCTTTTAAGTCATTTCCTTGCTCTAGAGTACACAGAGGATTTTGGTTTGAGTAAGAAGAGCAAATAATTTCGCTGTGTGAATCACTGATGGCATCAAACTTGGTGATTTTCTTTATTATTTATGTATCTTATATTGTCCATCAATACCTCCAGCAGAGTTCAAATAATTTAACATTTTATTTTAATAGAGAGGAGCAAAGTCTAATCAGGACTACATAGATACAAACATCTGAGTGAAAAATTTCCAAATTTCCAAAACAGGGTTAGTTTAGCTGAAAGATGATCAGAGTTTTGACACACCTCTCCTTTTACCAATGTGTCCTTAATAGGGCACATACCGAGACTGCCACCTGGCCAAGAAACTTGTGAGTTGGGGATGATATCTGCATGCAGAGAAAGCTCCCAGACACTGAGTGACAGCAGATATTGCAGCCACTCATCCTTAAAGAAACACATTTTCAGTTAATACCCTCAAGTACTCTGCTAACAGGAATTTCCAAAATCTGTATTATAATGATTCTACATGCTCTATTGATCTATTTTATTTCTTTATTGGAACATGGCTAGAATAAGCTGGTATGTTTTATCTAATGCCCTGACCTTCCCCTAAGCTTGGCAAAATCTCAGGCACAGCTGAAAGTCTGGATGTCATGTTAAAATAAGAGTTTGAAAAGGCTTTTGAAAAATCATTCTCTGGCTAAAGGTCACTGAATACTGTTTAAATTAAATAAAGGGACTTGGAATTAAGATTATTCACCTTTGGCTGTTTTCCTGCTTCACAGAATGTGAGGACAATTAATAATGCCAAGAGCTTATAGTATTTATTGATGCAAAGTGCTTAGCAGAAATACCCATTTTATTTCCAAGACATCAGAACAGACTGAAAAGGTTTGCTGTTCTGCCTGCACAGGATATCATCTTGTTCCTTCATGATTTTTGAAAGCACTACATTCACAACTGCTTTCCTGAAGAAGACAAACACAGTCCAAATTCCTCTTACTTAATTATCTTGGAATCACAGAATATTTTGGGCTGGAAGGGAGCTTTAAAGGTCACCTAGTCCAACTTCTCAGCAATGAGCTGGGACACCTTTCATTAGACCAAGTTGCTCAATGCCCAATCCAACCTGGCTTTGATCATTTCCAGGGATGGGTCATTCACAGCTTCCCAGGCAACCTGTGCCAGTGTTTTACCTCCCTCATCATAAAAATATTTTCCAAATATCAAACCTAAACCTGTCCTCTTTCAGTTCACAGCCCAAAGTTGGATGGCTCCATGCACACAGCCTGGGTCTCACACTCATGTGTGTGCTTGTTGGAGAGAGGCAGGAGCTGCAGAATTCAATGTTGTTGTAATGCTTCCCTGAGGCACACACTCAGAATAAGAGATCAGAATGAGAAAAAGGATGGAGCACGAGAAATAACAAAGCTTCAAGGGTGATAAATGAAAGCATTTGGTTGACAAATTCACTTACAGCCCCTCAGTGGAGGAAGCTGAAAAACTATAAAGCTGAATGTATGAAACGGAAGCTGGGGAAGACTGGCTAGGAGAAAAGGGGTCAGAATAGGCAGGTGCTTCAGGACTTTGGTATAGCAATGCCTCCCCTTTTCCCCACTCTCCTTCCAAGGCAGGTCATTGCTATGGATTTTAATCCCTTGGTGTGGTGCAATTAGACACATTGGGACATGTTGTGTAGCAGGGGTTATGTGGGAAAGTCTGCCAAGTCTGGCCATGGCTGTGTGCCCTTTCCACCCCAGACTCCATGCAAGCCCACAGGAGACACCAGATGTTTTCTATCTTCATCAAATAATCTCAACTGAGCAAGAGAGAGACAATTTAATTGGAAGGATGCAGGTAAGGGAAGCACTGGAAAAAGTAACACACCCAACCCCACACCTGACTAATTCACTGTCTTGCACTCACTTCAGAGAGATAGAAACATGATGAGCTTTATTCACAACTTTTGTACTAAATAAAAAAACAGAACACTAAAATAAAATTTGGCACAAACTGATGCCAACTCCTACACTAAACTGATATTTTCCTGTGCTACATTAGCCTCACCAAATCTTTCTTACTCTAGAAGCCAAGTGATTCAATAAATTTGGGCTAAAGAAATAATCTAGTTAGCAGTTTTAATTAACTGACAACAAACAATTCCTTATTCATTTAGGGGCTCTGCAAAAGAAGGTGAGCAAATGAAATGAGAAGTGGAACATTTATTTCAGAGAACTAGCATAGATTTTTCCTATCATGCAAGTATACTTAGTATACAATTAATCTGAATGTAGTCCTGAACTTGTCTCATCCTGGAGCAGACTAAAAATGAGTGAAGGTATACATCAGGTGTACCTCTGCTAAGGTATATATCTGATTTGGCATCTTAAAAGAATAATCTTGTAACTTTAAAATATCAGGATATGAATTAGATGTAAGGAAAGCATGGGCCTTTTGACAGAATAAAGTTTTAGAGTATAAGGATGTGCTTCACTGGGATTACTGTTATTTCCCACACTCCCCTCTTGCCTCCACATTCTGACCATCTGCTTTTTTATGCTCAATCTGTGCTCAGAATGACTGGGAGTTGAGAGGAGATCCTCTCCAGATTTTGCACTTTGGCAGGGCTTGAGCACCAGCAGTACTTCTGTTTTCTCACTAACTAATACATATAAATAAGACCGAATAAAAATGACTGGAAAACAATTTTAAAAATATTAAGAGAACCAAGAAGAAAAATGTCAGTTTCTGATGAAACTTTTCACAATATGGCTTGTCCCATTTATCCATATCTCCTCTATTTTCTGATGCTCTTCCTCATTATTCATGTTTGCTGAGCATGTACTACCATAGCATCCTACAGCTAGATTCTTTCAGCTCCACTTCCAGTACAAGTAGCTTCTTCAGCATAAAAGAAGTTTTGTCTTTTTAATGGATTCTATACCAGGAGGAAAAGCAATACTATTTACTATTTATTTTGTCATCATAAGCAGAAACAGAAGAAGTTTGAGCTAAATCTTTATCACCAGGCTTGGCAGGAGTGCATACCCTCTCCCAGTTCTGCATTCTGCACCCCAAGTGATCCTTGACTCCTGAAATCCCATTTCTATACATAAAACACCTGCATACACCATAGTTGAACCCATTATGTAGTCTAGACATAGCTTGGATAAAATCCTGAAGCATGCAAATGGATAAATTTAATCAGGCAAATCAATTTCGATCTTACTTGAACTTAGGAAGTTGATCAAGAGAAATACAAGCATACGATTAACAAATGTTACTTCTTTACCAATTAAGACCTTGGCGGTGACTGAAATTTCTCAGACACTGACAAGACTTTTCAGATTATCAGGTTTTCTCAGCCTGTAATCTGCCAAACATCAGAAAATCATTCATTTATATAATAAAACAACACAGAGACTCCTACAGATGAAAGCAAGCCACCAAACAAACTCAAATTACAGCAAAATCTTTTAAGTTAACTATTTTGCATAGAGTGCCCAGGACTGACTGCAAATTTTTGTCCATGACAGCTGACCCTTAGATTGAGAACAACTTGGGATACCCTAAAGCTGGGTGACCATGTCAACCCTGTAGCATTTGGATGGCTCACTGGTGCCTGCAGCTGAATGAGCACTGTTTTTAAGGTATTTTAAAAGATTTCTTGCAATATGTTAGAAAACTCTAGTACCATCCCATTAAGGTGGGGAAGATGTCAGAAAAAGTGAGAAAGCAGGAAGGAAAGGAGTTTCAAAGTGCAGCCCTCCCTCTCCATGTGCTAAGGGCTGGAGGAAGCCCTGCACAGCTCAGGCTCATCTGGTGGGAAGAGTTCACTTTTGCAGCAAGCAAATATAGCCTGTGGCCATGTGTCAAGCAAAGCTGGAACCTTTGATCCTGAAAACCTCAGTCTGACTGAGAACAAGGAGCAGCAGCTGTTGGTCCAGGAAGGACATTTTAATGAGGGGTAACCTGTGACCACAGGGCTCTGCCAGACATGCAGCAGCAGAGGAAAATTAGACAGCTGAGGCTGCTGCCCCTCCCTGCCTTCCTCCCCCACCTGCCTAGCAGATGTTGCTGCCCTCAAGGCATGGATGTGTGATACACTCACGGATCAACTCCTAGCTCATCCCACTTTAGCACATTAAGGCAACCTGACACCAAAGTTAGTTGACAAAGTTGGTGTGGAGCACAGGTAGGCAGGAAGAGCTCCAGTGGTGTGATGCTAATTTCACCTCTGCATTCCTTACAAAGCCTGAGCTGACAGCTGAAAGAGCAGAATGGCTGTGGCTCATCCTGGAGGCAAGCCCCAGCAGAGGGGGGTGGTTTGGCGCTCTCTATCTACCTGCTGATTTCCTCCAGGCTTCAAATAGGTCAGCAGTTCTGGTCTTGGAGGCTATAAAAAAAATCTCAAGACCCACATCTCTCTCAGTATTAATCAAACTGAAAAAATAGTTTTGTAGCTATCCCAGGCACTGTATCCCTGCTGAGTTCTAAAAGCAATATTCTGAAGGCAAGATGCTGTTGTTTATTCTTATCTATCTGAACAACAACCGAAAAAGAAACCCTAGTAAAGGCAGCCATCCCTCCAATAAAAGGAGGTAAATTGTTTTAGTGGGGAAAAACCAAACATTGTTAGGATATGGAAGTATGTGAAACTGATACACAGATAACAAAAACCTGAGCACATTGAACTCAGATTCTGTTCCTTAAAGAGTTTCTGGGCCCAATACCAAGGACAAAATTATTTATAACATATAATAAAAGCACAACTCAGGTCCTCCTAAACAGTTACTAATATTGATCTTAGGTGCTCTGTACAAGACAATATCTGTTGCTTTCCTACAACGTTTTTCTTTTCCTTCTCTACCAGATCTACTGTCAAATAACTCGGTTCCTCTTTTTATTCTCACTTTCCAAACACTCTCAGCATTTCAGGTACACTGAGATCATCAGATTTCATTGGAAAGATGAGCAGACATCAAAAGTCTGAAAGCACTGACTAGAGTGAGCAAGAAACACTGTCTTCCTTTAGACTGGCTCGATATTGAGTTCCAAATGTTCATTGCTGCTTCTGGTGATCACATGCCAGAGCTTTCAATAAGTCATTATAATGAAGTGTTTGCTGGAAAGTGGCAACAGTAAATGAGTGAAAATGTGTCCAAAGAGAACATTCAATATTCATAACCCTTCTCCTCTCTAGGGATTGCTAGAAGAGCAAAATAAGTATTTCTTTCCCCTTTTGCATCTAAGACTCACAAGGGACTTCAAACAAAGCCCAGGGAAAGCATTAGGAAAGGAACATCATCCAGCAGAGCTAGGATAATCCTGCAATTATTATTCTGATCTGGAATTCCCAGAAGGTTGACAGCTACCTTTCAAGAAACACTATTTAATCAAGTAGTCATCTGTTTCCTACAGGAAGAAGGGAAAAAAAAAAAAAAAAAAAGAAAAAAAAAAACCACACACCTCAACAAGCTACCTTATCTAGCTGTCATTCCCAAACATTTCTCCAAAGAAAGCTTTTCTTGGTGTCTGATCCCTTCTTGGATCAAACAGGGGTTTGTGCTGGTTAATTGATTGGTTATGGGTTATTGTTTCTCCTATATCGTGGACTAGCCTTGTGCATAATTCTGATGCCAACCACAGCACTATGCCAAAGCTCAACATTTCAGGGATGTGCCTTTAGCCATAATTATTTGCTCACCTTTGTGCTCTCCACTTTCAAGGGCAGCACCTACTATAAATTACCACAGAAAAAAACAACCAGTCACAAAACAGCAGCAGCATTTTTGAAGGGGCACAAAACAAGATACAAGTTTGCCTACTGACATTTTCTCCCTGTATAACCCAGACCAGGAGGCAAAAACAATGTCTGGATAACAAGGTAGCATACAGGGAAATGGTTTCCATGAATAATGCAAGAGAAGAGCAGTGTGTGGACAAGTAATGTAGGAAAAACACACCAAAATGACGAGTAGGTTATAGGGGTCACACAAGAAATGACCAGATGATGGTCAGAGAAATTATCTTCTTAAAAAAAAAATGCAATTTTGTTAACTAAGTACCCTTCCAAATGGTCAGTAAATTCTGCTCCCTATGTATTTCCTTCAGACATAGACAATACAGATCTACTGACGTTCTTACTTTGTCATTAATGTAAGTCAGTGCTTTGATGATATTGGCAGGTGACTTTCCTTAAGGGCTCCCAACTTGTGAGGTCAAAACAGACAACTGTCCATTTTCTCTTCTCACACAAGCTGATACCCTTAAAAAAGAAAAATAAAATAAAAATTAAAATTAAAAATATATTAAAAAAATGACAGCAACCCTTCTTTTTCCAACTCCCTGCCATGGACAGGAACATCTCCAACTAAACTAAGTTGCTCACAGCCCCATCCAACCTGGCCTTAAACATCCAGATCTCATCTCTCCCAGCCCACTTTTCCCATCTTATGCATGCCTGCCAAAGTTTTATACACTGATATAAAAGATAAAAGAATCAGAAGAGGCCATGGTTTTGCTCAAGACTGTTTTACACAAGTCACCGAGAGTCAGCTGGGACTCCTGCCAACCTCACACCTTGAGTTTTCTTTGAAAAGCAAATAAAGAAACTTTGCATAAGTGAATGATTAAAGAGGAAGACCAGATTATTGCTTGTATCACACCTTCTTTTGTTAAAGGTGATCTCTAAAGGAAAGGTGGACTCATGCAAAAGAAATGAACCAAGATATCTAAAACACATTCTTCTCTCTTTCTAATAAAAAATTAGGGTCTTCCCTCCAGAAGTCAGGGCTTCCAAAAAACTTCAAAAGTTTCTGATGAAATGTTGGCACTAGTTAAGGGCTCATAAAATTCTCTGATGTGATGGAGAGAAACAAACCAGTGGTGTAAGCTACTTTTGACACAAGTTGTCATTATGAATGACATTTACAATAAGCATTAATTAACTTATAACTTTTTAAAGTTCTTATATGGATCTATGTTTAAAAGACAAAAAATTGGTTATTCTGTATGACAGAAAAACGTGGAGAACTGGAGAGAATCATTCTTAAGGGAGTTTGGCACAAGCCAGTCAGAACCAGAACAACAAATTTTAGTGCCATTTATAACCTCTAAAGTCAAGTATTAATTATTTGGCTCATTGCTGGCACTGAGTAAATCTCTGTGGCCTGTAATATTGGTTTTATAAATACAAAAATACTGATTAATATTCATCATTTAGATTAGCTCAGGGAGCTCAGTGCTGAGTCACTACTTCTTCAGCGTTGTCTGATTTACCCTTTCTTTAAAAACAAAACAAAACAGTAATTCTATAGCTCACAAATTAACAGACAAGGAAACTTTGATTATGCTTAATTGATATTAAAAAGTACAGAGCAGCCCTGTTCATCTGCACTCACTAGAAAATTTCAGACATCCCAACCCAATTCCATTTTGTAGCTATAGTTTGTACCTGTAGGGTACCCTGAACTCCTGAAATACTCGGAACCTGTACTTGGTAGCTGAGAAAATGTGAAATAATGAAGAAAATCTGGCCAACAGAAACACATACAAATTGAACTTGTAGGATTTTACTTTTTATTCTATTTTTATATGCATTAATGTGTTTGTACATGTGCCCAGAAGCAGCACTTCGTCAAGAAACAGCATAAGCCAAGGCAGTTGTGTTTCAAAACTTCAAATTAAATTCTAAGGGAAACTTTTGCTTTACCCATGTATTTAGATTATTTCCTTTTCTCCAAAGCCAGTGTTATAAGTTCACTCCTCTATTTCACTTTCCTGTATTAATGCAAGCAAGCAGTTTGTGAAATATGCATGAACAACACACTTTAAAAATGTCAATTACTATACAGAAATGCATCACTCCTCTGACAAGATGGATATACCTATATCTGGTATCCCATATGCTCCTGGACTTCAAAGTTAGAATCAATGGATAGAAACTGAACAGAGAATTGAAGGGGCTGTAAAACAGACCAGGAGAATCACATATTTGTATCAGAGAAGTCCCAGATTCCAGCAATCATAAAGGTATAAACAGAGGAGATAAAACAAAGAGAAGAAATCAGAATAACCAGATGGAAGACTGTTGCTGAGAGCTCCTAGCTTTGTCAGCTGTCATTTGACTTACAGTCTTTTTTTTTTTTTTTACAAGTTCTATATTATATTTACAATATATTCAGATTTTAGATGGATAGGCTTCGTCCAAAATTTAATCAAGTTTGTTTCACTTGTTCTCCTGCAGGAAAGATGTCTGTCCTCCATAACTCTGTTTATTATTTTCCTCCATGATTAAATTCAAAGTCATCTAAGCCTGTCATTGAAATTCCATACACTTATTTTTAAATGAAATAATTTTTCAGCTATAATAATTTTTAAGAAGATTTGTACCAAAGTGTTTTGTACAGAATAATTTTATCTGACTACATATCTCATTGGCAATCTAAAAGATAACTTAGATTGCCTCTCTAAAAATGCACTTCAAACTGAGAAGGGTATATAGTTCATAAATTTTGAGCAGCTACTGAACGGTTACGCAAATGTCTTTGCAGAATGGGAACTTTAAACTATAAAGAAAGAGAGCATTGATTTTATTCTCCTAGGAATTTGTTTTAAAAAAAAGCCCAACTTATAATTAGATAATATTCAAGAACTGCATGCTATTCTAAGCTATTCAGAACCCAGGTTTCTCAGGGAATACAGAAAACTTC
The DNA here is from genome assembly GCA_025584955.1 of Alethe diademata. Classification (NCBI taxonomy): domain Eukaryota; kingdom Metazoa; phylum Chordata; class Aves; order Passeriformes; family Muscicapidae; genus Alethe; species Alethe diademata. The sequence continues at coordinate 9,213,720 of JANRMJ010000088.1, forward strand.
ACATTTGTTTTAATCTCCACTACAGATTCTACTTCCTAACAAATTGCCATGAAGAAATGGAAATTAATTAAAGACAACCTTTAGTACTGGGAGAGAAGAGAAGAAACCTTAACAAAAGGCAAGCATTCTGAAAGAACACTGAAAATGGAAGAACTTTTCTTCTATTTTAATTTAATTAAAAAGTTCTTTGCTTTTTTCTTAAAAAAAAGAAAAGTGGAAAAAACACTTGGAAAAATTATAATATTGCTAATTATAATTAAGCTGCCATCCAAAACCCCAATGCATTACTTAGTGATTTGCATTTCAGGAGGTGACTGTTTAGCTGGGGATTTATCATACCCTCCATTAACTCAACTAAAACTAACAATAGAATACATTTTACTGATTTGCCTAGAGTGAAAGGTTAGTTCCAGACAAGTGTTTGCTGTGATCTCATTATAATTCCTGAAAGAAAAACTTAGAACCCTTTTCTTTCTGCAAAGGTGTTCTTCCCTGTCCTAGGACACCCATCTCCCATTGCTGGCACTGCTGTTCCCTACTGGAATGTTTGGAATGTTTTGCACACAGATGGTGCCTCTATCACCATGCACAGATCTGGCAGCAGTTCTCAATGTAGGGTAAAGTGTTTCTTATGCCTCCCCATCATGAAAGATCTGTAATAAGATTTGCCCCACACTGTAAATTATGTGATCTAGAAAGCCAACAAGTTTGAATATAGGTTTGGCATGAAGTAAGAACCCACCCTAAAACACTTTTTAAAAGAAAATCTGTTTTAAAAGGCTGCTCATAGGGCTGTCCAGCTTGTTTCAGTCTCATGAAATTCCCTTTTCAATATTATGCCCCAGTCTTATATCAATATAAATGATTTCAATATCATGCTCCATGTGTTGCAACACATCCTCCCAGTTCCTCTCTCCTAAAATGCAAGGACATATAAACCAAATTTTAGCATATAAAATAGCCCAGCTATTTTATCTGTACCAGGACTTGAGTCTATTTCCCACCATTCAAAGCACATCCTAATGAAGACCCAGCCCTCTGGGAAATGAGTCCCAAATGTGCCCATCACAGCACACACCATCCCCCTAGACAGGTCCAGGTCACCAAGGAATAGTACAGAGATCAGCCTACAACTGCCAATTAGTGCTCAAATTCCAGCTGACTCTGTGTCAGTAAAGAAGCATAACCCTAAATTTTTGTGTACCAGCAGTTTTCTGCTTTCTTGTGCCTAACCAGTAGCTATTACCATGCTTCACAATTAAAATCATTTTTTCCCCTCAGTTCTAAATATAATTACTCCTTCCTTAGGCTCCTGTCTCTTCTTACTTTTTATTTTACAGGCTAATGATCTGTCAACTAATATTAAGTTATTTGCTCTCCTAATTGCCTATTTTCAAATAATAGATCTGGAGGAAGGTGGCTACCTTAGCACTTTCTCTGCACATTTTAAAAGAATAAAGAATTGATACATTAGAAATGAAAGGCTCAAATCCCAACATAGCTCTAGTCCTACTTATAACTTACATATATATTTCATCTACAATATTAAAATATTTAACAAAATTTCTGCAGTATTTATTTTTCCCTTCCCATTCCAATATCAGTTACTTTCATTCCAAAGCCTATGAGTTTTTCTCATTTTCAGATCAAACATTCAAAGCATCCTGAAAATTTAATATTGCCATAATGCTGCATTTAAAAAAAAAAAGAGAAAAAAAATTATTGAATCCACTGATATTTTTTCCACCTTGTAAGAATTCTTCCTGTATGCCAATACAGAAAAGGAAATCCAAAGCACAAACCAGGTTACCAGTTTGAGATGAAGTCAGCTGTGTGACACAGGGGCTACATAGGTTACAAACTTCAGAACATAAACTTTCCAAAAGTTAAAGTGACTCTACTGATGAGATTCTCCCCGGAGAGTTTTTAGTGAAGTTAGACATTAAACATGGAAACATATTATGCATAGCATATTCATTTATGCCTAACATTTATTTATCAAGATAGGCAGAAAAATAAAGCACAAGGTAACTGGTAAGACCTTAAGACAACTCAAAATCTTTAATAACAAATTTTTAAAATCCTAAAATAACTTTGATGTTAGAAAAATAGAAAACTTCAAATATATCACTTTAAATTTCCTTTTGTATGTCAGTCAATTGCTAACAAAAATATCTTCATCTTTTAGCAATTAACAGTAAGTGAATGTAACTTCCCACAAACTTAATTACAAGATGTTTCATCTCTAACCTAATGACCTAATCAAAAGATGACAGAGAAACACTTGCATTTCTTCCACCAGCCACTTTGTTCTTTAATCCATCAGCATGACAAATGATCACTGTATAACCATCTCTATATGCCTGCATTCCTTGTAGCATGTAACACTTCCCCAATCAAGGGAAGTGCTCTGCAATCATACTCATGGGCAGTCTGAATCATGGACTTGTGATCCTTCCACACTACCTACTGTGAGGGAAACTCTTAGTGAAAAATAAGCACTTTTTCAGGCAGTGCCTTGCTCACATGCTTAGACTCACATTTTCCAAGTGGCTAACAATAAAACCAGATAATATTTCATACATTACTTATTCAACTCAGAAAAGCACATCCCATTCTCTTAGAAACTCCAAATTTGCTCTAGCTACTGGCGGGGTGGGGGTCATCACAAAATCAGAAGTGCCAATGGATAAATATTTTCCTTGTCCATCTCCTCACTCTCCCTTAATTAATTTAGGTTTTTGAGGAGTTTTTAATGGATTGCTTTCCTCTACACAAGCATTCTAGTCCATGTTCTACAGCTTTTGTGGATTGCCCCTTTAGGGCACATTTCCTTTAAAGAAGGAAAGAGCTTGAAGGAATAGTTCTTCCAAACAGAGGCAGGTACTCCACAAAGGCAATGGATAATGATTATTGGAAAAACTGATTCCCCTCCAGCCTCAGTGAATGAGATAAAATTCAACTAAGAGTTAAGTGATTCCAATATGAATTTGAGTTTGGGCAGATCATCAGGAAATCACCAAAAGCAGGAGGTCACCGTGCTCTGCCCTTATATTTCTGCAACAGTTTTTCAAGTCACATCATCCCTTCCCTTTGAGCCAAAGATATATTCCTGTTTTTACTGCCATGGCAAATAATAAAAGGGAGGCCATTAGTCTTAAATTTAAGGCTTATGACAGGGAAAATTTTAATGGAAGTTAAATTAACTGTTGACATTTATCAAAATAATTTGTTCCATAGCCTCTGACCTGCAAGACAATAGCTGTATAATAAAGTCTTCAGGACATGAATGAGCTGGGAGAAGAATCCAAGTAAGCAGCCTGTCAAATATGACATTTTTTGTTTCACAGACACAGAAAATACAGTGGTGACTATTTTATCTTTGAGATACATTCACACATAAGCAATCAAAACAACATTCCTATCTGTTCATTTTGTGTGTATATGCAAAATGGGTTCCTGAAAAGTCTTTTTAAAGGAAAAAAGCTGAATTGCTACTGACCATTACAGCATATAAATCAGCCAGAATGGTCTTTATGAGAAAATGCTTAAAATCTTCTAAGTTCTAAGCTTAACTTCAAAAATACTCTACCATCTGAAGGATTTATGTTTTAAACGTTAGGCAGGATGTTATAAAGGAAGTCTGAGATAATAAGAGACAGTCTTTTTGACTTAATGATTTGTTCCAGTTATACTGAGAAAAACTGGAATATTGCAGCTTTCCTTTCAAAATAATTTTTTATACTAGCTATTAAGAACACATCACAGGCGGGCAGGTCTATATTCATCCAATGTAATTTCACTGTATTTTGCATCAGATAATTGTAAGTGCATTTTTTTATATTAATAAAAGGATAATACCACAGCATATAATTGCTAAAAGTCTCCACTCCAGAATTTTGTAATTAAAATGCTTGTATCATATCAACAAGACAGAGCTTGTGTAGCCCAGGAGCAAAAATATGCTAATAAATACTCTCCATCTACCATACAACCCCTGTGGCCTTGCATTCCTGCAGGAAGCCTCATCCAGCAGCAGGAATCAACTCTGGACTTCATAACCAGATCCTTGCCCAAAACTGTTCTGAGGCTATGAGTGTAAATTGGCTTTAACATCACAGGGCAGGATAACTTCAGCATGTCAAGCCAAACATTAGCTGACTTTTTCACAAGAATATTTTCCCAAGTAAAGAAGGCAGAAGAGGCAGATTAGCACCAAATTCTTTGTTTAGACAACGAGATGCACTTATTTAAATATACATTTTTCTGCATATATGCCATCCTGTGGAGAGGGTGGGACAATGAAGCCAACCATACTGGCCTTAACTAGGCCAAATTGTACTGAATTTAAGAGAAGCTTTGCCTTTTTAAAACTCAAGGCTCAGGTATTTCCAACACCCAGCAGCTGATCATTACTTCTCCCTTGAAGCCTCATTAATTGCTCATATAAGGTAACTTTTTCCTGGCTTGTGTAACAACTCCTTTTCAAGTGAGTCTCCTCTTTTTTATTACCCAAGTCAAGCTATTGGCAACAGCATTGTCCAACTTCTATAGATTAAATAAACCTTGCATGAAAATATGTTTCTCTTCATCTGTTTTAAATCTGTTGCCTTTAAGTTCAATATCTCTTTGTACTTCTATAATGAGAAAGAGCAAAAAGCTAAGCATTTGACAGAGCTTCTCCACACCAGCTTGTCTTTCATACAACACTAACATCTTTCACTTCATCCACCTTCCTTACGTAGGAAGGCAAGCCTTAGAAACACCTCTGGGGGCCCCTCAGTATCTAATAATTTCAGTTTGTAAGGGTCATATTTACTGCTTTTCCACAATTTTGAACTATTTGTTCCCTTTTTAGATCACTTCCAAAGATATTGGTCATGTTTGTGTATGAGTGCTCATTTCTTTTATATCTAGGTTATCTTTTTTTACACTAGTAAGGCAAAAATGTGGCTAATAATTACAGCTTCTCTGCTAAAATTTATTTATAATTTTCAAAAGTCAGTTGGCTTTGGACCTATAAAAAAAGTGTTGTTGTTGTTGACCTAATGAAGGAGCAGCTTATGTCATGGCAGTAGTTCTCAACACAGAATTAATTTTTGAAAATCCAATACTCTCACAGTAGTTGCTGTTCTCTGTTAAAGACAATATGATATCATATTTACATTTAGCACACCGCTGCCCCTAAACCTGCTCCAGAGTTTAAGGCATAGCCTAAAAAAAAGGAAGGTAATTCTAGCAGTGAGCCCAGCACTGAACTTCAGGGTGGAAATGGAATCAGCAGTAGCAGATGCTCCTTTGCCTACCACTGGATTTGTGGCTGCTCAGGGTTGGTCTGTGTGGATCTGAAGTTCCTTGGCGCTGGCTGATTTTCAAAATGCCAGAAGACTTTCTAAGCAATATTACAATAAAACTGTTACATACAAAGATACTTTTTTTTTTATTTTAAAACCTTTTTTTTTTAACTCCTCTCTTCAGTAAGGGACTTGAAAGTGGAGGTTACTCTGGTATTTTTGAATCAGCCAATCCAGACACAGCATCACAAATCTTAGAAATCACACAGCTGGAGATCAGATGTCATTTGTAAAAACAGAACCTTAGCTATGGAACAATCTGCCAAGATGTCACTGGGCTCCATGACACTTCATTCTCAGAGACCCAACTCCACATAACAGGCAAAACATAGTATTTTATAAAAAGGAAGTGAAAGAGGTTGACATCATTATACCACTAGTACTCACGGCCCTTCCTCACATCTAGTTGCGTAAAGAATTTCAAATACTTCCACGAGAAATTATTTGGAAATATCAAGGACTGGATTAGATTTGCAATAGGTGATAAAAGATGAAAAGTAGATGTCCAAAGAGAAAAAAAAATTAAATTAGACACAGGTGCCCAGCACCTGCCTGAGGACAGAGGGCATACAATTTTGGGGCAGAAGACAGCAAGGCAACATGCAAACACCTCCATGAGATGTGTATGCCTTACTGAACCAAAACCACTTTTCTTCTCTCCTACACCCTCACTTTGTTCAGGTTTCAGGGGCAGAATCATGACACTTGGATTAGGAATAAGCAGTGGCACCCCCTGGCCAGTTTGACTGTGCATGCCATGAGGAAACAGACTGCAGAGTGCACCGGGGATGTTTTAAAGTATTTTTAGATACACTTTTTGAACTCATAGAATATATTTTTTTTCCTTTGGGGGTGGGGGGAAAGAAAAAAAGCATGTTGGCCAGCTAGGAATGAAACAGAAGTTGTTTTGTGATTTCCTACCTGCTGACAGTTTCTTGTTTTTTTTTTCATTAATATTCATAAACCATTAAAGATCTCTTTGTAGGTCTAAGAGAGGAATTCTGGGATTTGTGTATGAAAAACAGATTTGGACTCCACAGAAAAGAGAAGAGACCTATCAGAGTACTGTCTATGGCAGCTGTCATCTTCACTTTTGTTTCTGGAAAAGAAAAAAGACACCTGCCTGTTGTGGAAATAAAACTGCCATTCAGAAACAAAGAGGTACCAAAGGAAACTTGGCTTTCTAGGGCAAGTTCCCACTGACACAGCAAGGTGTGTGTAGATGTTTCCTTTAAACCATATGAGCACAGTGAAATGGTGTTGATGAGCTGAACTAATTAATTAAACTAACTAATGGACTATCAGCAATAGGCATCTACACACATGGTGCATTGCATGAGGCACTCAATTCCTAGAAAAATGTCCAGGGCAGAAGCTGCACTAGGATGATTTACCAGCAGTTCAACTCTTTTATCAGCGCCACTATGGAAGTTTAATCATTGGTTTTGGTGGGAGCCAGTTTATGCCAATACTTGAAACTTCTGATCAGCACAACCCAAAAATATATCCACTAAACATACAAAACTCAAAGAGAACGCAAACACTAATGATCTAGCAATCACATCTGCACAAACACCACCACAACAAAATGGATAAATCTATATTATTTGTTTAGACTACTGAAAATGAAGTTATTACAATCTCTCCTTGCCTTGGAATGAATAACTATGTTTCACTTTAATTTTTTGGAACAGGCTGGAAAATTACTTTGTGGCAACATTCTTTCATTTACATCTCACCTCTTTAGGCGAGATGTAAATGAAAGAATGCTCATTACATCTCACCCCATTGAACAAATTTTACCTGTAAATATTGACTTAAGATGAAAAAGAAGAAAAATAACAAAACAGCAAAATAACCATGGTCATTAAAGCCATCCAACCTGGGAGAAACAGGCCTCTTGAGAGTTACTTTAATGAAGAAGGGTATGAAAATATTTTGTAGAGTTAAAGCATGCTTGCTGCTAAATAACCTCTTTGTACAATTAGGACTTGCAAAGTGGCAAAATGCAATCCAATTAAGGGAGTTAGGTTCATGAGATTAACATCAGCCTGGCAGTATTGCTCTCATAGTTCATCAGTAGCTTTACTAATTAGGACTTTGCTAAGCAGAGACATCTGACCTTGCTTTAGCCAGTTCAGATTATTGTTTACCCTTCTGAACTCTCACTGCTCACTTCTTTCCTTCCTTTCCTTTCTGGTGGACCCTTTCCTGTGATATTCTGCTCCATTTGAAATTATTTCTAGCAATCATCAACATCAAATTATTAGCGCCTCTTTGCTCACTTACTGATGAGCACAAAAAAAAAAAAAAAAAAAAAGATGAAAGAGCTTTCAACAGGTATATTTTTCTGCTCATACCTGATATTCTCTACAATACCAAAATCAGTGCAGGATGCATAGAAAAGCAGCCAGGAAGCAATTGTAAGTTCCAAGTAGCAAAAAATGGAAGTTATTTTTGCTCACCAAATACTAACAAGGGAAAACATTGTTGAGAGGAAACAGCGTCACAAATGTTGCTCAGAAAGAGAGAAGTAAGATTTGCTAGATACTGTCTTGTCCATTATAGCTCTGTGGTTAAGTGCCCTTAAAATGACAACTATCAGAATAAAAGAGTTTGGCAAATACACACAACTTTGTGATGGTGATGAAGCAGCAACTAATAAGCATGATATAGGAGTTTTAAGTATCAAGAGAAAATATTACAAATTTAAATTTTCTCCAAATCACTTCATCAAAGAGATTTGCTTCATAAAATGTAGAAGTTATAGTGCACAAAGAACTCGTATATTAATCATTTTTTCCATTTGACATGACAATTCTTCTCTATACATCTCCTAGCAATAACTGCCATGCTACAGAAATAAAAATTATGAATAAAAATTAATTGTAGATCTGAAGATAAACCCCATCAGCCTGATGCCAGTTACAGCAAAAACATACTTATTCTACCTATTCTAGAACTAAAGCTTTGCCTATTTGAATACTATCCAAGAAAAAAGCACAACAACCCAAAAAGCCCCAAAATCCTCTACCCACCACTATACCTTCTTCTTTCAAGTGTTGATTTAATCCTTTCAGTCTTTTGATCAGTGATCCAAAACATACACTAAAAACAAAGTGGCAGCAATTACAGTAAAGAGACTGAGGCCTTGGAAGTGTTAGACAAATAACTTTTCATGGAAAACACATTTTTCTACAGAGATTAAGGGATGTGGTCTGAAAAGAGATGCTAGCACAATACATCTGTCTATTTGCTAAGTCTCAAAGAACAGCGTCAATCCAGCTCAAAAAAGTAAAATGAAAATAACCTCATCCAGTTCTACAAAGATCAAAGTGGAGGAAATGCAATGTCTTTCATAAATAACAAAAAAGATTAATAGCCATCTCCAGGTTTGAAGCTCTGTAAATTCTAAGAACAAACATTAGAAAGACAAATATTTTTCTGCTTAATTGCTGAGTAACATAAAAACTAAAGTAATTGGAATTCTTTCTTCCTTATTAGCAATAAGTAGAATAGAAGTTGTCGTAAGGCAACATTAACATCTTGATATATACAACAAAACAAGTCACACTTGCTTCCAGAAACTGGGAAATGTGAAAATTGTTACAATGAGCATAGAAGAGAGACTGTCATGCACTGAAGCTTCTTTAGGAAATTTTTAATGAGAACAACAACGAACACTTTCTTGTGTCATCTTCCTGTGGCTAATTTTCACAGTTTGTCACTGAGCAAACTCCAGACACATCCAGTGCAGAAGGAGAATCCTCCTTGGAGAAAGGTTGGACACTCTCCTCTCTGTGCTGAGGGACACAGTGCCTTTGAGTGATGTAAGGGTCACATTGCTGAACCTCTTTGGGTTGGCTTCTGGGCTGGAAACTTTATGACTTGTGGGTAACAATCAGTCAAGCACAAGCTCAATAGTGGGGATGTCACTGTGCCAAAGGGGTCAATACCATCTTAAGCACATGAATTTGGGAATACTAGGACTGGATTACAGAGGAACAATGTTATATTTGCATTAGGAGCTGGAACAATTATTACTGAGTTGGCATGCATGTTGGTAACACCAATCTGCAGAGACAGCTTGCAGATTAGAAATGGATAACAATTTTATCCTGTCATAATCAAAACAAACCTGGACTTTCTCTGTCAATAGTAAAAGCTCCAGATTTTACCACTTCACATGATTTTAACAATATGGTTTAGAAAAAAAAATACCTCTAATTTATAATATAGGAAAGATCTCAGGCTTGCCTTTGTTTTAAAAAAGCCCAATTTTTAACAGGAGCACCTTTCAGTACACCAGGTTGCTCAGAGCCCCATCCAACCTGACACTGAGCACTTTCAGAGATGGGGTGGCAGGAGGGGAAAACAGGACTGAGGAGTGAAGGGACTGAAAGGACCCATATAAAAATCTAACCTCTGCCCTTCCCAAGCCACTCACTTTATGTGATGCTGCATGCACGAGCATTTAACCTTTTAACTTCCCCTAATGGAATTTACTATCATTAATGGCTTTCTAAACACCTTTCATTATATTTCATTTAGTGCTCAGTCATTGTTCAGACTAGTTTATGACTTGGTTGGGGGGAGGAGGTGTTTAGCATGAAAAAATGGAAGATATTAGCAGTGATAGGAGCAACAATCACTTATGTCAATATTTGATTTTTCATCTTCCTCAGTGTTTATGCCCTTCCATTTGGTACTCCTTTAAAAACCCATTAAGGCTATTCTGTATTATTTTTCATTTATTTTGAGGAGGATGAAGAAGTATTGAAGCTTCCAGCAAGCTCATAACTTTGAAAAATCTCTGCAACTGTACTTCTTTAAGCAACTTCCCCCCCTTGAAGTCTGCTCTTTAAAGACCATATAGCCTATTAGAATATAAAGTAGGAAATAAACTGAATAGAGTAAGTGCCAGAAGCATTCCAGGAATTAAATAAGATAAAAATGTTTCTTTCTGAATTCCTTTCAAATTAATTCTCTGTAGCAGAAAGAATTCAAAACAGAATCATTTGTTGAAAATTCTGGTAGCTGCCATCTAACAAGTTTGTAAATCTTTATAAATTTACTAGTTAAAAGGAACGTGTGGTTTATATTTGACTCTGCCAGAGTTCCAGGTACTATTAACCAGGCCATCCATTAACACTTGGGGAAAAAAAGTAAAGAGAAAAACCGACACAAAATAAACACCCAGAAAAAATTATGCCCAGGTTTGCATTGTGTAAAAGAACATTTAATTAGGGTTTATATGCACAAATGTAATCTGATCTGTTTCCCTTAGTGTAATACCATATTTGTATAAAATACAATTTAAGTAACGATTCCAATAGCTAGCAATCCTTCACCTAAATATCAGCCTCTGCATGGGGGAAGGTTTAAGATGTGCAGCTCCAAAAGCTCAAAATAAGAATTTTCAAGAACTTCTGCCATCAGAAGAGTTAATCTACCCTTTCAAGATCAACGCTTGCACAAGAACATTTATGGCAATTTCCTTTTTGTTCAGCTTTCCTTCTCCCAAAAATCACCCATGACTGTGAACCACCACAACTCCATAAGATCCTCATGATTCCTGTAACAGCCATGTGAACCACCAAACCTGATTGTGCATATTTCTGCCACAGCCCTGAGTTACTAAAGAGAGCCATGACCCCGGGAAGCAAAAACAATTTGGCAGGAGGCAGAAGTGGGAAGGTGGCAAATGTTTCCTCTCACTGCATATTAAGGCTGCATCAGTTCCTATGGGATACATAAAAATATGACATCTCCTCTTTGTAACAACTGAGGCATGGACTCAGACCAACAGAGAATCTGCATCCTTTATTCAAAGAAAGGAGCTGGTTTTATACACTTCTTTTAGACACTGCCATTCATTATATGGTAATTGTCTTCACAACGTCAAAAACATTTAAAATATTTGTGAGTGTTGGGCAAGTCTCAGTAAAAGGTAGCTAAACTTTCGGTGGAAACATTTAAAATCATCTTTGTACCACCAATCACAGCTATTAAAGCTGTTAATTTTAATAATCATTTGCCTGGGGCAGTGTGGACGTATCTGTGCATATGTGCATGTCTGTGTTCATAATTCTTCATTTAAAAGTCACAGTCTAATAACCTATAAATACTTTATCCTTTTATTTTTTTTTCCATCATTAACTGATTGTCAGCAAGGCAAGTTTCCAGCATTGTTCCTCTTCAAAGTACTGAAATTACAACAGTTCTTATATATTTTTAGATTTTGAAAGCAAACAGATGATTCAAATCCACCTCAGCTTTTATTTTTCTACTGTTGAATAGTAGTTTGGGGAACATGCAGTCCTTTCTTATGTGCTCCCAACAATAAAAAAAAAAAAAAAGGAAAAATGGAATTATATGACTGTTACTTGCTCTGGACAAGCTCAGAGAGCTGGAAGTGCATTTTGGGAGTCAGTGGCACTCTCAGGTGATGGATCTCAAGGTCACATTTGGCCCTGTGCCTCAGAAGGCTAACCAAGAGAGGCTGAGAAGATTGCCTTGGAAGTGTGTAATTAAGTGATAACATCATTGCCCCCGTGCTGTGCAGAGCAATTCACTCGTGATGAACAATTTCTTCTCCAGCCTCATAACTGAGTCACTGAACATTCAATTGTTCTATCAAAAAAAACCAAACAGGCAACAATATTATTGTTGTTGGAATTCCTAGATGAAACAAAAAAGAAAATTTGCCAAATGGAAACAACCAACAACCCCCCATCTCATGCTAAAATTGTAGCAGATGAGAAGATTAATGAAGTTGTTTCAGTCTTGTACTTCGATACAACTCTGATCTCATCAGAGCTCAGTCTCAGCAAAACCAAAGTAAATATTTAGCACAGATCTGGTCAAGTTCTAAACATTTAAAACAAGGTTTTAAATTTAGAGTCTTGATTGTTGGCAAAGCTGGAGCAAAATTCACTATATTTGCAAAATTGCATAAGAGGTTATGGAATAGGATCTCACAACAAAAAGTAGCTACTGGCCCTTTATAGTGGTGTTTGTTCTAAAATTTAAGTGGACAATTATTTCAGTGAGAAAATCCTACCAAGACGAGACAACTGTAGCTTTCAAAAGCTACTTTCTCCTGGTATTTTGGACATTTGGCATTGTTTTGAAGTTTGAATGCAAAGCATTCACAGAGAGGGAAAGAAAACACCCCACATCTCAGTGTGTAAGATCACACTGACTTGGTGAAACAATATAAACATGACGTTGACCTCACATTCTTGTTGGAGGGAGAGATCTAAAAATATCTCCATGTGTTTTACAAACCAGGACATATTTATGTGAAATTCTCACTAGTTTCTGATGTTTTTAATTTTCATTTCACAAATGTGGGACTACCAGTAGGTAAATCCAGAGGCACTAGGCATTATTTTAATTCTAAGCTCTTAAAAAGTCATTTTCAATGCAAAGCATGTTACAAGGAACAGAAAGGAAAAGTAACTTACTGTACTAAAAATCGTGAGAGAGGGAGAAAAAAAATATCTGTTTGCAAGGGTTTGGATTCCTGCTGATAGGAAAAAATGAAGCATAAAAGGAGCTGTAAGATTTATCCTTTGCAAAAATTCTGGGCTGCAAAAACACTGAGAAAGGGGAAAGCAAATACATGACCTGTTTTTCCTTAGCATTACAAATACTGTGATGCTAATCCAGTATTGGACAACACACTTGGGTGTTCCATGATTTTCCATCAAAGTATGGAAAGGAGGTCTCTGCTCTTTCTATCAGAGAATACAGCAGCCTGAACTGCTCCAGTGGGCAGCTACAAGGTGATGTGTGACCAACATTGGCATCCTGATGGCACTGTGCAGGCATCTGATAACAAAACTTGGGGCAGCACAATTTTGCAGGGCAGATCTGTTTCCCCTGGGTATTCCTAATGACTTCTGCAGGACCTAAAGAAGAATGGACCCAGCACAAGTGAATATACAAGATATAACACAAATATTGGAAGTCACAAAATACAGAAGATATATCTGAAGTGTTGCACTATCTGTACTCTTTACAGAAAATATTAAAGCATAGTATTAAAAACCAGCATAGCTTTGCCTCTTGACTAAAGTCTACAGGAAGCTTGCACTTTTTCAGGAAAACATTAAGAGTAGCTGAAAAGGGAACCCTCACCACATTTCTGCTTGTGGGTATAAGTGCTGCATCCTTGTTTTCTACTGAAGACTAAAATTCAAAGCACAAAGTCAATGAAATGGAATGCTGGCTCCTATGACCTTCTTCCTTTGAAGCATCTGTCTGCAGGGCCATCAAAGGAGGTGACTGCTTTTGTTGTTGTTGTGGCAGATGCAACAAATTCTGTTCTTCTGAAATATTCTAAAAGCTCACAGAAGGTCATAGCAGTATGTGTAAGAGCTGGGTGGGAGGAGAATGTCAGCCTAACTCTTGTAGGTGAGGTAGGATGGGCTCTGGAGGGGACACACTGTTTATAATTTAGCACTAAAAATACTGGGATGGTCCCAAGTGTGGCTGAAGGAGTCTCTAGATATTTAAAGCTCTTAAAAAAGCACAAGTTTGGTGGAGGTTTTGGTTTGCTTTATTTCTCTGCTGCAGCAGGAGCCCTTGGCCTGTTTTCATGCCAGATCACAGGGACTGGAATACTAATATCCAGGGAAAGACCAGAATGTGGATTTTTGTGTTGTTCTTATCTCTTGTAGGAAAGATACCAAAAAAGGAAAAAATTATTTTGCACCATTTTCATGAAAGCTTTTCTAATCTCAAAGTGTTACACTAAAGCACTAAACTGGATCCTTTATTTGCCAAAGCTGTAAGTTCAGGTGGTCAAATTTGTGAACATAACACATGCCAAAGATTAGTCTAATTTAATAAATTAATTAACCTAAATTAATAACATTGATTTTCTTAATTTTTGTCAAATAAGACAATGCAGTAAAGGGCTGACTACATACCTCTGTGCTAGGCACTCTCTGTTAGGCTCTTAGTTGTAACACTTGATGGAAGAGATCTAAAGAGATATCTCTTAATAAATCTGAATATATCTATGGGTCTGATACAGCTTGTTAACAGAGCCTGAATCATAGTATTGATAGTGGTTTAAATAAGCAATTTTTGCTCAGATAAGTGAAGCCTGTTAAATATCATGACAGGTTTTCTCCAAGGATTTGAAACTGACCCACATGTTATACAATAAAAGAAGTCATCATGCACCATTTTTAACGAGAGCCACATTAATTGCTATGCAGTGCACAACAAACAGGCATTTTTAAAAAAACCAAAACAAAAACAACAAAATACAAAGGAAGAAGAGCAGAGTATAGGCTCAGACTTGAGGTGGAATCCAAGCTCTTGCTCTGACCATATTAAGTATTATATCTCCAGGGCTGAGTAAAACCACAAATAGAAATAACCCTAATGTCAGATATTAAAAACACTTTTTAAAAGCACCTTACTTGAAAATATAACCCCAGCACAGGGGAACAGATTCCATCCAGTTTTTCTGATAAAAATCCAGTTAATGTCCATTAGGTTCTTCTAAAAAAAAAAAAAAACACACCCCATTCTAAGGATCTGTTTCTCCTGAAACATATTGGACCATAATTTCTTCAATCTAGTCAATACATGGCTTTTGCATTACTGGTGGCCTCCTATCATAGAAGTATGACTATTTTGGAGTGTGCTGAACAATAGAATAAAGCTCAGGAGGCAAACATGCAGCAGGGCCATTACCTTAAATTCATGGGAGCTGCATCAATTCAATTAATCGAGGACTTCACTAGGACACTGCATTCAACCCAAGAGAAAACCTTCCATTATTTTGAAGCTAAAGGCAGAAAAACTACTGAAAATCCAGATTTCTTCACATATGAAAGAGCTAGGTTAGAAAACCATGCTAACTCCTAAGTTGGAAAACCACTCCTGTTTTATGGGCGGCTTTCATGGACATCTTAAATCAGAAAGCTGGTTTCCCTTCAAACATCTCTTTCCTGCCTAGCTTATTTCTTGCCATTTCCAGCAGGTTCAGATCACCCTAAATCCATACAGCACCCTGCTATTTCCCCTGGAGTTCCCCATAAAACAGGCCCTGAAAGCTGCTGAGAAGTCACAGGACACAAAGCACAAGTCACGCTGGACTTTCCCCAGCTGTGATAACCTAACCCTAAAACAAGTCTGAGAGGGATCTCCCAACTTCTGCACAGGAGGGAAACCCCAGCCACTGCTGGAGTGAGCAGCCTTGGTTATTTCCACACATGACAACATTCTGTTTCAATTCCCATCACCCTTGGGGCTGACACACCCAGGGGCTGTGTTATCAGCTGGATTTAATGTCCTTGGGCCAGGTTCCAGAGTTTTGCCCTGAGTGTCACTTCTCTGGGTGGCTACACAGACCAGGAGCAAACAGGACAGAGAGCAGCAGCACAAGAGCAAGAGTGAGGAGAGGGATGGAAGGCTCATGGCAGGAAACAGAACTGCCCCTGATGGAGTGATGCAGATTTACAAGGACTCATGCTTTGTGCTCTTGCTTCTACTGTCCACTTCTGTATTTGTAGGGAAGAGAAGCTTGCCCCCCTGATTTTAGCACACTCCAGTTCTCTCTGTTTGTCCTCATTCCATCTGAAGCCTCCAGCTCCCTCCCATGAGTTATCCCATGCCCAGGAGGACATGGCAATCAGTGCACACTGGTGCCAGACTGTCCTAGCCATGTGTGTCCTCACCAGCCTCAAAATCCTCTTTTTTACTGCTTTTCAGGTGACAGGCTTCTTTGAGAGAATGATTAAAACCACTAGAAAATAGAGCTGCTTCTCCTGCTTCAAACCAGCCTAGTGAAAGGTGTCCCACCACTTCCCATGGTGGGAACTAGCTGGTTTTTAAGTTCCCTTCCAACCCAAACCCTTCTCTGATTCTTTGTCCTAAACAGATCCCACTGCTTGCAAGCCAAGCAACTGATTACTAAAAGAACTTGCTTTGGAGTTGTGTCTGTACAAGGCAAATAAATGGTCACCAGAGTCAGGGGTGTAAATCTGCATTTAATGTGTTGTGTGAAAACTGTGCTACATGGCCCACTCCCCTGCTCCCCCCAAAAAATTACCAAAACAACCAGAAAAAAAAAAATACCTTTCATTAGCAGCTGAAGAAATGAAAAGTAAAGAAGGAGTCTGATACTAAAGGCTTAAGTAAGAGGTGCTGGGTACCTATTTAAAAGAGGGTCCCTCAAATGCAGTACATCAAGAGTAGAATCTGAAGAAAAATCTATATTTGTGCCATATAAATAAATTTTCTGGATGAGTACAGGTAGGCTGTGATATTACTGTGCTTTCTGCATTCTAATATCCTCTGTTCAGGAAGTGACAAATAGAGTGGATTTGATAGAGGGCACGGAAGTGGGACAGTCTGTAACCCACACTGCTGAATCCCTCACTAACCAATTCACATCACAGCATTTTCCTTAAACAGAGATTACAAGAGAAAAGCCAAGAGAGACAACTTTGTCATTTGAATTTCAAATGCAATGCAGTGGGTGGCAGAAGTTAATAACACACATTTTGCAGCACACTAATTGCACGACAAGCGCTTCAATGTCTTTTCAGAATTGTTTTTCCCTTTGCATCTAACCCCCTTTCCTTGCCTTCATGTGCATCAGCACTTCTTCCAGATTTTTCTTTTTCCATATTTGATCAAATTAATATCCCCTCTTCTTTCCTTATCACTTCCCTTCCTAATCGCTGGCTGCAGTTATCCATCCAGTCTGTCAGATGGATTTTGTTTCTCCTCTCTGAGGCAAAGAAAAACTTTGTTTTCTTGCTCTTCTTTCTCTGGCCATACAGACAACAATGAAAGCCAAAGCCATTGCACAGTCTAAGGGAGATCTTGTACAAACAACACTCAGATATATTTTCGTGAGTATTTCTTCTATCATTGCCTTAAAGTCATGCTATCCTTTCACTTTTCTAGCCTTTCACCAGGTATTTTAACTTTTTTTCCTTTGAGTCAGAGCAGATTTGTAGGCCACATGCAAACACTAAATTGGAGAAAGAAAAGGGGATGTTATGACTAGGTGTGCCTGCCTGAAGCCACCATGAAAATAATCCAGACCCAGCAAAACCAGGTTTAGAAGCCAATGTCTCTCAGGTTGGGAAAATTCAAGGACTATTTTTAGTGTTTAAGTTTAATGCCACATCTGAAAGGAATTACAAGACAAAATATTTCTGAGAATCTTGAATCTTCATGCATGCAAACAAGATCCTAATATAATAGTTTTCCATCAGCTTCCAGGGAGCAGCATTCTGGAATCCAGAAATTCAGACACTCACCTACACATACACTCATCTGCTGCCTGTTAACACTCACAATTTAAGTGTTTTTTTCACCAACAGCAGCACCTGAGTGCAATACACAAGTACATTCTGTTTCATGATTAAAAAGTAAGCCAAGATGGTACCAAACAGCAGCCTACATTAATTC
Source organism: Alethe diademata (assembly GCA_025584955.1). Classification (NCBI taxonomy): domain Eukaryota; kingdom Metazoa; phylum Chordata; class Aves; order Passeriformes; family Muscicapidae; genus Alethe; species Alethe diademata. Next base: position 9,231,524 of record JANRMJ010000088.1, read on the forward strand.
CAATGCTGTTTTAATCACTTCAACCACCACCTCAATCTCCTCTCTTTCACAAGACTGCCAATGGTCTGGAGCTACTCTGGATTTAGCAACTAAGTAGAGACAAGCACTCTTCCAGAAACAGAAGTGGTCTGGCTTCCTGCTATGAAACTACCAAACCACCCAGCTCTTCGAGTTACCACACAGCCCAGTGGAATCAGCCTTTGATTTTGCAAACTCAAAGACGCTCAGCATCAGTTTTCAGAAGTGACCACGTGTCCCTGTTGTGAATGAGGTGCCTCAGTGTGGTCACAGATGTTTTGGTGAATGCAGGATGTGGATCAGTTCACTGCACAGCCTCGTGTACTGAGGCAAGTCATAAGACTACAACTTGAAATGGGGAAGTGGCAAAATCTGAAGAATATTCTCCCACCTAGTTACACCCACAGAGATTCATGACTGAAGCCCAGAGGTACAAATTATTACTAATTCAGAGGAAGAGGCAAAGGGGAGCGTGACAGCTCAACAAAAGCCACAAGATACAACTGCACTGTGCCCATTCTCATCAGACAGCCCGTTTCCCACCTCAACACACTCTGCTGCTTTAGCCAGCCTGGCAAGATGCAGCAACCTGGCTAATTGTGGACCTTAGCTTCACTGACACCAATATTTAAATACTGCAGAACAAACTGTAACTACCATACCATGGTTTAGAATGAAAAAGAGAAGAGATACCAACAGAAAATACTGTGGTGTAATACTTTATGTGGCCTCAATGTAATTATCCAAACTTAATGAAAACATTAGCGTTAATAAACTTCCTACTGTGAAAAGTACTAAGAAATGTTTAGGGACAACAGGTGATTAGGACCATGGCTCAAGTCTCACACTAGAGAAGCTCAGAGGTCTTTGCTTCAAGATTGCTGCCAAACACTGATGAAAAGTTTTTAGCCACAAGCTCAAACAACTTTTTAGTGATGTGCATTTTAATGCTCATAGAGCTGCCAAGGTGTTTTAGCACTGAAGTACCAGAATCACCATGGGATAAAGAGTTTGCATCTGTGTCATGCATCTATTACAAAAAGAAAACAATTTTAAGTAAAAATTCAGGACAACTGTCTTGACATAACCCTATGCCAGCATTTTTACATGTAACCCAGTCTTATGGAAAATAAACAGTTTTTTTCTGCAAGAGCAGGAGGCATACACAGTGTGAGGTGGGCTGTCATGCTCACTCCAAGATACAAATTGCATTCAGGCCAAAAACTGCATTATATTTAGGACTTTAAAACTATCTTCAGACTGACTACTCTATTTTGTTCATTTTATGATCTATTTGAAGGGATGCAAGAACTGTCCATGTGCAATGCTACTATCTAAATTGTATTACATATTGTCACGTTCCACTACAGGGAATAGCAAGGAGTTCTTAATAAAACTGATGCTTTAGGATGAAATTAAGTCAAATGAGTCAATATTGTATCTGAGAACTGTTTATTGGTGACAAAAAGTGAGTTGCCCTACTGACCAAGAGCAGAAAAGACAGGAAAGGAGGAAGGAAAATGAAAAAGGATTGGGGGGAGAGAGAGAGAGAGGAGACAGAAAGAAAGCAGGTGTTACCACCAGAAGATGAGGGAGTGCCATCAATGTTTTCTAGCTGACTCCTGCAGGTGGCACATTTTCATCCCCTCCCCAACATGACACTGACAATGTTGAGACAGATCAGAATTAAACTGGCTCCTCACACATATTCCAGAGGTTTTAAATGAAGGCAGAAGTGTTCAAGGTCACTCCAAGAAATTCATGAGAAGATATTTAAAATAAACACATCCACCCTCCTGTGGAGAGCTGCCAAGAGAAGCACAGAGCAGCAGCTGGGCAGCAGCCCTCCCACTCTCCCCAGCCCAGCAACACTTGGAGAAAGAGATAAATGCCAGCAACCTGGGCCTGCCCTGCCTTCCCAGTCAACTGTGCAGAGATCTTAAAAAGGTTTTGATCTTGTTCCAGCACCCTTTCCCCCAGCCCCATGCAGGCAGACAAGCCAACCCAGCCCATCTCCTGCATGCCTCTGCTAAGCCTCGTGAGCCCTTTGTTGTGCTTCCGACTGTGCTGCCTGTAGCCTCATGTTTTCACTCTGGAGGCTTGCCTCATATCCACCCTCTGTGCAGTTTTAGTTCTTCAGCTTCAGTAAGTGTTTCTACAAAGCCAAATCCGTAGTTTTATAAAGCATATTCTAGGTTTGCAATTCAGCACAATGATGTGACACCTCATCCTTATATCTAGCGCCATTGAAGAACAAAAAAAGATCTTCACACAATATCAGAATACTCTTCCCCCCACTGCTTTTCTTTGTTTCTAAATCTATTTAATGAAAAAAAAAACTTATAACATTATGATGTCAGTTGTTCAGTGATGCACCACCAAAAGTCAAAATCACATTTGCCCCAAAACGTGGATATTTATATTCAGAAACATAAGGTCTTACAACAATTGATCTGTGCCTGGAAGTAAGAAAGAATAATGAGAAAACTTGTATTTTAAACGTTGAGTCTTTGCTGATACACAAATTGTGCAAAACCTTGGAAAATAGTCCCACCAAACTCAGACATTAATATCATATAAAGTTTCCTGCACGGTAAAAGACATCTTTGTAAAGGAGGTCTTCTCCTGAGCCTGAGTTGGTTTGGGTGCTAATAAATTCAGATGGAGAAATGGCACAGAGATGGAAAGGGAAATATTGGCAAGATAACATTTTAGGATACAGCAAAAGAAGCAATGAGGGAGAAGAGGCAAAACCTGACATTTTGAGCATGCATTTGAGGAGGCTTTTATGGGGAGGAAAATTTGCTATCTCTAAACTCTTTACATTAGCATTTTACCAAGACTAAAGCAACCAATCCCAGGAGCAAACCAGTGTGTTAATTCTAAGCATCCCCTAATATAAGGGTTTAGGAGTCAAAAATGCATACAGCCTTTAGGTATGACAAAACCATATTTTTAATGAAACTGGAGTGTACTCTGCCTGGATATGAGGTGAAGAACCCACAAAAAGCAATTTTCAAAAGGAAGCTTCTTCATGCAGGAGACAAGGCATATGTCATGTTGGCCCCATATTCTTTTCCTCCTAGCCAGCTTCCCAGGCATACACCATAGGTCAAGAGCCCCAAACCATAAAACTCCCTCTAGAACAAGCCAAACCTGAAGTCCCAAAAAGCTGATGTTTTGCAACCAAGGAGAATGCAGGAACAGACCATAGAGGGTCTGGGAAAATACAAAAAAAAAATATTTTTGGCTTCTACCAAAAGAGGTAGAAGTCTCAGTCATGTGTACTTGAAAAGCTAAAGTAGATATGGGAACCTAAGTGTGTTGGTACTTTACAGAATTTCACTTCTGGTCATGGGAGATGAAGGGAGCATGAGAACAGAGGATTCCCATAGCAGAGGCCTGGTGCCTTTCTTGAAAGTCACACTGGCACATCATTAGACCACCAAATTGCTTCAGTACAAAGGGACATCAAATCAGCAAAGCTATGCTGTAAGCAGGTTTGAGGCAAAATTATGCTCACTTCAAAAAGGAAACAAGTTTCAGACTATGCTCCTGAAACTATGCCACAGAAAGGAACCACTTTTTAAAGGCTTAGGATTTTCCACATCAAAGTAAGGCAGTTTTCAAAGATACTCAGATAAACCACATTCTTTTTGATACACAGGGGAATAGAAAGATGCAGCAGTGAATGAAATTGCAGCAGCATTCTGTCACCCTGAACCACCCAAGAGATGAGAACAAGAACGTGTGCAAAATGTGTCAGTACATAAACCAGTTCAAAGAAGACCCAATAAGCAAGTGCAAGCATAGGAGGGTGTGTTTTCTCATGTCCAGCATAGAAATCTATATCCACTAATAGACACTAAAGCAGATGAGAAAACATGATCTCAGAGTAAGAGGTCTGATTGTCCCAGAAACTCTCCACTCTTCCCATGGCCTTCCAAGCTTCATTCAAACCATAGATCTTACTGGAGCCCTGAGCTCAGTGGTCTGGAAAATTGCACAGTAAATAAGATGGGTGCTGATGTCTACTTGTACAGAAATACTTCCTGTGATGGCCACAGAAACGAATAAAGCTTTCATTGGCTACAGTGGTTCTGTTTCCCTAATGCTGCTTAGGATTTGTGGAAAGATCAGTCCTCGGTGAGATGGGAATTTGGCTAAACAAGTACTTACAGGCCCATTTGGAAAAGCTTTTGTCTAGCTGCATTTCCTTTGTTTAAGATCAGGAAGAACTTCAAGCCCCAAATCTGCCAATATGCCTCTAATATCTGGAGAATTAGCTTTTTTATTAGCAAAAATTACAGACAGATTTTGTGAGCTCAGAATAAAAATAGTAGTGAGCATCTATCCATCTGTAAGTCTATTTGCCTTGGATAGTTTGTCACTGATTTTACTGGGGCTCTTCCAGCTCTATCAGCTTGAAAAGCTTTTAACAAAGAAATGTACTGCTTGGTCAGATGGGGTGCTTCCAAGGTTTCAAAGCAAGCTCCCTTTAACTTTTTTGTGTCAAGCCAATAAATAAAAGGGATGATCAAGAAGGGCAGAATTCTACATTTAGCAGTCTAGATCTGTATAATCACACATCCCCAGAGAGTGCAGGCTCCTCTTCTCTTGCCTTTTTCCCCACCAGGAAGTGAAACTCAAGACAATTTTAGTAATATTAATAATTTAGTAATATTAATAAGAGCAGATCTTTATTTGCCTTCAGGGACTGTTATGGAAAGATGTCCACAGAAGCAGCCCACCCCCTCCAAGGGTGAATAAGTTTTTATAGGTTTTAGGAAATTAGCATAATTGATAAAAAGCAGTAATTAGGAGGACAAGTGGTGATGCAATCCCCCCCAGGTCAAACCCCTTCTCTAGAGTCTCCCCCTTGGCACTGGCTGTGCTTTGTCCATGAAAATATATCTGGAAGAGCTGTTCTCAGCCTTGGTTCCCAGGAAGAACCAAGATAGCACTGGGACCTTGTACCCCCTGGGACTTGGAGCTCTGGAATTTGTTTTGTCTTTCTGCCTAAAGAAAGACATAGGAAAGTACTGGGACAGCTAGCTACTAACAGGATACAAAGCTACAAATATATATGTGTGAAGAATACAGAGAACATAGAAAAAAAAAGAAAAAGCCAAACACAGCATCACTTCCTCTCACACCTGCAATGGGCAAACAACCACATGGAGAGCAGGACCCATGTACATGGCAGGTGCTACACACTGAACTGTGTCCTGGTCTCCTAGGTAAGCAGCACCACCCCAGATTAGTGCAGGAAGAGAAGTGACTTAGAAGATGGAAAATCATACAGAATTAGGTAGCATGCTGCTGGAACCTTACCCCCTTTTTGCATTAAACCTAATACCTATCTAAAGAGCTATACCAAAGCATTAATTTAATTTGTGCTCTAAAACACTCAAGAGGTACTTTGGTTGACAGATACATAAGCAAAATGCAAATTCCTCTGATGCAGCAGAAATCATAAATCAGTTGGTAAGAGAAAAGCTAGGGGAGATGGGTAAATGTGCTGAAAATCTGTCCTGAGCAGATACTTAGCAGCTTAGGGAAATTTCACCCACAGAACAGCAGCACTGACCACTCTCAGCTATAAAAGGTCCTGCAGTGCCTGCTGGAGTATTAAGGCTGCTGTCTTAGGCAAACAGGTGGTTTTCCTTTTTTCTTCCCTCTCTTTTATCCATTACAAAAGTTATCCTCTTGCTTTTGCACTATGCACGTTCCTGCTGGCAGCTGCTGAGTTCCCTGAGATGGGGGGAATCCTCTGCAGGGGGAATCACTCTTTATACACTGTATAGGCAATTCTTAGTGCCCCAGTTGGATCCTTTGGGATACAGTGCATATCTTAGATGTCCCATGCACCACACACTGTAAAAGGAGCTTAGCACAGAGTTTAATAACTAACCTAAAACCACTTTCAGATCTTAAGAGACTACCTCTGCTTCTGATTTAATGCAGTTTGGTGTGTCTAATCACAAAATCTATGTCTCATAAAAGAGATCTTGTCATGCTAAACAAAGGATTATCCAGTGAGTGGCAATGGAAATAAACTGGCTGCTTGAAGAAAACCTCTTTAAGCACCCTTCTCTATCACCCATTTGCAAAACTAAGTGGAGTGTACTGCATTACTCATATGAAGGATGTCACTGATTAGGGTCCCAATGGAATCATAACCTACTTTATCAAAAGTTTCAAGGCCAGAGTTCTGAAGTATGACCACTAATGTAAGTGCTGTCATTTCTGGGTAAAAAAAAACAGAGGGGTTTCAGAGATAATTGCTTTTAAGAGAGTGCCAAATCTCTTGATTTTTAAGAATTGGCATTCAGTGTCCAGCCCATTGAAGTCAATGAAACATTTTATTCCTTCTAGTCAGTTCACAATTTCACATTCTAATTTTGTCACAAGAAGAGCAACTAAAAGCAGACTAAGGCTGGATCTGGGGGGGAAAAATGTAATTACTTGGTGAAGTTTGTTTCAGTTTAATTCATAAAAAAAAAAAAACTAAATGATCCTCGCAGAAAGTATTCTGATCTCTCATATTTGCCTTTTTCACCAAGTGTTGGCTAAGACATACAGGTTTCTCTACTTTAATGGTGTTTTATATAACCAAGTCTGTCTTGTGCTATCTCTAAATTAAGTTCAGACTGCCTTCTCAGTGACTATTATTAAAATGAAAAGCACATTAAAATGACTATCAAGTCATAATAGATACATAATATTCATTTGTCTTCACAGAGCAAGATAAAATGTACATTAGCAACCATCAACTTCAGTTTCACTTGTATTCCCAGTTTTTCACTTAAAATTTCATGTTGTAGTACAGTCTTTTTATTGTCAGCTGGCCCTAATGTCTGTTTTTCAGCATTTGGTTGTGGATCAGAAGCACACTTTCAAAATAAGTTTCCCAGCCATCTTCCCTTTCATTGAAATTCAGATTTTGAAGAAGTGATAGCGTTTGTTTCTATTTTCTCCCTACTCCTTCACCTGTTTTCCCTTTGCCTCAGGGAATTCTCCCAGAAACATCTCCTTTGCTGTTTGCATTGCAGCTGCTCAGGGGATCCTCTTCACTTGGCATTTGGAGCCCTCATGCTCTGAGCAGCCACTCATCACTGCTACAATAATGCCACTCAAGAAAAATAACAATTATTTTAAAAACTGAATGAAACAAACACCTAGACCTTTTCCTCACTGGGAAAACAATGTGCTCCCATCTGTAGATCAGACTAAACCTGATTCTCAACATATGTTTAGGACTGACAGCCCTCTGAAACTGCAGAGATTTTACATCCTGGTGCCAACTTCTGCATCTCCTCACCAACAGGGCTATCCTTAAGGAAGGCTTTGACCACCCTGATCTACCTGG
>JANRMJ010000088.1:9239013-9260573 GCA_025584955.1 Alethe diademata
TCCTCACCAACAGGGCTATCCTTAAGGAAGGCTTTGACCACCCTGATCTACCTGGGACATCAAGTCTGCTTTGAGCAAGAGGCTGGACAAGATAATGTCTAGAGAACTCTCCCAACCTCTTTGCTATTTTCACAAGCTTTTCTTAGCCAGACTTCACAGAATAACAGTGCTTCAACAGCACAACAACAGCTGTCCTCATTTACCTTTTCACTACAGGCATCTGTAAAACTAGAATTAAAAAAAAATAATTTTTGCAGTCTTCAGACAGAGATAATTGTCTAAGTCCCCAGCCCAGCAACCCTCAGGATTACATTTCAAAATACACTATCACTTTTGGAATAACAGGCTAGTGTACAAAAAGAAAGAATAAGAGTAAAAAGCAATGCACAAGCAATTAAATCTATTTTCTGGAGTGGGAAGAAATTAATGCCAGGTGAACATTTCACTGAGGCAGGTCACAGATATTTCAGGAAGTACAGCTAAAAGGTGCTGTGTTGATTTCTCAGCTATAACCAATATGTCTGAAGTGCTTTGTGAGACTAAAAAGAGTGCTAAAACTTGTTTTGCTCCAATAATGCCATTGCAAACAAGTGTGGGGCCAAGGGTCAAATGACTACTCTTTCTAGAACAAAACCCATTTTCTCTCTTTTTTTCAGAAGACATAGCTGAAAGTCTTTCCAAACCACTCCATTCTACTGATCACAACTTAAATTTCATAAAATCAATTGGAAAAAAGTGGGGGAAAAAACCACCCTGCATGAAGCACGATTCTTAAAGCTCTCTTGCCATCTTCCTTTTGTCTGGCCCTTCAGAAATTTTTCCACACCATCCACTAGGGTTTCATGACTTCTCTGATAACAAAACTGACATATCCTGGGAAAGGGATCAGAGTTCTCCACCAGAGTTGCCCCAAATCACAGTATGAAGCTCTCTCAGTTGTTCCCTTTGAATTATTTGTGACTCATAAACCAAACCACAAAGCCTCACTCCATTCCCTCTTTTTTGTTTGGAGGATTAGGCCTTTAATCTGACATCTTCACAGATCTGGTACATCATCCATCAAGTAAAGACAATATCATTCTGATGTAAGGCATTTATGCCTAGGTTTAAACAATTCATAGTAAAGTCTGCCTTTCAGGGCCCCTGTGTTTCATATATTTTTTATTTCAAGTAGGATCAAACTAGCTGAGGGAAAAAGCAACACTTAGTGAGGGAGAGACTTGGTAGAAAGAAAACATGGCCTAGCAATAAAAATATGACTGGAAACCCAGAGGCTTGAATTATAAACTTCATTTCTCATCTGACTGGGCAAGTAGTGCTAAATCCTATGAGTTCCAAGTGAAAACGTTTTCTCATTGCTCATCAGTCCTCACAGTCCTCCAAGATTCCCATAAAAGACATTGTGCAAGCTACAGGGGTCACGCAGTCATACTTTTTTTCTGTTTTACTCTGTTGGCATAACTGGTGATAAATACTCACTGACTCTCCTATGTGAAATCACTGTGGGCATAAAACCTCCTGCACTGCTGTGACATGCTAACAGTTCTGCACACTCAGCCTCTCACCTTCAAACTGGAGGTGAGTTTACTTCTCCATTTTATAACACACCAGGCATTTTCTGAGGCACGCTTGGGATCAGTGCTGCCTTGTTAAGCTAAGCAGACTCCATGCATACATCTTAATTCTGCAGCAAGTTGAACTCAGACTCAAAGAAGGCCATGCAAAGGCAAGAGGAAGGGTTACACACACAGCATAAGGCACCTCATGACTGACAATAACAGGTAGGTCTCCATCCCCACTAACCCACATTCTCTTAGTCTCTCTGGTTGATGAAGTCTCAAACAAAATGAAGAATTTCTACTTGCTCCTATCCCTAGATATTACACCTACCAGCTGTTCTGTTTAGTTCAGAATAAAGAAAGCTACTTTTGGTGTTACAGCCAAATCTAATTAAAGTTCAAAAAGTTAATTTTCATATATGGACAGGGAAGTTGATAAAGATAATTGGCACTTTAATCCCACGTGATCACAGTTCCAATCACTTACAGCTGATTCATTCTCTTGATCTGCACTCTGCTTCACTAATCCTCTCAGTGTGTCCTACCATGCATAGAGACCAGCACAGGGTCCTGGATTCTAAGCTAAAACCAAATTTAATAGCAAACATTTAAACACAACATATTAATATTAAAATCCCTTACCTTTACGTCACTTATGTCCCTACAGACGGTTTCTTCACAGCCCTCTAAACTTTCATAATCCCCTCCTTCACACATAAATATTTCCACTCTGTCAGTCATGTCGACACTCTAGGACAAAAGCTCTACAATTTTAGTACATCTTTCTTCAGAACTGAGTGATCTAGGTTGGGCAATAAATGTCACATGAAAACAAAATTAGCTCTACAAAGTGACAGGATAACAGTCCTAGACTTACAGCCCACTTTATGCAAGCCATCATCTTATTAAACCTTATTACTGCTGCTCACTGGTCAAGGAATTTAAGTTACATGTATTAACACAACCTCAGTCAGTTTCATCTTAGGCATGTAGGAACATATTTTATATTCTGTAATTTGAAGCTGCAGATCATCCATCACATTATTCTTTGAAGAGCTAGCTGCATCATCAGACAATAGTACAACGAAGCAACAAAAGATGAAGCTTTGCATGGACCCAGAGCTACTGCACACAACAAAAGGTGTTCATTTAGCTACTGATTGATCCCTCTCTGCTACCTGTAATTGTTTCATCTCCTTACCAGCTTACTCCAGTGGAAATGCTGCTTATTTTATTCTTTTGAACACATTTTCAGGAGGGTAAGGAAAGGACAGCATTAGGAAATTACAAGATCTTTGTTCTGCATGACAGAATTGTGACAGTGTGAATTTGCATATAGTTCACTTTTTTTGCAGAGAAATTTAATTTCTCTACAGAGGTTTCTATGCCTTAGGAATTCAGAGACTGGATTTGTTTGGCTTTGTGCAACACTCACCATCTGGCTTCTTGTGTCCCTTCCACAGAAAAGTTTACTTTCCTGTCAATTCTGTGTATTTGAGATGGTTTTAATCTTTCTTTTGAGATCCTAGAAATGGCTCCACAGAGTCTGGCATGTAGCAGCATTTAGAGAACTTTGCTGAGTGAAAATTAGTCATTTATTGTGCTGTGTGCCAGCTGTACATTTGCCTGTTGGGTCTGTTTTCCTCACTGCAGAGGGGCCATCGAATAAAAGAACACAAGCATGATAAAACCCTCTATTCATACAATCTGGGCTGGATATGGATACCACCAGCATCTTGCTCTCTAATTTGTATTGAAAGGATAAGGTGTCTTCAAAACACAGAGGTGCTAAGGTGTCATTGGCTTTTTGGCCAGTATATCCACAAATACACAAGAAAATCCCTGAATTTGGAATACCTGCCTCCCTATAATGGAAACTACTTATCCTTGGAGCCCATCCCATCACAGTGGGAAATACTTGTCCCCTTTATGGCTGTTTATTCACTCCACATCAAAATCCACAGCTTCCACCCACAGGGAGTCATTTTCTGCTCTTTTTTTTCTCTTTTTAAGCAAATTTCTCTTCCTGCCTTCTCAACCTTTCATTGAACACCCTTCCTCATTGCCAATCTTACTCTACACTTCCTCCAAGCCCACTTGGAAATGGAAAATTTTCCTTTTATTTCACTGCAAAAGTAAAAGAGGAAAAGGAAGAAAGATGGAACATGAGAAAAAAAAAACCCACAACCCTTTTGGGGGCTGAGATGGGTGTCTGTGGGCACCTGGACCTCAGACAGCTACTCTGTGTATCAAATTTCTGTATTTAGTGGTGGACTTGGTAGGGTCAGGTTAATGGTCAGACTCTTTTCCAACCTCAATTATTCTATGATTTTGCTCTGCTACTTAAATGACATCTTGGGAACAGCTTAATCTGCTGATTGATGAGTTGTCTACTGAAATGGGAGTAAAAATGCAAAAGGTTTAAATGAATCCTTTCTATTTTTCAATCTAGTTTCCCAAGATTTTTAAGTTGGATTCACAAACACAGGAGCAGCTCTCCACACACAATATTTTTGCCTTTCTCAGTTCAGCCAGTCCCCCCACTGTTAATTCCAGCCCAGCACCTGACACTCAGAAGTGAGAAAAATTTATCCTTGCATCACCCTTGCAGTTGGACTAGATGATTGTTGTATGACCCTTTCAAATCAAATTATTCTACTCTATATCTGGATTTGCAGCTAAAATAACTTTTATTTTTTTCATATACTACAGATCTTGGAAGAATAATAATGTGAATTGTAATGGTCTGTGAACATCTTATCATACATTCCAGCTCAACATAGGTGACTAATAACAACCAAATATGATTTAAAATCTTGGGTCTGGGTTCCCAAAAAGAGTTTTGATAATGTCTCTGTCCAGGAACAGAGAACATATGTGCCAATGGCTGGGCACTCCAAATGTCTCCTTATTTCTTTGTATTTAAAACAGAATTACATAGTTCTTTAATATCTGAACACACCAGATTGAGGAAAAAAGGCAAAAGAGGTGAATTATACTACAAGCACTACTTGAGTTAAACCTTGATATTTTAAACAATGTCTGATGTTATTAAACCTCCACACACGTTTATTTTATAAGCAGAGAAAATATCTTTGATCTTTCTACACAGCTACAAGAGAAAAAAAATAATAAAAAGGAGCCCTATCTGGTTTCCTCTTTTCATATATATAAAACATAATGCAGCACTGAGTGTTTTAGTCTGGTAATATAAAACACATGAAAAATCTAAAGAACAATTACTTTAAATGTTTAAAAACCTTTTTTTCCATGCTAAATGGTAATGCTCATTTCTGTCATAAAATCTGCTTGAGGATTCCTGAGGAACTTCAAATGTATCCTAATAGACAGGTTTGTACTAAAAAACATGTAAGAAGCAGGAACATCATATCATCTCAGTGTTCTCCAAAAGACAGGCTTTGTCCCAGAATACTGCTTAATGGAATGGAGCCAAACTCCAGTATGCTATAACTACACAACCCAGTTAGGATACAAACCTATCTGTCAACTGCACAAATTATCCTTAGAGTAAAGACTTTGTAATAATAAGAATAAACACAAGCATTCTTTGTAAATACATTGTATGTTTAACAGGTGGGAAAATAGTGTAACAAAGTCATCAGAAGATACACAAATTCTTACAAAGTCTTCTCCATTTTTTGCATTGCTCCTAATTCTACAGGATTCCACATTCAATAAATGGACTCTCAAAGCCAGCTGCAGTCATATCCCAAAGTTCTTAAAAAGTTATTAAAAATCTGCTATTAATTCAAGATTGGTAATAATGACTTATTATCCTTACACAAACATCCTCAGCTACTTCATTACTTATTCAATGAGACACCAAGGAAGCCACCAGTGCAGTGGAAATGACTGTCACCTACAGCATAAAGGCATCTACAGTGCACAAAGGACATCAAACCCTTCTGCAGCCCTTCTGGCATCACCTCTGGAAGAAGCCAGCAGATGTAGAGGTCTCCTCCCTGCTGTGCCAGGTGCTGCTGCACCACTGCAAGTCCTCTAATCAGATTTTGTTCCTATTCTTTCCAGGACTGCTGAGTCCTGTCAGCAAGTTCAGAAAAAATGCTAACATGCAGGATTCTGCATTCAATTTGGTGTTCCAATTTAACAACCTTTTGTAACTCATGTAGCTTCTTCCAGAATGTAGAAAAAAAAAAGGCCAGGAAAATAACCACTGACTTTGAAAATAAACCTGTTGTGTTTTACAAACATGTGAGATTGGGAAGAGGCATATAAGCTCTTAATTATTTGGGGCTTGCATATCTTTGAAGATGGACATGAGTCACTATCTTCTTTATACATGAAGGAACAACATACAAATGTAGATCAATGGGTGGTTCCATGTTCTTTATGTTCCCTGTTCACTACTTTTTCCCAAGGAATAGTTGCCTAGTCTGTCATTCTATTTTTCAAGTTAACTAGTTAAGAGGAGCACCATTTCTCCTTTTTTATACTGCTTAATCCTGAAAAAGTAAGACAGGAAAAAAAAATCTAATGTATATTGTGAGAAAACTAGTGTGAGAAACTGTCATTTTACATTTATGCTTTTTTCTTCAGAGGTATGTTCCTCCCCTTTTGGCACAGGATGCTATTGATGTTGCATGTGGTTCATAATATCTGAAAGGTGCTGCAGGGTTTAAATGTTCTTATCAATATATGGTTTTGTCTCTAATCCTTGCAGTTTTTGCTACCTCCAGAATAATATTTTTACAAGCAAATGCAGATGCTATCATCTAAATCACAGCAATATCAATGAACAAAAGGATATGCCACTTCTGCCGTGAGGAAGAGCTAAAAACATTTCAGTAAAGTAAAATACCTCATTTTATTCACACTAAAAAAAGCCTTACAATAAATAAAGACAGGTTTCATTAAAAAAAAAAAAAAAAACAACTGGCATATAGCTTTCAAAACCTCTCAAATATGTTGGTATAAATACAAAGAGCCTGTGGGTTACTTTTCCCTGCTGTTTTCTATACTGTGCTGGAGCACAGAATTTTCAGCTGCCATCTCTATTTGAATGTAATATGCAGCAGTGAGAATTCCCATGCCATCCTCACTTTTGCCCCCTCCTGCCTTGGAACAGGGTCCTTACTCTCAAAGTACCATTAATATCTGGGATGGTTGATAATCTTCTGTCAAGCAGCCTCAGGGGATTAGGTGATACTGGTAAGGAGAGGGAGATGCAAAGAGCTGCTTGTCTTACATACTCACTTTGATCTAGGCTGATTCCCCTTAGGAAATTACAGTTGCTGGACCATCTAATTGGAAAGTCTCTCCAAACATAAAATAGTATAATGCAATTTAATGTACTAGTAGTGACTGGCAGCAAGTGGAATTAAGTGCTGCCCAATTGTCAGTCTGTGCTTGCCCCATGAGCAGCTCAATACAGAAGAACACCTCTGGCTGCTTTGACAACATCTGCCCCATGAGATGTGATTCAAGAGGTCCTGCACCAATTGAAAATGCTTGGACCTATAACCCAGATCCCATTCCCTGCAGGGAGTAAGGAGAAACAGTCCCAAAGAAAGGCAAAACATGTTAAACAGCACTGTGTGAAACTGAAGTCTTTTCACTAAATTGTGTTGGTCACATTTACAAGCTGAAGTCTACTGAAAGTAAACAACAAACCCAAATCATACTGGAAATGAACCTGTATTCATGGCAAAACATAGAAGCAACCTAATCTGCTTGGCATGAAAGTGGAATGGAAAAACTCCTCCTACATTCCCAGTAAGGGAATGGGTGAGTTTGATCGATTTATTCATTTTTCTTGAATCATTTTTAAAAGTGCTGTAAAACCCTCACCAAGCCAATGCCATTGGTTAACTATGTCTATGCAGACTTTAGGAGATAAAATGATTCCAACATCAATCTCTTTTTTCTACTTTCTTGCTGCAAAACACAGCAATAAATTGCAGACAGTTCACTGCAAGGCTAAGATGTAATGCTGTAAAACCTTCAATAAAGCTTCAGCACCAAATTTAGCTCCTGTGACAGCCTGCATCACAAGGTCCTCCTGCAGTGGCAGGAGATGGTTTTGCTCAACAGTAGCAGCAAATCAATTAAAAGTTGCAGTAAATAGCACAATCCCTTGAAAGCTTTCACAGTACAAACATGGTAATGATCAATGTTATATTTAGGAATGAGATATAAATAAATTACAACTGCATTTACAATGCTTCAAGCTTTGCTTAATGATAAAACATAACTCCCTAAAAAGTTCCAGCACTTTCCATGCAACAGAAACCATTTTTTTTTTTTTTTGGTAGATCCATGCAACACCAAGACCAGAAGAGCCCCAAAACCAACTAGAGGCTTTGTGTACAGGTTATAGAAGACCTAAATACACACATATCCCTCTTAGGTGGTTTCTCTGTGGCAAGAAATTAAGTTGTAGGCTCACCCATTTTAGATTAGCAGCTTCTCTTCAGATCCTATACTAACTACCAAGGATATTCTCCAAGGCTGCCATAGTGAACATTATGTCACTTTAAAAGGATTTTAATGTGGAAGCTAATTTGTTATAATTGGGATCTCATACCTGGGCTTCTAAAAGTCCTTCCCATCTAATGTCTATGTATTAAAATTACACTCTGGCATTAAAAAGCAGAAAAGTAAAGAAAGCAGCAAAACTGGTAGAAAAGCAAGTTTGTGGTGAGATTTTAAGGAAAAAAAAAAAAAAGCTCTTTTATTTTGCAAGAAACAGTTGATACATTTTTGAAGATTTTTCTGGCCAAAGCTCTGTGCAGCAGTGACACACTGTTGTAAGGGCATCAGCTTTCCCACCCTAGGAAAATGTTAGACATGCTCAACTCACATGACAATTGTTACACGTGCCACTGTAATTTCCCTTGGTACCCATACATATCCTCTCCTCACAATGGTAGGAATTGTGCCTGTTGTTGCTTTCTTTGTTGCTCAGACTCACATTTGGCACCACTTCTCCATTAATAAAACAGAGCCACCCCAGCTGCCAGCTTCCCCTTCCCCTTCCCCTTCCCCTGTGAGCTTTGCCCACAGGTCTTCAAAGGACCTAAAATGCTCCCCCAAAGATCACAAATCACCCCTCACTTCAAGGCCAACAAAGGCCTCAAAAGGAACCACAGGGAGAAGGAAAGGACATCAGTACAAACAGCTCTCATGTGAGCCCCCAAATGCCAAAATGTTTTACAGCCAATAAAATTGTCTGTCTTTATATAAAGGGATTCCATAAACAGAAAAGGGATGAATACACTGCAGTCTGCTTTGAACTTCATTTCGTGTTGAAACAGACACCAAAGCCTCATAAAATACTAATTGAGCAAAAGTTATTAAATGCTTCAACTGAGAACATGAGTAGCCCTGTATTCTGTGTATAGCTTAGTATAACAACACCCAAATTACATCAACATCTATGTGCTCCATGCATACATATAACTTCTGTACATAATGATTAAATTCATCATGCTAATATGATAATTCCTATTTTATCTAAATTATACAATGAAAGCCACGTTTTTGTGCCTCGATGCAAAATTACACAAGTAAATTTTTCTTTTTTGCATTTCATTTTGGAAATAAATTGAGATTCTACAATTAGGTGATTTAACACAGACATTTTCACATCCTTCAGGTCTCATACAGTTTAAAGAGATTAGATTTCTAGGGATAAACCTCTCATAGGCAGTCACAATTAATAGCTTATCATGTTTTAGGACCCTCAAATTCATACCTACCACAAATACACTTTGAAACAAAAGCAATGCCATCATCTTTCCTTTACTACATCTAAAGTGATGCTTCCAAAGCATTTTGTTCTGATCAAAAAGGAATCAAAGTAAATAAGTAGAGATGTGTAGGTCTTTTACTCATATCAGGACTGCCCAATGAATTGTCAAACTGATAGAGCAAAACTTATCTCCCCACCACATGTGGCTAAAATCAGACCAGAATAGTTTATCATGTGATGAATTATTTTGGCTGAGAATCCCTTTAGCTGGCAATACACATCCTGACTTGAATTGTGAGAAAAGAAAACCTAAAATTAGTGACTACAGACAGCCATTTTTAAAACTATAAAAGACTGCTATAATTTTCATTAAATCAAAAATCTCTTATACACTCTCTGAATGTGTAGAGAGCACTCCTCAGTGACAAACATTGAATTACTTCCCCTGGGGACTGAGAAAAATAAAGGAGATTCTCTGCACACCACTATCATTCATTGGTGACATTAACTCCTAACCTATTCTGTTTCTTTGCTAGCTGTAACATAAGGTACATCTGTAATCCTGCACTATATCTTTATCTGCTAGTAGCGTTTCTTCTTATTTTATTCCTGTGTAGTAAGTCTGTTTAAGTCTTAGATCTGTCTTCCTTGGTCTATTCAATGAATACTTAATGTTGTAATAAGCCTGATCAATCATTATTAGGATTGCAAGTGAGAGTGGTTTTGGGGTGCTGGCCACCTCAATAAAACTACTGTCCACTGCCAGAGGCAAAGATTTGTCCAAGCTCTCCCTCTCCATTCGTAAAAATTGTCACAATTCAGATACAAGTGCAGAAAATATCTTTACTGTACAGTAAGAGGAGTTCTGGAGTTTTCAACTTCCAACTTCTTGGTCTGAAACTCCACAGTCAGCAGAAAGTTTCATGCTAAAACTCACATTTTTGATTTTTATAGATGAAGGAGGAGATAGCACAAATGCTATTAGACAAGGTTACTCTTCTTTCTATCCATACTTCCTAAAAAGTCCATGATAAATTATATTTTCCATAGTATCCTAAAAAGTCAAGATCACAACTCCTTTTGTGCCCTTGTCAATCCAGACAAGCACACTATTTAAAGACTCAAACATATGTCTGTTATCACAATCCCACATCTCTAAAACATGCCTATTTTGGTACACTAACAGTTTTAGGACTGCAAGAAGTGTGTGATGACTTTGTGCTAAATATATCATGTTGACAACTCTACATATTTTGAGTCATTTACCTAAGGGTCACACAGTCCACATATCAAGAGTTTACTCCCAAAAATATCCAGGTACTTCAAATCCTGACAGTCTCCATTTTTCCCACAACAGACAATTTTCTGAAAAACTCTAAACATCTGCATTGAAGACAAATATTCAACCATGTATCTATAGACATGTAACTGGCAATTCCTCCTTTCCTTTGCTTTCTTTGATCATCACCATGGCCCATGCAGCATTAATTTGATCTTCTTGGAAATGGTACCTCAGGAAAAAAGGGAAGTACATGGTTTTAGAAGAAAACTGCATCAGGAGACTTAAATATATGTCTCAACAAGTAAGAATTTGCACATTAGTAATACCACAGTGAGGTATTGGACCACACTAAGAATGGGTGCTCATAGCACTTCTTTTCTGTCATTAGCAAATAATTTCTTCATTGACTTCATCTTGTCTAAACTTTTTCATTTATTAGAAAACAAGGGTAGTTTCATGTTCCATAGAATATTATGCTGTCAAAAAGACACAAAAACGTCTATAAACAGCCTACATCTTAGACTTTTTGGGTTTTCTGCTCAAATCAAGAGAAACAAGCAAAATAACACAA
Organism: Alethe diademata; assembly: GCA_025584955.1. NCBI lineage: Eukaryota > Metazoa > Chordata > Aves > Passeriformes > Muscicapidae > Alethe > Alethe diademata. Next base: position 9,250,158 of record JANRMJ010000088.1, read on the forward strand.
AACTGCATTATCTGCTGTATGGCATATACCATGATGAAAGATTATACTTCAGAGCCCAGTTTCTGTCAGGTTTATCTGAACTATCCTATTATTTACTTATGCACTGGGTTCTATGTACAGTGCTTGATAATGACTACATTAAAATTATTTCCATGTACAAGCATTATTAATAATATCTGTAGGAAGTTAGTCTTGCTTTAAGAGACCAGTTAATGTGTGTTAGACTCTTTGGGGAATTTTGATCTTAATCCAGCAAAGCTTCTTAAGAGGTTTAAGTCCCTCATATGCTTAAAACCAAATGTTTGCAAAAATGTTTTGCCCAGCTGGAGCTTTTAATAGCTCCACATACGCTTATAATTAATAATCTGTGGATATTTTTCATTATTGGATTTTTGTAAAAGCTGCAGGAGGCTTTTTAGACGTGTCATGGTCACTCAACACAAAGTAAGGCAGACCTTATTAGTGACATTTAAGAACATTTGGGTCTGGTAACAGCAGATATATGGTTCAGCAGAACAACATAGAGTCCTGGTGTTGACCAGAATATCCCACTACAGCAGGAGAGCCTCCTGGCCAAGAAGCCTGGTGCTGTCCAGAACTAAAACTTCCAGGGAATTCACTTACTTAGTTGGTGGTACTGGAGGAATTTATCCCATAAAACATTTTCTGCAAGTTTGACTTGAAGAGCTACTTGCAGGTGTCTTAAAACAGAAGCCCAGACAGACCCACAGAATCATTAAACTTGGAAAATAATTCTGAGATCATGGAGTCCAACCACTAAACCAGCACTGCCAAGTACATTACTAAAACAAAGTTTTAAATGTTGTTTTAAAAACAGCTTCTTGGTGCCAACCAGGTAAAGCTGTCCAGCTCTTTAAAGGAAAAGACATCACAAAAATCAGTCAATTCTGATCTCTCTCTTATTGACATGCAGAGAAAGAAACACATGTTTATAATAATAGGACTTCATTTCATGCAGAGATAGTGGAAGCTTTCAAAGGATAAATAATTCATATTTTCCAGCTCTGAGAAAAAATGTGTTCTTTTCCTGTTTTACTTTACTTTAAGATATGACATCGTAGGAAAGCAGGGGAAAGGAGACTACTCTTTGCTTCCAAGCATATAAACATGCACAGTGTTTCATTCTCCCACTGCAACAAAACTATAAGATCAATAGACAAGCACTGAAAACCTTTTCCCACCAGGCAGAGACTCTGCCATCTAAATAGTTTCTCAAAAGAGAGAGCCTCACTAGCAGCAAACCACAAAGCAACAGCCAGTGCACAGCTAGGGACCAGGCTTGGAATAATCTCACATGGGGACAGCTCCACAGCAAGGCAGCAAATTATTTAAGCTTGATCATATCAGTGACTGGTGAGCTATGGCTCTCCATTCTTTTATCTAAACTCTAAAGGGATATGGGAGTGTTGTTGTACTTTCTGTGCTGTTTCAGTAAACAAAAGGGGGAAAAAAAGCAACCTTATACCGAGATGAATGAAAAAAACCTGCAACATATTCTATCTGGTAAGCTGGGCTGCATCTATATAGGCTTGAAGCAGAAAAAAGCCTCAACAGAGCAAACAATTTTCACACTAATCAGTGGCACCAGCAGGTTAAGCTTTTGTGCCTAAATCTCAGGGGGGCTATTCTCATGCCTGGAAGTTTCTCAGTTGTCTGCCCAAATGTATTTGGCAAAGGATCCAAAAATCAGCTTGGAGATGATTCTCATGGCTCCTGTTTGTTGCACAGTGGGAATCACCTTGTATTGGGTTTATTCATAATCAAAAAGAGTAGATGCAAACACCTCAAAGCTGCCATCCAGTCAGTTCGAGGCCAAACCCATCTCAGAGAAGCATTTTGGAAGAAGGCAATCCCTGGGGATAGCCTGTGATCAGGAACACCAGAACAAGTATTTCCATCCATCCTGCAGGATTTCTCTAATAAACATTTGCTATTCTTTTTCTGGTCCCAGTTTACACTTAGCTAAGAATGGAGCTCTCAATGCTTACTTTCAAGAGCTCCCCCAGCTTTATGCAGGGGTGACACTGCCAGCAGCCACAGGACACCAGATGTAAACACCGTGCTGGGGATGACAGAGAACTGCTTTCCAATGGCAATTTTACACAGTGTATTCCTCCTCCAGGAGGTTCAGAGTGCATTAAAATGAATTATTGGCTGACCAAAAAGAGAATAACACCATTTCAAACTATGTTGGAGAGAGTGAAGGATAGAATCACTGTATGAATGCTAAGTTGTTCATTTGTACCTCAGCGCTGTGGGTTAATTATTTCCAGCAATACTGACAAGAGAAGTCAAGAAAAAGTATTCACTACCAGACTTTTTTTTTAAAAAAAACTATTATTGTCAGCACTATTAATCCAGTTAAGAGTCCACTAAAATTATTGAAGAAATGCTAGATAAGGTTTCACAAATACACCTACGACCCAATTTCATACTTGAAGCCAACCTCCATTGAACTGATATGCTGATGAACACGACACTGCAGCATTTACAAGTTCATTATGAAAGAGGAAAAATGTACAAAATCAAAATTTTTTTGCAAATATTTTGCATGGCAGCTACTATCATATTGCTGAGAGGTGGTGAAATTTGGGGAAAGAGGAGGAGAGATCATTTACAGTGACAACACTTACTGCTGTGGACATCATTTTTTCAATAAGTTGTGGTAGCAGAGTCAGAGCCATTACTGGAATGGCATCAAAAATGCATTTAATGTTTCTCCTCACAGCAAGTGCAGTTCTATAATACAGAGGGTTTGCAAGTTTTCAGGACGCATTTTCACCACTGGTGTGAGAAAGAAGAAGAAGAAGAGGTGTCTCTTCGCTGGTTTTGCTTCCACCAGAGCAGCAAAGGTGAGAGAAGAACTCAGCAACTGAGCATTTTAGCTCAGCCCACTGTACATATCACTGATCTGGTAACATGTGGCACATTGAAGTTTATGGCATTCAGCACCACACACGTCAATAACCTCTGTGTATGGAGAATAGACAGAGAAACACAGATTCCAATATTCCTTTTTTAATCATCTCTTCATGCCCTAATCCAAGAAAAACCTCACTATCACATGTAAGGCAAATTTATCTGAGAGAAAACATTTGGCCTATTTCAATGTCACTCACAAACAAGTACTTAAAAATCTGCTACACACCGTGCCAGGAAGAAAAAGAACTGGTACAAACAACACTGCTCCAGCACAGATTTTTCAGCCTCAGCATGGTTATATCACAAGGAGAAAAGAGGCTGCCAGGGACACAAAGAGGCTGAGTACCCAGCACACCAGTGTTCCAAGGAGGAGGGGAAAGAGGGAGTGGGGGCTTTGGCCCTGCAAACCAGCAATGTAGTTGGTAAAAAATCTCATCTTTGCCAAGTCTGCAGTGCTAGGACTAGAAAGCAATGAGCACACAAACTGCCTATGTTAAAGTTTGTTCAGGCCATTCTAACCCTAGAATATCCATCAAAATGTAAGGGTACTCCCTGTCTAAAAAACAGTGGGTTTTCAACGCCCCACTGATACAGTCAGACAGCCTAAGCCTATATATATATGTTTTATATATACACACATATATATATATATATTTCTTATCTAGTAGATGCCTTAAACCAATTCTGCACATGCATTTAATTAACATCCAAAGGGATTGCTTCGAAAAGAAATTTAATCCCATTGGCTTTCCTACCAGAAACAAACTGGCCTAATTACCCCTGAGTGCACATTGCCCAGTGTAGTGCAGACCCTGCAGCCTTGGGCTTCCTCAGTAATCTTTTCACAGTTCTAAGATAAATACTAAAATACAAGAGCACAGGGGAGCAAGTGAATTCTTGGGCTGAAACCAGAAACAACTTACTAAAACTCAGCTACATGACCACACTGATGCACAGTGTTTTCCAGCACGTTTTTTCCAGTCCAAGCCTTCTCTTCCCACTTTTGCTGGTGTACCTCAGTTAGTCAGAGAACTGCAGCCAGAAGGTCAGTGTCAAGAAAGTTGCCAGATACAAGCTACAGGACAGACCTCAACAAAGTTTTTTCACTTTAGAGAAAGGTAGTGAGACAGGGGGACAGCAATACAGTTAGTCCATACCCCCACCATGTCAAAATGTGATGAACACTGAACAGGGAAGCTGAGCAATTAATGAGAAGTTAATTGTACCAGATGACTAGAAAGACCTCTCACTTCTCAAACCAAGCACACCTTTTCGGTCACTGATGCTCAGCTAATTGGAGCCATTGCCTGCTCTTCCAGAATTGTCCATATTAAAAGAAAATGGTTAGAAAAAGAAGGTTTCATGCATATATTAGTTTCAGTCTCTCCATGTAAATTTGTCCCACATTTAAATGGCTCTCCAAAAACCTAGGGAAGTGTGGAATACTAATAAATAATAAATACTAATAAATACTAATAAATCTGCAGAGGTCTCTCCTAGACACTCTGCATGTGCTAACTCACTGTTTGCACGCAGGAGCTTTGGCAGCTCCTAACATTTCCCAAGACTGGACGTCCAACAGCTCAGTTCAGATCCCAGACAAAGAGCCACTGTATTTTGAGCAGTGAGTGTGACAAATCCTGCATTCACTGCAGAGTCAGGCTGCCCCAAAAACTTGCACTTCCCACAGACTGACCTTTCCAGCTTTCTCCACAAGTGCAATGTGTGGTGCATTTGGCCTACTGACACGGTCATTTCTTTGCACGTGAACCCAAGGTTTTGCCCATAATTTCTCAAAGAAAAATACAAACACTTTCTGCTTAACACCTGGGTCTCAGCCCCTTGTCCTTCCCTAACTCCCAGCCCTTCCCAGCTCAGCTCACACTGTGGACATAGCCAAGGTCACTGATGGACACAGCCATGCTTTTACCATCCCTGAAAAGACACTCATAGGAAGGATAAGAGAATGGTTTGGGTTGAGAAGCACATTTAAAGACCTAGTTCCCAGCCCCTTCCACGGGTAAGGACAATTTCCACTGGACAAGGTTCCTAAAAACCTTGCTTTCCTGTATTTGGATCTTGGTACCATGGAAGGCCTTTGGTTCCAACAGAAGGAAAGCCTTGATCCTTTTTTTTCTCTTCTGAGGACTTTATTAGTGTAGTTTTGCACAAGACAGAATGCTTTCTATCAAAAAAGTAAGACATCCTTAGTATATTAGATTCCATAGTTTCAAATTTGATAATGCCCTTGCCCTTGTATTTTGCTCAGGCTTTTTCCAGCAGTTCTATTTTTCTATTACCTACTGATGACTCTCTTCAGCTTGACACTCTACTAGTTTTTGAGGTCTTCCAATTTCTCTCTTAAGCAGCTTCTGCCCCAGCCTCCAGCACGACTGTCAGAGCAAACTGGCTCCAGCAACACTGAATGTCTGGGTTCCAGCACTGTTTTCTTCTCAGATCCATCCTCACAGAGAAATCCTTCCAAGTTATTGCCTGAAGTTTCTACTCAGGTCAATTCTACCAACTTTGGTTTAGTGTTTTACTCTCTAAAGGGACTCAGGGTGTGGAAGTCAATGGTGGTGAAACTGTAAACTCTATGTCAACTTCTGTTTGCTGCCTTATCAGACAGTCCATACCTCACAAAGGCTCCTAAAGAACTGAGCATATTGAACTGTTGATTAATATAACTACTCTGCCTTCCTCACTGATAAACTGAGATGTTTTTCCATGGAAATGACTACTAGAACAAGCTTTAAGACAACAGGTATCACTGCTCAGGATGAAAAAATAAGCATACATGAAAAAGACTTCTCTGCAGAGCTCTTGCAACTGGGACTCCATAAGTTATTACATAAGTTATTTACACACTTCAGACTTTCTGGATGGAGTTTGGGCTATATCCAAATCCAGCTGAAACCAGCCTGCCCTGCCAAAAACACTGTGCTGTCTTCAACTGATCACTCAGCTTTTCCAAGATCAAATCAGGGCTGGAAAGCAGCTGATTCCTTGTGTGCTACAGTAATTAAAGAAGAATCAAGGATGTTCTGAACAGCCTGGAGGGACAGGGAGCCTTTTCCCCAAAACTACACTACATCTAATTCTGAAAATATTTAGACCAAAAATAGTCTAGACCTTTTCTCAGAAACAACCTAAGGGATACAATTTTTATTTATCTTTGATATAATCAATTGGACAATGAACAATAAGACTTTCAACTAAGATTTATATAATTATAGTGAATTATTTCTTCATTATTCTCAGATCTATTATTATCTGCTCTCAAGTTTCATTAAAAATTTACTGGAATAGAACAGTAAAACTAAAACTTCTATACTCAGCTCTACTAGTTTTTATGGAGCTCTTGTTAGTTAGCTTGAAGGGCATACAAGCAGATCTAAAAATGAACATGTTTCAGAATCTTTCTTCATGTTCAGGCCAATTCTTCAGCCTCAGTGAAAATCTTGGATGTATGAGAAACTTACACCCAGTTCTCCCATATATCTTCTTTACAAGGATCTGTAATTAAAGAGGAAGGGAAACATGCTTACCTTTGAAACAAGACATTGCAAGGGAGAACAGAGAAAAAACCATGCCTCCAAGCAAAATTACAAACAAAGCAAGGATTAATTAATGGCTGGGGGTTATTTCAGCTTCCTTCTAGAAGAGGAATTTTACATTGTGGTTGTGGAGTGGATGGCTGCACGTGGCCATGAGGTGTTACCGCAGGCTCCAGGCTGGCTTCCAAAATACACCTCATCTGGGTGAAAAGTGTATGCCTGATTTATCAGCTCCAAATCCAGCTGGAATGGAGGGAGCTTGCTTTTGGCAATGTTCCTACAAGCAGCAAAGTAAGGGTCACTGGCTCACCCCTGACACACTTGCAAAAGATGCTGAGATTACTTGTTGCACAACCCACAAAACAGGCACCTTGCTCACATCAAGCACAGGAACACTGAAGGTGTGTCCTGCTGACTCTCTGCTCTCCAAAGGAACAAATTCCTACATGTTCTCTCTCCCTCCTGATTTGTTACTGCCCCAGAGAATCCCCATTCCTGCCAGCATCAGGCTTTCAGACCTATAGCTGTGATCTAAGCAAGTTTTGATTTGCTCAGCTGAAGGCAAAAGAGGCATCAAATATTCAGTTTTCAGAGTTCAGGCAGAAGCAGCAAGATTGAGAAGCTGCATCTCCCCAAGAATTATAAAACTAGTAATTTTAAAAGAAAATGAAGATGCATCTTTTTCAAGTTGTAATGTTTTAGTATGAAAATTATTTCGATGGAAATGTTTTCAGGAAGGTAGGGGACCAAAGGGAGCTGAACAAGGTAAAGCAGTGAGAGAAATGTATAAAAGAAATAAGATTATTAAAAAATATTCTGTTGATAGTTGCACTCTTTTTAAATGAGGGCTTCCATTCTTTTTCCAAAAACAGCCCTGAATCCAAACAGAATTTTTACAACATCATATTTGGAGCAGTCTCACTTAACACAAAAGGGGGGAAAAAAAGGTCTGAAAACAAGAAATATTGATCTATTTTGTGGATTCAAATACTGGGATAATAAGATGAAGATAACATGAGGATTTATGTATACTCAAATTAAATGTGCAATAACATTAAATATAAATATATAAGATCCTTGCATTGCTTTGAAGATCCTTACATTGCGTTAAGCAATGGTGAGATTCAGTCTTTCCAAGATGTAAATTTGTGGTGCTGTGTAAACAGATTTCCTCAAGCCCTTGGAGTTTCCTGCATAAATCACAATTACAACTGGCTAGTGGCAGCTTGTATAAATGCCTTCTTTCTAATGTCTGACTGCAGATTTTGTAAATTAAATAAGCATTTCAAAGACAACAAAAGGAAGGGTGCTTAATTTTCTCTTAAATAAATATGTGCTGCCTGCAAAAGGGACTTTGTACAGTGCACAGCACAAAGCACGTTACGTAAGATTCAGCTTTATAGTAATTACTAAAATATGAACAAGTTGCTTCTTAAAATGGAAAACATAGACAAGCTTACTTTAAGTGAAGCTGAATTGTTTGTCCAAAATCTCTTAATTTACAAATAATGCAACACAATTGTAACAGAGTGGACTTGGCTGTGTACAGGTTTCAAAACAAACTGTTAATTGTTTAAATTGTTAAAATCTATTTATTGAGATTATTGCATTTTGATTTTTAAGTCATTTCCTACAAGACTGAATCAATATTCAAAGTCTAAACTTAAGGCCCCCTGTTGTTCATTATACAGGAAGGTGAATCTCATATGTTGGACTTATTAAAACCAGTTGTACCATCTATTAATTTCTCACATTCACAAAAAATCCACTGGGCTGATAATTTTTCCTAATGAAAATAAATAAATATAACTGTACCCTCTTGAACTAGACAGGAAACTTTAATTCAAAGGAAGTGAAGAGACAGAAGTAGCATTTCACGGCTCTGGTCAATTTTCACATGTGCCACATAAGCAAAATGTACTAAAGAAAATTTTTCTTGACACTGATTAACTTGCCTTGCACTCGCTTAGTTAATTCCAAAACTCTCCCAGGTCCTTTTCACAGTTCATTCTAACTAATCAGAAAACTCCAAATCCAACAGTAACTGATCAATCAGCAGATATTTACATGTGCACAGAAATAAAATGGTTGATAGTTTTTAAAAAAGCAGTCACAGGAACAATTCAGAGAAATAGTGTTAAACAAGAAATTTTGCTCAGTCTCTTAAAAAATGCAGATATAATTCCGACACCAAGGGCATACACTTGCACTAAGTATAGGTTAAAATAATCAGGCTCTTTTTTCCAAAACAGGATTGGAAATTTTCCTTTATCTTTTTTGATGTAATTATTAATTATTACTCATAACCTGTATCATATTAGCCCCCTCTGTCTGTCTGCTCTTACACAGAACTGTTTAAATTAATTCAGAGATACAGATTTTTCTAAGAATCACATGAAGAATCCTAAATCTCATATTCTACACTACATTAAAGACTTGACAAAAAAAACTACAAAAAACTCACTTTTGCTTTTTTCCTCAGAAAATGCAGTTCAAGTTGTATTTTGTGTTGGATGCCTGCCTGAGCAGCTGCTTGCCAGCTGCATGAGCACTGACTGCTCCAGATGTTCAAGGATCTGAGCTGCAAGCAGGTAAGGGACTATTCCCCTTCACTGGCTTGTATGTGTTGTGCAGCAAATTTGAGTTGCAGCAGCAACAGGTCTCAGATTAAAAAAAAAAAAAAAAAATTCCAAGCAGCTGTAATTTGGCCATAAGGAAAATTGAAAACAAGAAGCACTCTGCACACATGCAGTGGGATAGCCAGGAAGGAGAAGAGCCAGGGGTAGGTCAAGTGGGAAAAATAATAAATTAATGTAAGGAGCAAAGCAAAGAGAGCACAATGCTCTTCCCTCAGAAGGGAAAGGGAAGAAGTTGGTTTTGATCATGTAACAATGAAATTTTTATGCTCTCTAAGGCAAATGTTAATGGTGAAACCTGTAAAGGGCAATTCAGGCCTGCTGAGGAAGCATGAAGAGAAGTGCTGCCTTCTTGTCATCCTCAGAACAACCACACTGGGCTCAGCCTCAGTGCCCATTTACAGCAGAATCAGTGATAAGGTATAAACTGCCATCCTGTCACAACACTGCCAGCACCTGAGTTAATGAAGGTGTAGACAACAGGAGGTTCCTAAATGATGCTAATGACAGCAGATATGTTCTGCTTTTCAAAGAGATGATGTTCCTTACTGCTACTGACCTGGGGCTGGACTTGGAAAACACTGGGCACTCACAAACTTGAGAAAAGCTGGGCAAGAGCAGGAAAAGAAATAATTTGTGACTGCCTGGATTTTATACTGGCTCTGTCATCAGCACAGTTTAAGGCAACTTCAGTGGTTCATATGTAATGCAGAGAAAAATCTGACCTTTTTTATTCCCAAGTGCAGAAAAATATTAGAAAAAGGCTCCACTTCATGTGAATGAGAATTTGCTTATTTCCTTCTGTCCATGTATTTTATGTAGCAATCTGCTCTACTACCATTTAAATAATAATCAAACCATCAATTTCACCTCACTCCAAGAAAGGGAACCAGAGAAATTCGATGCCAAATTAGCTTGTATCATCTGGCCCTCACCTTCTGTTTTCTACCATTTCCATCCTCTTTATCTCTCCCCCAACACTTCCATCACACTGAGACCAGTTTGAAGCTGCCTGTGGACTGTCCAGGCTGTAAATAATCCCTTAACAGTAATACCTAAAAATATTTGCCTATAGCACATCACATTCACATGCCAGTGTGGACACTTTGCTATTTCTCAACAAAACCAGGACTAGACAATGGAAAGAGAATCTTATAAAAATGTAAACATCACACTTGTTCTCAGTGTCAGTGATATTAAATCAGGAATGATTCCTTGGGAAAGACAGCAAGACCAAGAAAAAAAAAAAATCAAGTGGTCACTGGACAAAGTTTATCTTC
>JANRMJ010000088.1:9276830-9296589 GCA_025584955.1 Alethe diademata
TTTTTTTTTTTTTTTTTTTTTTTTTTTTTAGTACAGACATTTTAAGTACTGAGGGTTTTGTATTTTTATTAAGTGCAATAGCATTGCCTTCTCCTGGGAGCAGACATAGCCTAGCCAGCCTCCAGTAGTCCTAGATTCAGATTTAAAATAATCTCACACTTAATTCTCAAGAAATAAAAGATCAATGCTCAAATTAGACACACCACAAAGCTTTCCTCTCCTTGCCTTCCACAAAAGCCCTCCTAATTTAAGACAATCTCTCTTTGCTTCAGCTGTTCAACTCTAGCAAGACAACCCAATGAGAACAATTAGGCCTATAGAAATAATAAAACTTTCAAGTTTTCCAGAATGATCAGGCTTAGGTGGCAATACCCATCTCAAAGCCAGGATGAATTATAATTCAGACCCAGAACAGAACAGCCTGATGAAGCTATAATTCTGTGTTGCACACATCATTAATAAACCTTGGCCATTAATAACTTTATGATTTGCTGTAAACCCAGAATCATAAAGGTGTATTTAACCTTGCATCCACCTAAAACAAAGCTCCTTCCACATCAGACAAGATCACACAACCACATTCTCAGCACATCTCAAGATCACAATTCACATTCTCAGTACAGCATTCCTATACCTTTCCCTTAACAATCAAGACACATGAGCAATGGCATTTTCAAACCAACTCAGTGCCAGAAAAATGTCCGTTGCAATCCCAGTTAAAAGGAATTTTCCAACTGATTTCCAAAATAGAAAAAACCCAAAATTTTGTGCACTTTGAAAGAAAATTTTCTAGTTACATATATGTAAGGGTGTTTTGTTGTTTTGGGGTTGGAGGGTTTTTTGTTTCCTTTTCAATTGCAAATGTAATTGGAATTATGATGTGCAACAAATTTTTTAAGAGAACATAATCCATATGTCACATAATTCATTAACATAATTCACAGGGATCTCAGGGGCTACAGCCAGCTGTTTTCTGATCCATATTCCTACCAGGCTTGTTAAATAAATACAGTGATAAAATTCACAAGCCAGTTTTGCATATCATATATATGGAAAAGCTCACACAGAATCACAAGTTTGGAAGAGACCTTTAAGATCATCCAGTCTAACCCATGCCCTAAAACCACCTCAACTAAACCATGGCACTGAGTGCCAGTCTTTTTTTAAACACATCCAGGGTTGGTGACTCCACCACCTCCCTGGGCAGACAATTCCAGTACTTTATCACTCTTTCAGTAAACAACTGGTAAAGAAACCCTATAGTTGAAGGCTGAAAGAGTTTGCAGTCAGGTCCCAATCATACAAGGTCTGTAACAGTTTTACTGCCCTGGCACACACTGTGCCATTTGTCAGTCTGTCAATTGACCCACTTTTTAGTCCATTTCAAACAAGAAAATATATCTGCAAATATAGAGTAGTACAAAGTTTTACTGTGCATATATTTATTTATTTATTTATTTATTTTCCTAAAAAAAGAATTTGTGTGAATACACATGTGGATACAGAATTTGTGCTATGGCCTCAAAAGACACAATGTAAAAGCAAGGGACACTAGCAGAAAAAAACAAAATCAGAAGTGCACCACTTTACCCCTTGTTATTTATTATCACACAGGAGATGCCTTTGTTGCTGTTGTTTTGCAAGGGCATTCCATTTTAATCACACCATTTCCATCATAATTGTTCAGCAATTAAAAGCAAAGGGTTTAACTATATATCACTACTGGGACTCCATTATCAAAATTTCTCTTAACCGAGCCTAGAGGTATTTCTCTCCCTCAAATCTTATTCTATCTGTTTTTTCCCCAAGTAAGATAAGTGGGTGGAATTTCTGTCTCTTCAACAGAAGACTGTTCAGTGTTATTAACTGCTTTTTCATCAGAGAAAGGAATATCAAAGCCAGGCACTCTCTCTCAAAGACTAGTGTGTATGTGCAAAGTACACGTCTTATACTGGCCATTAGCTGAGAGTATTGCACTTACAGTTATAATAGTCTATTTTCCCTTCTTCCATGGGTAATGGTGCATGGAATGAGTGTCTGAATGTTGAAATGGAACAATAGACTACTGATCTTTAAAAAAGTTTCCAGTAGAAAAAAAAAAAAAAAAAAGGCGCAGGGAGAGCAATAGTTTGCAATATATTCCTTATGGGGGAGAAATCATCAGCTGAGTTTCAGTGCAAGTAAGAAAACTCAAATCACAGCTTTAAAACAAAAAAACAACCCCAAAGGAGCAGGGGAGGAGGAGAGGGGGGAACACAACAAATGCACTATCACACAGAAACAAGGCAAAATGCAAAGAACACATCACTTTAGCAGAGAAAAGCTGCTATGAACAATTTCTTCTGTTTCTTATTGTTGCTGATTCTTAGTACAGGACAGACTGCCCTTGCTGGTTGATTACAGTCCTACATTTATGTTTACATTGTATTCAATCTACTATTGAACTGTTCTCCCTGCTTCTGAGGGAGAGGGGACTGTTCTTTCCCCCTTTCTGCTGAGGTTTTTTCTGTACACTAGCAAAAATGCCAAATATTTGCTGGGAGCCCTCTTCCAGTTTCAGTCCACACTGTTATAAACTGAAAAAGGAACAAGACCAAGACTGAGAATTAGCTACACGTGCAAATATCACTCCCTTAGAGCATCCTGCTGTTACTTGACTTCTAGAGTGTTACTATCTGAGATGTACTACATTGGCATTAATTCTAGATGCTTTTCTAGATTTATCTTATTCTCCTTGATGCAATATTAAATCCCTGAATGAGCTCCTGTCAAAGTGACACATCTCACACCAAGCAGAAATATTACAAATGAAGATGATTACAAGAAGAGACTGAACTGTAATGAGCTCAAGCACTGGGCAATAAGAGCACAGTGCCAGAAAAGGGAAATGGAATGCAAGCAGCTCTCTAAAATATGATTTTCCCCTTCCCTATTCCCATTTTTGAATATGGTTTTAAGAAGGGATTAATAGCACTTGATAAATGAAGCTTTATTTCTGCAGAGTATACACACAACCTACACAGAGAAATGATGACTCACCTATTACCTTTGTCCTGGATGCCTAGAAATGGTACAGCAGCTTCTCATCAATTCAGTCCATTGACAGTGACCCCTCCCTTCCACCCTAAAGGTAGCAGCTACCTCCTGCAGTGCTGGATCTCTTTATTTAGTAATAACAGGGTGGGGCTGCAGGTATGGAGGTCTTAGAGCTTTTATTTCAGAGCATCAGCCTCATTGCAGGGTGAGACACAGGAGATGGTGAAAGCTCTCACCATAACAGCCAAAATTCTCTTTGTTACAAGGTCACTTTTTAAAAGTTTTCTAGCCAATAAGATACTGCTAAAAGCTTACAGGCATTTGCTTAAGCCAATTACTAAAGTTACACGTACACCTTGCTTTTAACAGTGCTTGTTCATAGTTAGCTAAAAAACAATGGATAAAGCTTCACTGTTAAACTTACATTTTTCTATTATCTTAATGTATTTTCTAAGGCCTGTCTCTACACAGCTTCAAAACAAAGCCTTATTGTTTCTTGTCCTTGAATATCTGTATTCTTGCATTCTTCCATTCTGAGTTTTGCTTTCACACAGCTTCTGTGAGTTTCCTACCTTTTCTATCTCCCACACTGCAGCTCAGTCACCAACTCACAAACAAGATGGGAAGGCCAGTGCCTGGGAAAGCCAGTGCCTGGGAAAGCCTCTGAAAAGCAGCACTTTAACATCAAAACATGACAGGTCTTTCCCCAGAGTTAAAAATATGGGCAGCTGACCATTCAAGTGACCAGGATGGAAAGAACAAGATAAACCTGAGGCAAGGGCCAGCAGAACAATAAGCAAGCTCTCCCAGCACCACACAAAGGTGTGACACTCCTCACCCCCTGAAGATCCTTCTCAAACATGAAGGCACAGGCTTTTCATTGGGATTATCTGCAAATTGCAATTGATGTGGTCCCAAGGCTATTAAGCACAAGTTCTTAGCTCAGTCCTGCCTACCATTACAGAGAGCCCAAGTTATATTGCTTGGCATAATTATTCTGAAAAATTGCTTTTTTTCCCCTCAGATTTTCTCTCTGTTAAAGGCCCTCATCCTTGAAAGGTGGGCCTTAAGCACCAGGAACCTGCACACAGCCCAAATCTTAGCAAAGCCTTTTAACACATCTTGGTTTGTACAGTTCTTCCTCAGAAAGACAGAAAGTCCCATTTTTCTGTAGGAAAGTGCCCTGTTAGGAAGCTGGGACAAAGCCATATGCTGCTTTATTGCCTGGTGGAGCAGGAAATGGTGCTGATCACACAAACAGGCTGCTCAGCCAGGAAGTGGTGCCCACCAGAAAATTAGCCAAGTGAAGCGAAATCGCAGGCTCCGCTTGCAATTTTATGGGTGAGTATTTCTTGTATTTATTGCACTGGCCCAAGTTCAGCTCCTACAAGAGGAATGTGACAGATTTCATCTGACAGCCAAGCTTAATTGTATTTTCTGTACAAAATGACCAAAGACAAAAGTGCACATATCTAGGTAGCCCAGTGATGTGCCATATGGAGGTCTAGATAAAGGTTTTTTTCTGTTGTTAGAGCTCTCCACAATAACCAGGCATGGCCTGCATCCTGAGTAACTGCAGCAGAGAGGACAGATCTGAGGGCTCTTCTGGAATGGAGAATTAAGATAATGTCCCTTTCATTGCTTGGACCACCAAGTGCAGTGGAAAAAAGTAGCTAAAATTGATCAGACATCAACTCTGCTGGTAGACACACCAGTGTCTAACCAACAATAAACACTTCAATGGTGAAATTCAGTTTTTTATTCCAGCATTTATTGCTGATGTTGTAAAAGCAATGTTAACATTAGAAGAATTTTTTTATTTACATTAAATTCATTACTCTCCAAGAAAGCCTCCCCTGGCCTGTCCTGATGAGACTTAAAAATACTCTTACATATTTGGGCAAGGATATTTATGTAGTGATGCAGCAAGTAGTTCTCAACACAAAATGATCCCTCCTGGAATCCACACAATCTGATTTCTACTAACATCCAAGACATTATTGCAATGCTCTTTTTAGATGCATGGATTACTTTGACTTTTTTTGCTGAAACAGAAGCAAAACAAGAAAAAA
Organism: Alethe diademata; assembly: GCA_025584955.1. Lineage (NCBI taxonomy): Eukaryota > Metazoa > Chordata > Aves > Passeriformes > Muscicapidae > Alethe > Alethe diademata. Next base: position 9,281,939 of record JANRMJ010000088.1, read on the forward strand.
GGTATCTGACATATTTGTATTTGAAAGCTTCTCTGATTTTTCCAACTAATGAAAAACCAAACTTCTTTCTACAAGTCTTTCCTCTCAGACAACCACAAGAGCACTATGTGTATTTAATTAAAGGTTTTAAAGGCATCCAAGAGTAATTTATTAATCTCAGAATTACTATATCCTGCAGTACCTTGAGTGCTGTTTTGATTACTACTAAACTATGAAACATGACTGTGTTTACTATGATTGCTATGATGCAGTGCAGTATAACCAGTAATCCAATATGAACACCAAATAAAAAAAGAGAAACACCTCACATGTGCATTGGTCTGCTTGTGACTACAGGTAGCTGCCAGATGAGCTCTGGGACCACCAGAGCAATTAATATTGCAATTAATTTTGCAATTACAGGTTATGGAGCATCACAAATTACTGTTCTCTGATACATCCTGCAAATAATGGCTGTGACTATTCTGGAAGAACATAGAAGGAAATCCCTCATGTGTTAATCCTGATGGCTGGCATGAGGCGGGTCCTCAAGTAGAGGAAGTCCATCATCATGGAGCATAAACTGAACTCTCCATCTTAGATCTGAAGATAACACCTGGAGTCTTTAATAAACTTCTGAAGACAGTATTCAAAAAAGAAAGACTTAGTCTATTTAAAACAAACAAACAAAAAAAACCCTGAAGAGTTTAGGATTGTTTGAATTAAAAATTTTAAAAGCTTATTTTTAGAAGCTAATAATTTGTTTCAAATACACTTATGTCTTTTTTGCAGTGAAGTAACTTTTGGTTTCTGCACAAGTATTCACAGAGAAATCATTTCAAAAATGTGCAGCACCTGTTTTACCAATCACAAACTCAGATGTTTTTTACAGTAAAACTGGACTCACAGTTTTTCTCAGCAGAGAAAGTCCATGAACTCTCCATAATTTTAGTTACCAAAGTAACGCCTACCTCCTTCCAAATAACTCCTGGTTAAAAAAAAGAGTGAGTCAGCTATGCTGTTAGGACAGAAATTTACTTTAAACATGGGCATCCAGAGAATGACTCAAACTGACTGAATCTAATACCAAAACACCCTGCTAGTGACAGGTTTTACAAAAGCACGCTGCTTCCCTTTGGTTTCCATTCCTCTTTGTTTGGCATTTGGATGGCAGAAAAAGGAGACCTATTTCTATCAGCAGAATACACTGTGTTTTCCAGAAACTGTGCACAAATCCTGAGAGACGGCAATAAAGATGGGCTCCAAGTACCTTGGATGAGTTTTCAAAACACATGCAGGATTTTTAGCTGCATGATTCCCATCTAGCTTAACTGCTTCATTGCTGCTTCCTAGAATAGGCACACCATGTCAAATGTGTCCTCTGAGCTTGCCAGCACTCACACCACCACATGCCATCATTTTTCACTCATGGACACCTCTGCATTCAGCCACTTAGGCTGTGTACAACAAACAATCTGATGATTATTATTATTATTATTATTAGCTCCAGCTAAAGCTTTAAACTGCACTTGACCTGCTCCCACCAACCTTCCTCATGCTGAGTGGTATTTTGCTTCATTAATATTGCAACTGATTTCTGCAAAGTTATCCCTCCACATGAGTGAGATGAGCAGCTTTATCACTTTTCATGGAAACATAATCAGCCTAGAAAGGGCTGGGTTCATTGCACCCAGGAATGAGGGGGAGAGTACACTGCTTCTTTCCAGGTGTTTTGTTAAAATTGTAATTGAATAGGAATTAGGAACAAAAAAATATATCCATTTGCTTCAAAGATATAGAACTCTGATATATTTCATATAAAAAGGAGAAGGTAAATATGATTTAGTAACAATAAAACAGAACAAATAAATTCATGGGAATATACATGCACACACAAGATAATGGTCTTGCCTAGACAGATCCAAGTTCTACAAGTGTTTGTTACCATACCTACAATAAAATCACCTGAAATTGAGGTGGTAAGAAGCACTAGCACCCTGTTGAGTCTGCTTCTGTGGAAACTCTGTTTCTGAAAATCAATTTAATTAAAAAATAAAAAAAAAAGGAAAAGCCATCTAGGATCCGTAAACACTTACTGAGTTATGCTCAATATAATCTTTAATTTTTCCCAAGGCAAACTCACAAAGAAATCAGCTGTAGCTGTCCAGTTCTCCTCTTTCAGGACTCACATCAAAGCTTTCACTTTTCCAGTGAAAGATGTTGGGATCCCCCTCAGAGCTCTTTCACAATTGTCTTTAAACAAGGCAGAAAGGTCAATCCAGACAAACACAAAGCTCTACTATCCTGGACTCCATGCATACTGCAGGGTTAGCAATTTTGTGACTGAGTAAATGTGTTTGCTGGTAAGGATAAAAAAACAGATTGGCTGTGCAGTGCTTTTAAGAATATAATCTCTTTTCAAATAGCAAAAATATGGCCTCCTTTAAACCACCAAAAACTGATGAATCTTTCACTTGAATTTGGTTGAGTCCTTCATCCAGCAATAAAAATTAATCTGCTAATTTCATTTGAGTAATAACAATCTCAGGCTAGTCTCTAGGGAACAGCATCCATACTGGTGAAATAGTCAAACCCTTTTCCAAGAGCCTTCCTGGTTATCTCAGCAAAGGCCATCAAAGAGCCCTAATAACTTGTCATCCAGATTAGATGTATAAATAAATAGATGGTTACAGATGATTAAATCAAGTGTATCCAAAAAAGTACCTCAACTCTTGTCACTATAGGATTTTTCCTTCACAGTAAATTCACTTAAAGTAAAACAAAGAAATTCCAGAAATTAATTTCAGTTATGAATTCAGTGATGACTTGTTTAATAGAGGAAAAAAAATTCTTGAAAACTTTGGAAATCCTTGAATAATCATAGTGTGTTCACTAAATAATTCATTCAATTAAAAATATATTTCATTCCACACTTGAGCTACAATACTTGAACAGGAAGCATCACATCATGAAAAATATTAAACCCTCACCAAACAGGAGCACTAAAAATGCATTGCTTCCCAAAGAAATGCTTCCTTTTTTCCTGATCTTTAATTGACATCTGTAGTAAGTTCATCCACACTAGACAGGACCTATAGACATTCTTATTCCTGGGGCCAAGGCACCCTTAGATCAGCCCACAAAACTATTTTCACTGCCTACAGTCAAAATTTTATTCCCCATTTTTTGTATCAGCTAATATTTATTCTTTCCATTCAGTCATCATAGACAATTCCCTCCAGCAATGGAAAATTGTTTTCATCACTGTGCTGGCCAGTCCTGCTACGAGAATACAATATTTTTAAAGGGCTTTTTCTCGGGAGAAAATGCCACAAGATATATTTATCTCTGACTAATCCATTTCTAATTCTTACTCTAAGATGAAGGAATTAAGAGGCAGATACAGCTGCTGTCCTTATCAAATTAATTAGAATAAATGGGCAGTCAGAAGAGGAAATCCACTTCCAGGAAGCACCTAGTTCCCTGCTTCAAACACTGAGCAAAGAATATATCACTGTAAGGTAATGCTCAGCAAACAAAGGATATTACACAAAAGAAATTGCTCCCCATACTGCTTTTCTTAGGCTGTCCACACTCCAGTTGCAGAACTGTACATGCAATTTATGCTTGGTTTCCAACCGGTACAAATTGCTTCCAATTCCAGGCAAAACAGTGAAGTGGAAACAAAAAGTTATGCTTTTTTATGATACATGTAAAAAAAATGAATGTGCCATAACAATAAAAAATACAGAAATTTGCTACAGACTATGGAAGTTGGGCATGGAATTATGCATTTTCTTCCTAAATATGATTGCTCTTCACAAATGTAGGAAAGTCAAAATTTATAAGCAATGCTAATATTTATCACAACATTGTAATAGCACCACAGAAGTCTTCTATAACATTTTTGCTCTAGTGAGATAAGAACCAAGAGTTCATCTTACAAATGCCTTGTTCAGTAACATTCTTTTGTGAGAGTTCAACACATATAAAAAGAAATACACTGAGAACTATTATTTTGAATCATTCAAATGCAATTTTTGGCTAGTTCAACATAGTCATTGAATTATTTCAAGTCCTTATATGTTACAAATGGAAGGGGGAGAGTTTAGGTGGTCCTTGGCTTTGTCCAGATTTCTAGCAGTAGGCAGCAGTTTTATTGAGGCACCCAAAACCCATTTTCACTCACAAGTTTGTAATAATGACCATCATTACAACATGATTACAACATTATTACAACAAGATGATTCACCACAAGGCAAGCTTTCTCCAGCCTGACCTAGCCATGGGGGAAGCAGAAAAACTTCTGCTGTGTCAGGGGTGAGAGGTCCTGTCACATCATTATCAACTGCTGCTAAAAAGCTGCCCTGGTCCTCTGGTGATGGTATCAACAGCAAGACACTGTGAAGTGCTTTAACAGCATTAGAAGTGCTAAAAACCTACCAATACTTTCCTCCTGCTTGTGAGATACACAAGTGCATGCTTGTCTCTGATGCACAGGAGAACAATAATTTCTCAGCTGGATCAGTAATGAAAGGCCCAAAAGAAAATCTCTGTGTTTTGCCATATGTGCCTTGGTAGTGAAGCATAGTAAATGTCATGAATAATAAGGGATCTCCTAGTTCATACTTCTATGTATGCTAAAACAAATGTGAAAAAAGCTTTTCCTGTTTTTGCTTTTTTATTCTGCGTTTTACAGGCATCATGATTTCGAACTTAAATTTTTAAATGCCAATTCATAAACCAAATTATGACACAAATCAAATAGTTTTTAGAACTTGTACACTTTGTGGAATTTAATGTAAACCTACCAAAAACCTATTCTTTGTAGAAGTCAGAAGGGATTCTTCTGGACCTACTACTGAAGCGCTTGAGAAGCACACAGACTCTAATTCTGAGTTGGATACCAACTTTTTCTGGCAAACAAAAAGTATGTCAGAGTTTCAAACTTTTGAAGTTCAAATTATTGGAATAACACATTGGAAAAATTGGGCTATGGAAGAACAGATTATTCAGAAACCACAATATCTAAAATAGCTAGAATGTGATCCATAATGTGATCATTTGCACCTGTAACTAGGACTATTTCCAATTAGGGGAAAAAAATAAATAAATTCTTAGAAGAAACATGGGGGGAAATATCAAACATTCATTTAAGAGATTCAAGTCAACCAAACAAAAGCAAGGAAAATGTCTGATTTTCATTTGATATCTGTACAGGAACCTGCTGTATGCTGGCTAATGTGACTGAAACATAAAATACCCTCCAGCTGTAGAATTACCAGATAAAGAAATTTCATTCAGACAAATTATATTCATGCATTAGGTCATTCTGTTGGGTCTCCATGCTATTATCTGTCATTTACCCTCCACTCTCCCTTCCTTGTATGTCCTGCACAGGTCACAGCTGGCCTTGCCAAAACCAAGGTGTGAGTACAAAGAGAATTTCTTAATGAGAGCTAATGCAAGCTCTGATGTGGGAGAGAAATGCTGTTCTCTTTGTGACCTTTTGTCTTCTGCAGCTAAAAGAAGGGTAAGTCACACAGTGACTGTCCTGAGACTGAACCAGCAAACATCCTTTTGACAGTACAAGCCATTGTCAGCTCTCATTTCAAAACCTGAATTTCAAGAAAGACGGATTTGGCTTTTATGAGAGATGTCATTCTATTGAAACTAAATTTATTTTCAGAGGCTCTATAAACTGGCTGAGTGAAATCTTAACTGCATTAACTTTTTAAGATATATTTGAAAAACGGTATTTCATGGAACTGCTGCAAAATCCAGACTTAGTGCCTATAAATCATCTCCTGAAAAGGAATCCATTCTGACATGTTTTATTGAACATAACTTAATAATAAACCCAGACTCTCCAGACTGTACATGGGATGCCCAGCTGTATTAGTGCAGGCTTCCCAATGCACCATCAGATTAGGATCTGGCATGACAGATTCAATTGGCTGCTTGTGAAGATTAGGGTACTGCAGCTCTTATTTTTTGTGGAACTATTAAATGTTTAGCCTATTCCTTCCAGTGAGTCTCACCAAAGAGATTCTACGCTGTCGTTAGCTAAAAGCCCCTGACTCATAAATCAGTTCATGCTTTAAAAAGTTTAAATATAGCGTCTTATTCTCCAGAGTATGGAAATTTGTTATCCTACAAATAGGATAATCCCCTGATTATGGGGGAGCAGGAACCTTGAGACATGTTCTTCTGTGACCCTTATTTTTCTAAGCCCAGGGAATTTCTCAGGTATCAGCCAACGGCACAAAAAAATTATATCTGCATGTCAGTCAGAGCCCATGTGCTTTTTCTTACTCAAGCATCTTAACTCTAAAGTGATTGGTCTTTTCCCTCTGGAGCCAGGCTGAGTGATACAGCAGCTCTCTCAGTTGTGATATTAACATTTCAAGTCAAGACTCAATTCACATCTCCGTCTGAGAGACAAGGTACGAGACCTTAGGCCTGCAAGCACTGCAGGGAAGTTTATTTTGATTCTCAAAATCCCTAGTGCTTTACAGATTGGAAATAAACCAAGAGGCCACGAGCTAAAATTCCTCCTACAGAGCACAGAAATGCTGTCGAGATTTCAAACCAACGCAGCTGCTGTGGGGAAGAATGCTGAAACCCTGCTGCTTTTTGGGAGAACCCCAGCAAGCACATTCCAATGGCATGTCCCAAACCTGACCAACAAAAATCCACTCTTCCCACACCCCAGTGACAGCTGCTTGCCCCTGCAGCTCTCCCAGCACAGCACAGAGAGATGGGCCAAGCCTGTGGATACGAGCCTCAGGACTGGGAACTTTCTTTCCCCTGTTTTTCTGAGGAGCTGCAGCAATCTGTGGTGGCAGCTGCAGCAAAAAGCCCCAAAGGTTTGGGTCATTTTCCTTGGTAACCCTTCCAGCTGCTGGTGGCAGCTGAAAGATGTTGACTCAACTGAGTGGGTCAGAGTTTTGCCATGGAACAAATCAAAAGATTTTTGGGCTATTTTTTTCCACAGGTCACTCAAATCTATTTTTTTTTAGCATGACTTAGGTTATTTCAAAAGGAAATTTCCATCTTGAACTGGTTCCCAAAAACAGGCATGTTCTAGAGATAGTTACACCATCTTTATAATACCTTTATTTTCTCAGGATATAGAGAGCCTCAGAAAGAGGACTTGTTTTTACAAACACACAGATTAATCTTTTCCACGTTCACCTTTCACTCTAGGTTTTTTAACTCCTTTCAATACTGAAGGAGCTATTCAGGAATCCAAGAGAAAAAAAAAATCAAAATAATTTTTTCACTGTGCAATCTCTGCAAATTTGAGGAGTTATGGAAAGTTAAATGTGGTTAAAAATGTAAGAAACAAAAGCTAAGAACACTTGTCATTTGCTCTATTTTTCTTAGGAAAAAGAAGGAACAGTGTTTAGATTCTCTCTCCTCTCTTCTCCACCAAGCACAATTTTAAATATCCAAATTTTCAAGTGGTAGGGCCAAAACTGTAAAACCAATTGTCTCAAAAAAAATTAAAAATTGAAGAAAATCACACTATATAGCATTGGACAGACCAAAAAAATCTTTCTATTTTAATCATGTGAAATAGAGACAACTGAAATAGTTGACAGAGCCACAGAGGTGTTTAGCTGTAGTTATTTACAGTGTTCTTTGAACCAGAAGGACAACATGGCCATACTCAGTGATAGTTGTGGAAGATTAGAAAAAAAATGGGAAAAAAATAGCAGTTACCACTGAACTGGTTGTGGCAGTGCAGTGCTAGGGGAGCCTGGAAGAAAAATAACACAAGAAACCATTCTGAAAATCTCTAGTACTGAAATTCAAATTCCAGTGATTAATCTCATTATTGCTACAGCACTTCAAAACTATAGCATTTAGCATTCAAATTTCACTTTATAAGTAGTCTGACATTATCAAAAATTAAGTCCCTAATTAGATGTCTACCATTTAAAATCCACACTTTTAAAGAAACTCATTGAAAGAATCAATGGATACAAGAAAATAAAACATCTAAAATAGATGGTAATCTATGCCATTCTACCTTAACTCATTGTAAAAAGCATACAACAATTCACCTGGATGGGGCTTTCATGATTAATTTCTGCTCACCTGTTATAAACGTGCATGTAGGAAGGAAAGCTTCCTCATCAACTTTTCTGTGGGGCAGGAAACCTCTTAAAGAAGAAAGGTAAGAACAAACACTTCTTTATTCTCACACTCCTCCTAGCAAATCTGGATTAACATCCCATCACACAGTCAGGAAACACACATAGGTAAAAAAAAATCACACAGTGTTGGCAGGAGACAGGTTAATGTGGGTTTAAACTCTGTCACTCAATGTAAAACATATTAGACAGATTTTGGCTTCATTGTAATCAGTGGAAATGTTCCCATAAATGTCAAAAGGGGCAGGATTAATTTAATGTGATTCACTACAATCACTAATGTCTACAGAGGCAAAGAGAAAATGTTCTATAATATTATTCTGTAAAACACAATCATAGCTGTGATTTCTCACATAGATGCTGAATGAAAGAGAACTAGCTTCAAATATAATCCACACTCTTATTTATAGCTTAATGAAAAAAAATTGCTTTTTTGGACTTAAAAAGTTCCGCACCTGCCCTCAGTTGCACTGTGGGGTTTTTTCCACAATTCTTTGACACATAGATATCAAAGCATTGTGAATAATAGAAAGAGACAAAGAGAAAATAATCTTTAAAATACAACTGTGTGGGGATATTATAAGAGTGATGTGAATCTGCTTATAACATATAAAGGAACAGTAAAATATCATCGACTCATGTCTTATTTCTCAGATCCTCAAGCTATTGTATATCATCCTGAGATTAGCCCAAAGCAAACAGATATACACTTTAAAACTATGATTTCTTTTTCTCAACACAAGCAATCTTTGAAGAAAAAAAATTAACCATAAAAATGCAAAGTCTGAAAACTGTAAAAGGTTTGTAAAAGCCAAATTGGAAGGAGGGCTGTACCTTAGTTGACTCTACTTGTGGCTGCAGTGCCAGGGTCAAAAAGAAGGGTTGTTTTCCACTTGACACACCAGCCTAATGCCAAATGTCAGCAGCATCCCAACATTCTTCCATCCTATGGACATTATTCTGCCCTCCTGCTCTGCCAAGGCCACCCAAACACACTTGAGCTTGTGACATGGCATCTCTGAACCACGGTGTGGAACAACTAACAAGTACTGCAGATGTGGCTCCTGTGCAAGGACAGCCCTCCTGAGCACTGGGAATCACCCAGATCCATGGGAAGAAGCAGGAAGGGAGATCACTGGGGCAGCATCACCCAGTGCTAGTCATGTTCTGCACACCCAAATCAGCCCCTCCCAACCCCATCAGCGGGGTGCCCTGGCCAATTCCCACACTTAGGCACCCCCAGAATCTGCCCTTTTCCCACCCTCGTCTCTCTGGCAGGCACCAGGTGGTACTTGCTCATCTGAGCACTTTGGTACCAGCTCACCAGGTAGGGACACAACTTTTCACATCCAGGCCTTAAGGACCAGAGACCAAATTAATATTTTATGCACGCTGTGGCAGGTAAAGAGCTGTGCAGATACGGTTTGATTGCATCGTTAAATCAACCTACTTGATCTCCTAAAAGACCTTACAATGTCCCCTTCTTTCACTCTGAAAACAGGAATTAAATCACCTCTAGCTGCCTGTTATATTCTCATTGAGCCCAGCATGCTGTACATGAGTTTCACAACATCACCCACCCCTCTGTGCTCAGAAAAAAAGGGAAATTAGAGTAGAATTGGGATATAGTGCATGTGGGGGGTTTTTGTCATGTTTTTGGACCTTGCCACAATCTGTGCAGCCATACCAGAAAGAGGAGGAAAACTAAATGCAGAAATCTATATTCCCTGTCCAGAAAAAGCACTGAAACTCTATTTGAAATCCTAATCAAGACAAATACTTCATACAACACTACACCTCTATTCACAAAGAGAATGACAATGGTAGAAAATATTTGCTGAAAAAAAACCAGCACTATCATCCGTCCTTACCCTCTAACAGTAAACATCAAGTTTTTCCAAAAGAGAAAAAAAAAAGTGCATCAAAGCTGAAAGGCAGAAAACAAAGTAGACACTTAAATTAGAAATTATTTAAATTGAATTTTAAATTAAGAATGCCCAGAAGCTGGCCTGTTTATGATAAACCTCGGGGTTTCTGCATGGCTGGATTCACATTAGCAGAGGAATGATAGCCTCGTGTATTCACTAATCTATTACCTTCAAGTTAGAAATGGAATATTGCATTAGCATGCAGAAGGACACAAGCCAGCACTACAGGGGAAAACAGTATTTCTGTCATAAGCACTGGAGAATCACAGTGCAGATCTGTATAAATAATTAGGTAAAGGGAAAAAATAAGCTTGCACTGTTCTGAGGCTCATTTGCCTCGATTAGAATACTGACATTCATTTTAAAGTGACAACTGTTCTGAACAGCCAACCAAAGGCCAATGTTCAGCACTGCTCTGGTAGGAGCTTCTCCTTCCTTCTCTCTCATTTTCCTAAAAAAAAAAAAAAGATAAAATAATGCTCACATCTGCTGAAATCTTTCATCCATTGCTGACTTCCAAAATGCAGATAAAATTCAAAGGGTTTTCTGCAGCTCTCAGTTTTAGATATATAATTTACTCAGAGTTGTTCCAGTCTAATTTGCAGTTCAGCAGTGAACTATCATTTTCTGACTTGAACCACTTGGAGCTTTTCTTCTGAAGAGCAGGAAAAAAACTCAGCTTTTGACACCAGTATCTTTCCTTTGGGAAATGCTGTAAGAGATATTACCAACAGGTGGTTTGGCATGCCACTTGTCACCTGATGCAAGCTTTGTACCTACATCTTCTCATAATATTTAACAGAAATGAGCCAAGCCATGACTCATTTTCCAGGCCCCAAAAATCCAAGAGTATGTACTGTCAACCTCATAGCTCTTGTCTCAGCTGATCTTCAGCAGTTCTGCTTTGAAGGACTGTGCTTTTTATTCTCAGATAATATTACCAAAGATGCTGATTCCTGCATCATACATATTCTTTATGTTGAAGTCTTCTATTCCCCTCTAGGAAACTCATATTTTCCAAAAATGTATCTAGAAACACTAATGCATTTGCTGGATTTTCTGCCTTTGGAGGCCAAAACTCTGCTGGCTTGGGCTGGACCCTTGAAGACTGTACAGGGCGCACTACAATACATTAATGGGCAAACCACATGTATTGTGCCTCAGAAAAGTTCAGAATTAAGGGAGATAAGACTACTGATTAACACCAAATCTGGCAAATCATTTTGGCTGAAAACATATTTTGTGTTTAAAACTTTTATTTTGACATCATTGAAATACTTGGAAGCATTTAATTCCTAAACACACTGAAGCGTAAACACTTCAAAGCAAAAAATATTTCTGAAATGTTAAGAGTTCTCAAAGACTAGTTTTGTTCAAAAAAACGCCATCTCTTCCCCCTCAGCTATCTGATTTTTTCAGCAAAAAGTTAATTTTTCACTGGGCCCCTTGGGAATCTGGGGGAGAATTTGGAAAAAATGAGAGAAGGGAGACAGGGAAAAACAGTCAGGCCTTGAGGTAGCTGGGTTGCTTTGTCCCATGTCAATGAAGGCAGAATGGAAAAGGGCAAATAATGAGCTAGCCAGTATTGCAGCACCTCAAGCAAGAGAAACTGAAGAGTACATGAGTCCCAAGACATAGGACCTAAATAAACATCCTGCTGACTGTCCAAGCAGAAAATCTGCTTTGCTCTTGGGTTCCAGGAACTTCGCAGCCTCTTTGTTTCCAGGATAAATCACAAAAGCAGAGATCCTCAGTACATCAGCTAATATACATGTGATAATGTATAATGCACACTCAGATAACCCTAAATATCAGGCCTAACATGCAAATCCCAGAGATGAAAGCAAACAGGAGATTCCTTGTTCAGAAGCCACTTAGCCCAGCTGTCAGTACCTCAGGTTGGTGCACCCCATTAACTTGAAGGTAAAATGCTGACAGATTTATGTTATAGCAATCACTCTTTTACTAATAATTTTCAATCTGAAACACTTTCAAACAACATAGTTTGAAGGGCTTAAAACCACACAAATTATTCTGTTTTCCCATACTTGAATACCTGGCAGGTTAGCTACATTCAGTCTTGCCTGAATGGGAAAGAGAGATTAGCATAGCAAAAATCAGAGATTTTAACAAAATTATTAAATTAGATCTATCTATTATTTTAGGAGGTATTTGCCCTCTCATGAATGTGTGGTTAGTCTGGAATACAATTGTTCAAAAAGGCAATCTTCTAGCATCACTCTGCTGGAATAATGTGTACAGCATTCACATTCCAATAGGCAATCTGAGAGAGTCTGTTCAGGTTTTATACTGAACATTTCCATCTCAGTATTGGCAGAAAGGAAAGGGAATTGAATAACATCAGACATGTTAAATCCCTGTTCTTCAATCTACTTCAATTTCATCTCCCTTATCACTTCTCAAAACTACAGTACCTGTTTTCTCTAAAACTTTGCAAGACTTTAGTTCCAATTGCCATCTCCACTGCTGGCTATTAAACTGTGCATACCCTACAGGGGTGTAATTAAGGAAGCATTAAGATTCTTTCAGCAAAGGACAGTTCATTTGTTGCTGCTGCACTCTTTTTTTCAGGAGGTTAACTTCTTGGCAGACCTTCCATGTCCTAGAGTCAATTTGCATCCAAAGGATGGAGGCTAGTGTGCAGGACTGTACAGTTTGTCTTCTCACCTCTCATTTATTACCACATCACTTGGCAGTGCTGCTGACCTTTCTCACCTTGGAAACAGGGACCACTATTGGGACTGTAGGAACAGAGATAAAATCCCTTTGAAATAACACACCTAATGATAAAAATATTAACAACATCATGATACCCTTGAAGTCCCAATGTTAAAAGCAGGCTGTTATTTCATCTACTCTCCTACTTGCCTTCTTGTCTGCCACTAAAAGGTTAAAGTACTGGTAATTGTGCAGCCAGGCATAGCTGTTTGTAGTGACAAACAAAATACTATACTTTGTCTTCTGCTTGGAGCAGCAGTGGCTTCAGGAGGAAGTGCTGTCACACTCTCTCCTGGAAAGAGGGCCACCACAGTTCAGAATCCTCCTGTGAGGCCTCACTGGCATTGGCATCAAAGGCATCATGCATCACGTTGCACCATTCACACACCTCTGCCATGACCCTGAAGCAGAAACAGGATGCCTTTAGGGGAAGGAGGAAATTAAAGAACTGGATGCTGAAGCATCTGAAACTGCAACCATTAGGGGAGCGATGGAATTGGCCTGAAGTGATGGAATTCACTGCAGGAGCTCCTTGAGGGGACTTCAACCCCCTTGTGTATCCAGAGAGAGACTTGCTGCCATAACCAGAAAGAACCAGCATCAATAAAACCACCAGGCAGCACCAGCAGCCCCAGAAAGTGCAGCAAGAGGAGCTGAACAATGTCAGGGCAGCTAGGAGGGAGAGCAGTAAAAACTCATCTCCAACACTGTAACTTCCTGACTCTTCCCATTTAGGTTTTGGAGTAGGATACAAAGCCTGCCATGCTTCCTGCTCTTCTCCTCATGCACCTAAACTCCAGCTCCTCCATTTTTCACCAAATACTACTTCAACCTCTTGGAAACAGCTGCATGGCAGATATGGCAGAGAATAATCCAGCAAAGGATGGAGCTCTATGTACAAGTTGGTATTTAAAGTGCTTCTGCTTTAACAGTGAGATAAATGCAGAGCAGGAGAATTAGCTACTTGAGCAAGTTTAAATGTGCCTAGATCCGTGATTGATGGGTATGAGGGACAGTTTCATACTCAGGACCTTATTCATGTTTTCTCCTCTGACAATTCCATAATAAATTGCCCTGACAGATAAAGACATCATAAAAAATATTCTGAACACCCATTCACTAAGCCATGCATCCATGACTGTGCAGTAGGTGAATTAGCAGGCAAGTCAGTCCAGTAACAGGTAATTTGGGAAAAATATTATTTTTTATTTTAGAGAAGCAATGGTTGTGATGCATAGTGATGAATCCATTTTGATTTTAATGTGTCTATCATCTGAAAAATTACTTTCAAAAATATCTTGAAAATAACCCTTCCTTAATTTTCATTCAATGAACAAACAGCTAAGGAGAACAGAAGGTGGTTTTAATACAAAAAAAAAAAAAGCCAGCACTGATGTCACTACATAAGATAAAATTGAATGTTGTTTATTTATTTAGCCCTTTTCTTGCCCATAGTTCAATCAAGTTGAAACCCATACCCCAAAAAACAGCTTTGAATACCAGACAAATCATGCCGAGTTAAAAAGAAATGGAAGGAGCAGATAGACAAAGAAAAGATCACGAACCTGAAATGTGAGCAGGTCACTCCCAGCCTGTGACAGCCTGAAACAGATAAAAAAATTCTCTCCTTCTAATTAATTATCTTTATATATTAGACAAACATTATGAATAAATATTAACAGAGTCCTTTATCAAGCCATTGCTAGCCTTAGATGATATAACCATCAACTGATAAGGAACAGCTCCACCAGCTATTATTTATCTTCTTTACTCAAATAGTGTGTGCATTATTTGCTCCAGGAGCATGAAAGCCTTAAATTAAAGGTGTGCTAATAATGAATAA
>JANRMJ010000088.1:9296689-9317034 GCA_025584955.1 Alethe diademata
TATTTGCTCCAGGAGCATGAAAGCCTTAAATTAAAGGTGTGCTAATAATGAATAAAATTCCCTGTATTTCCTTAGATTGGCATCCTAGAAGAGATCCCTACTAGGGTCTAGCCTTTTAGCCCTAGCTCTTAGGAAACTTAATTCATTACTGTGAGAAATTGCAGAAACAAGTTATTTCTATAGAAAACCTCCCTTTTATGCAGATAAACTTTACTGGATTTCTTTGGGTATTTTTTTCTTTCTTGCTGCATTATAAATGCTAATCTGTGTGGAATATACATTACAAAGCATCAAGCAGGCTTCAAATTGTTTCCAAACATCACACCTTATGGACTGGCCACATTAGCACAGCAAGGAAGGAAAGGAGAGTGCTGATATGGCATGAATAATATATGATACATCCTCAGCTCTGTAATCTCAGTATTTGTTTTCCCTTTTACCAGTGAAACTAAGCAAGAAAAAATTGTAGGATTTAGCAAGTGTATATTTTGTTTCACATGAAGGAATATTAGGACTTATTAAATGGACTCTTTTCTTTTTTTTTTTTTTAATGGCATAGTTGCCTTAAGTTACTTCAGTTTTTGGCAACGCTGCAGAATTCCATGGACAAGTGGGCAGCTCTAGCATTTAAGTGCATCCCTTTCTTCATTGGAAGACTACTGTAGAGAGATAATAACTAGCTTTATGTTGCTCCTAATTCTCTTTCCTCTCATCCTTGCAGCTGAGTGTCTCTTCTTTATCAACAGGGAGGAAGGCTTGTGACTAATGTAAACCAAGCAGTCCTCTCTAGGGGGCTGGGAAATAAAATAAAACTATAAACCCCAAATAAAACCAAATAGTCCTTCACCTAAAAAAAACCCCAAAACTTCATTCACATATATGACCCTGGATTCCTGCAAAAATCCCAGATCTGGGATAAAAAGAGAGACCAGGCCTTTAAAGAGAAAAAAGTTCACAGGGATTATTTCCTTAGGGGAAAAAAAAAATATCCAAAAGCATTTTGTCTGCTTTTTCACCTTAAAAGCAACAAACAAAAAAACCTCACGACATGAAAATTCCTCCAAATAAATTAAAAGCAAAACAAAAACAAAAATCAAGCAAGAGCTGGAAGCAATCACCCAGCATGGAAAATTAACTAAAATGCTGGAAAATTATCAAATGGAAGAGAAAATAGTCTTATAATGGGAAATGTCAGGCAACGCTAGTAAAAACTGAAGCTTCCATTCCCACCTGTAATCACCACCACTGCACTCTTAATAGGTAATCTACAATTAGACACAGATGGTGATAGAGATGGTGCAATATTCTGTTGATGCTTGTGGTTATACATTTTGTTAAACAAAGTGCTCAGGAAAATTAAGGGCACTCCTGGAGATTTCTCCTTTAGCTCTCCAAGATCACCTCTCAAATCAGAGGGCAAGACTTAGCAAAAGTGAAACAAACAGTGTAAAGACAAACACTTAGTACAGATAATTTGGATTATTTTAGAATTTTGCATTTTCTATTTTTCTAGTGAGTTCTGAGTGATGATAGAAAGTCTATTCCACATAAGTCTCTTTTCCTACAAATGATGAATTTACAAAGAATTCTGTTTTGGACAAAACACAAAGAGAAAACTAAATAGTCTTATCCAAAAAGTGCATGTTGAGAGGTAAAAACAGAATTCTATTACTGAAAAAGAATTTAATAGGATATTTTAGAAAAGCCCTTTTCTGTTTTTTAAATAAATTGCATTGTGTTCAGAATGTTTCAAGGTGGTGTTTGGGTTGAAATCCACACTTCAACAGGGTTGATATGTAAATATTAAGTTAAACCAACTTGTTTTATTACCTGCAAAATTCCACTGAAAAAAATCTTTTCCAATCTTTTTAAGTTTTCTCCTTCTGATATTAAAGAATATTAAAATGCATAGTTCTTTAGAACTTCTTTAATACAGCTACATTGTTTTCTGTTTAATCATGAAAACACTGATTTGCTTCTTTGACATTTAAAGGTGCCTTAACTTCTTGAAGACCAATTTGAAAATAGTTTTTTTCCATTCATGAGAAGAGAAAACTAACAAGGCAGATGCACAAAGGCTCTCAAGGAAGGAAGGATCCTTCACCTTATCACTTCTTTTTGTGGTCTTTCTGCAAGCAAACCACTAATTGCCATATTCAGAACAAAGAGCCAGAGACCTGAGCTGAGCTGAGCCACTTTTAATTCAATTCTGGTCCTTCACCATCACCAGCAAAATGGAGTTAGTTTGAGCAGAGGCAAATAATTATAACCATTATAAAAAATAAATTATATTTTTTTTCAGATATTAAGATGTCATACAGTTTAAGATAATAACAGCTTTTCCTGACAAAAACCCTTAAGCTTGCACTACATTTTCCCAGAAATGAGAATAACTCACGCGATGAAGAGACAAATTTAAAGAAAATTTCTGATTACTAGGATTAGCTAATTTACTAGTCTTAAAACTGATCTCAGAGTGGAGAAACCTCTGTGGAGTTACCAAACTTCAATTTCCTAGAACCTGGTTAAGATCAGTCCCTTTTATCCACTGGACTTTGCACAATATATGTGACAGAATGACAGTCTGACAGTGTGACACAGTTTTAACCTGACTGCATTTGCTAAACAAAACCCCTGAGGCAGAGCTGCAATGGCATCAATGTGGAGATTTTGAGGCTGTGGCAGCTGTGAAAAAAAGTTAATTCAAGCAGAAAAACTGGCACTCTCTCTGATTATCATGTTTCTTTAAGGATATTCAACTACATACATACATATATATATATACATATATTACATATATATATACATATATTACATATATATAGTTGAGGGTTTTGTCTTATTTCCACTGTGATATCTTACACCAATCTGATTGTTGCAGCCAAAAAGCTCTTTCTGATATAAACTTTCCAATCTAAAGGAAACTGGTTGGTTTCGTAGAGCTAGCAATAAGTGTGAAAGCTCCTCTGGAAGAACAAACAAGTTTTCCCCTCATTCACAACACTATATCACTTATCACAGTTATAAATAATCATATACAGCTCAGTGTTGGCCAGCCTTTACAGTGGCATCATGGAAAGACAAGGATTAAATTAGCTGAATGTACTCTGAATAAGGAAAATCATTCAAATAGAGAAAAGTTGACCTGCAAAGAGGATTCATGCAAAACTCACTGATGTTGATGGAGAAAGGAAGAACTTCTTCATGTAGAGGGTGGCAGAGCACTGGAACAGGGAGGTCCAGGGGTCTCCTTCTCTGGGGACATTCCAAAGCCACCTGCACGTGTTCTGGTGTCACCTGCTCCAGCTGAGCCTGCCTTGGGCTGGATGAACTGCAGAGGGCCCTTCCAACCCCACCCACTTTGTAATTCTGTGATTCTGTGCTATTAACAGGATGCTTTTATCTTAAGGGCAGTCTCTCTCACTGTCATAAAGCCCAGGGTGTGCCTGAACCTCACCACCCTTTCTGGGCTGGCCACGGGACGTGAAGGGAGCCCCAATGCCCAGACAAGGGCTGGAGACAGAGAGGCTCTCTGATTAAACAAACCATCACAGATAAAACACACTTTAAAATGCACCAATTTATCTTCTGACTGCAGCTGCTGTTTCTCACCTGGAAGCTGGGAAAAGATCAGGCTGTGGCTCCCAGCAGTGACAGTAGATGCATATTATTGGGAATATGCTTGGGGTGACAATTTTAGTCACACTTTCTCCCGAAAAGCACCTAATTTACAAACCAGATTTGATATCTGGGTTTGTTGGTAATGCAGAACACTCCTCCCAAGCACCCATGTGGCCCTGTTACAGAGCCTTGATTGCCTCCTTGATGCTAGATCTTCCTTGGAGAGCTCTGAAATGAAAGTGATGAATGAGCTCCTGTCAGGTGCCATTCCCTGGGTGGCCTTGAATCCATTCAGTTATCTGTTACACTGCCAGCCCTGACAGTGATGAACACAAGGCAGGTAGCTGACAACACCTCCACAGATTACAAAATAAATAAAAAATTTAAAATAAAAAAAAAAATGAAAAAGAGAGAGAGATGAAAAAAGGTATGATTGCCACCATTCGATGCTTCACTCACCCACACTGCCTTCAGAGGAGCTGCTTGGGAGGGAATTACAAAGTCTGTTTATGCAATTATGTGGAACAGGATATCCAAAATCCCTGGGCTCCATTCTCTAAAACTGAGCATTAGACTGCTCAGGTGCACTGCCTTTCTTTTGTCTCTCTAACTGTCTGTGGCTCACATTTATTGCTGACAGGGATTCCAGTGGGCTTGTCACACAAACAATGACCACAGAGAGCCTGATGACACTTCTATTTTCGTGTGCCATGGATGTGTCTCTGCTAGTCCTGGAAGAGTGTCCCAAAAGGATGAAAGCCAGGAAGAACTGCTTGCCTGGATTGTTGCATTTATGGCAGACCACAATGCAGCCTGGTTTTCTCCCAAATCCCAACATGTAAGGAAAGGTTCTTACACAAAAAGTGCTCCTCTGGGGATTCTCTGTTTTTCTGTCTCCAGCTGTCACACCTGTCTGGTTTTAGACCTTAAAACAAAATGCATACCACTGCACATCCATTCCAGAGTCACAAGTTCCTCCCTCTAAAAAACTTCTGTTTAAACCAGTGTGAAAGAAAACCAGGGAGTTTTGCTTTTAAACTAAAATCTTTTCATTTTTCCACCTCTAAAATATATAAAATCCAAAGAAGTGTTTCCCTCCCCACATGTCACTCCAGTGTTTTATTTTTAAAAGGCCAATATGATTATTTCCTGTCCTCATCATGACTCAGATATCCCATGCACTGTCTTACATTTTGCACCACAGAAAACTTGTATTACACTGGAGAATAAGGACCTGCAAAACAATTCTAGGACAAATACCTTTTCAAACAAATGCTTACACTTAGATTTTACTCAGAACTCGCTGTTTTCATAAAAATTTTAATTAAATTCTTTTGTTTATTTTCATTCTGTCAGAAGGGAGAACTTTCATAATGTTGGGTTTATCCAATTGATACTAACACTTTAAAGAAAAGCATTTACTTTTAATCAGCCAGTTGAGTTCTGCCTATAGCCACTGAAAAGAAACATCTCAAAAAAAATTCATATCAGAAGTAATGTCATCTTAGAAACCTGCCTTTAAATGGACAGATCCCTTGAAGTGTTTTTCTCTTGTCATTTATTACTGAAAGAGTGAAAGTATCTACTGTGGACAAGATATCAGAGTTTGGTTAGCACCAAGTGAGATAACAACATAATGAGTAATATAGTGCACAGGCCTTTTTCTCACGTCTAAGTACCAAAACTAGAGCTGACTAAAAAATAAAGTGATCATTTATTTCAGGAAACAACTGCCCCTTCATTTAAAAAATTATTAGAGCTCTTGAAAATTCTGTCTTAAAATAGAATCCACTGAGAGCAACAGCTCTGCTTCTCCTGGTTCATGTAGGACAGCATTTCAGGCATTGAAAGAAGCACAGTGCAGAAAGTACTGTTGGCAAAAAAATTTTGCAAAGGCAATGAAAAAGATCCAGTGGCAGAATGATCTGTGCATTTGCAGCTCTAATTTTATTTCTTGTAATTATTATGTCAGTTTAATATACCAATATATACTGGTTTATATATACTTTTTATGCAATATTTTGTCCTCCTTGTGGTCTTACAAGTTCAGTGCTCAGAGAAATGTTCCTCTGTAAGGAAGGTTTGTGCTTCCAGTAGGCAGCTCCCAAGCTGTTCAAGCCAGGGACAGACTGATCCTACAAACTGCATTATTCTCTCCTATGCCCACAGCAGACACTCAATTTTCTGCAGAGATATAAAATCATCTCTTATTTAAAGTGAGGAACGAGGGGAAAGGCAGCAATCCACCAGATGGGTGCTGCTGAGAACATTGCACAGAGGATGTTCACCACTGGATTAATATCTGGCAGGCATTGCTCCAGAGGGGATACTGAGCAAGCCCTCTTCATGGCAGAGGTAATCTTGGTGCTCAGACTGTAAGTGGAAGTAGTAAATAGCAAGATTGTAAATAGAAATGCTAACTCTTTTTTTTCTAGTTGGAAGGCACAGGAGAAATGGCTTTGACTGCTGAGAAGTTACTGGATGCAGTAGAATTAGAGAACCAAGTTAATTCTGTTCTTTCAACCTAAAAAAAAAAGGCAACCAATCAATATTTATATCTGTATTACCTGGAGAAAAAGAACATTATAAAAAAGAGTTACATTTAAAACAACTAAATCTTTAACTACTCAATGCAATATACTGCAAGCAGTTGCTGGACTTGCCTGATCAGTAATAAGCAAACAGCAAAAATGCAGGAAAAGGGAAAAAATAAATTTTTAATATGGTCTTTTTGAAATGCCAGAATGATAAATGAATGTTAGGTGCTAATGACGTCAAAAATCACATCCAATCCTGACACTCAGCATCTTGAAAATGAGTAATGGATCTTTGGAGGTCCTCCCACAGGGCTAAATGTACAGACACCTCAATCTCTCCTGCCTAATTCCTGAACAAAAACATGTCAGCAGGTGCTGACAGGAGTAGAGAGCTGCAATTACATCAGGAAATTACACCTGCCTCGGACTGGTGGCACAGAGAAGCAGAGGAGCACACCCAAGGCTTCACCTTGCCCACAAGCCATGATCCATCCAATGCAGGGCTCCTCTCTCCCTGTGCTACTCCCCCCATGTCCCAAAACTCTCCCTGGAGATCTCCAGCATGGAAGAGTTCATGACACACCCAAACAGTATTTACCAGTGGTTTATCATTGCTTTCCAAATATTTTATCCAGATTTCAGGTTTGAACCAAAACCTACTCTTCTGCTCATTTTGTTATCAAACATGTTAAAGTTCTTTTACAATGAAATAGTGGCAGGGTAAGGCAGTATTTCACACCCAACACAACACCAATGGGTTTTTCATGCTCCCACACCACAACCTATGTGGTCTGAAGGACTGCTTTGACAAGCAGACTGGAGAAACCCATATGAACTTCCCAACAACAAACCTATGTAGTCTGGGATTCCTAAGAAATGCAAAACCTTACTACTTCTAAAAACAGAAGTTATTTTTGGCTCTCAGGGAAATTTTCGTGCTCTGACGATTCTCTGAGAGTGACTTTTCCTAAACTTGGGGCTAACTGAAGCCTTTATGTAATTCCCAGAGACAAATTAATGTCTGGTGCAAATACAGAACATAGGGATGAATGGCTGTTTCATCAGCATTTAGAAAAGAAATCAGATTTCTCACTTCATTCCTCAGAGCTAGCTCTTAACTTCATATCTCTTCCTGAAAATAGTCACTGAATGCTGACTAATCCACACCTCTTTCCATCAACTTTCTATCCACTAGTGACAAATAAACTTATTCATTTGCAAGTTTTCTATAAAGTGTAGAGCTGATGGAAAATGAAAAATGAACTGTCAGTGTCAGTACTGGAGATAAGACTTCATCAGTCCTGATAGGACTCTTCTACTTGAGCTAGTAAACTCATGCTCACACCTTAAACTCCAAAAGCCTGACCCAAAAGCTTCCAGAGCTTCCCAAAACATTGGGCATTCAAAGTTTAGTGTTCCTTAAAAAACTGCTCAGCAAGGTAAGGTTTGGAGACTAAAAGGAAGCTCTAAACTAGTTTGTTGTTGTTGGGGATTTTGGGGGGTTTTGTCATGCTTTTATCTCCCTCTCTGATTCCATGGAGCTCTTCTGTCAGAGATTGCATGTGTCTGATTGCCACTTATGCACACAGAGGTCTAACTCGAGTGGTCCTGCTGAGAAAAAAATCCTTTACTTATGACAAAAAAAACAAAGGAGAAAAAAAAATCCCACCCTAGAGTCAGAACAAAGCTCTTGTTTAACTTGATGCCCAAAGTGCCCTTCTTTTGTCATACTGTATGTGCTGCTGTTAACTTCAAGCAGAGGAACAGATATTTCAGGAATCACTTCAGAGTTAGTTCCACAATCACTGAAGACCAGTCAAAACAAACATCCAGAAAGTAATAAGCTGAAAAAAGGGAAATGCACTGAGCTTGGTTCAGGATCTGCTCCTTTCAAATTTCTTTCATCACTTCTGTGGCTGGAAGCATGGCAGGGTGAGAACAGAAGACTGTGCAATATTTGGAGGTGGTGATGGGTAATCCATATTGCCATCAGTCCTAACCTAAGGATAAAAGATTTAAAGAAATGGCAACACAGGGACTCAGGTGAGGGGCTTGTGAAAGGAAAAGAAAAAAAGAGAGAGAGCAGTGAGATTTATGTAAACCCCCTGGGAGTGCACTAGAAATTTCTGTGATGAAAAATTGAGATTGCTCTGAGTGAAACTTTATTGAAGAAAAAAGTCAGTGTTGTGTAAAGGGAGAGAGGTTAGCTGGGTCACTTACCAGCCTGTCCTGATTTTCCCTGCTCTTTCCCTGAAAGTGTGTGCATGGCCATATGAGTCTCCAAATCTTGCTCTGAAGTGAAATATCATATGGATGGGGAAACTTTTTGGAATTTGATTAACTTGTGCTGCTGCTAGTGTCAAAAGCAAAGGCAGTATATGTATGCAAGGATGAGGGGGAAAAGATCCCAGCACAGAAGAGACTCAGCTTATGTGGAAACATTTAGACAAATATGCCTCACTACAAAAGGCTGTGCTGTCAATTCAATCCTGATACTTGCAGAAACAAGACTCAGCCCAACACCAGCTGAGCAAATGCATGATACTGCCCTTATATTCCTTCCATCTGTTCAATACAGGCAGGTTTTATTCCTTTTATCCTGATCTGGGTGTAGTAGAAACATTTATCACTGTGGAAGATACAGAATTGGGTTCTGACTGGATATTCCTGACACTGAGGGTACAGAAAAGCAGAGAAACAGCATCACCAGCTATGAAAGCAATAATGGAACTTTGATACCATAAGCCAAGCATGTCTGAATTTAGTTACTTAACACATACATCCCCAGGACTCTCTTGTCTTCTGGCATGTGTTCTAATGTAGAAGCACATATTTAATGTGTCTTATATTTTCTCACTGCAGATTATTTTTGTGGTCACAAGAGGAAGGTAAACTTTGCACTGGTCCCTTTCCCTTTATGCTAGAAATTGTTGGAGATTTGTGTTAAAAGACACCACAACCTTTGGTGTAACTTACTCTCAGCAATTTTGATGTTCTGCTATACACACCCACTTCCTGAGACAGCATGAAAGCATCTCATATCAAACAATGTCAAAACCAGAAAAACCTATAACCATTATAAAAAAACTTAAAGCTGTCTGGCACTTGAAAGCAATTTGATCCCTTTGCTGCACTACTAGCCATTAGTGAGCTCATCCATAGAGAATCAATTTCGTTTCCACCCTGCCTAACCTACTGAATCTCCCACTACACAAGATGTTGGCCATAAATACTTAGCAAAAGACAGCATGGTTAATGCCATGTCACTCTCTGATAAGCATAAATCCACTTGTGTACAAGTCAGCATGAGCTAGTTTTTTTTCCCATGTATAGCTGGGGACTGCTTGTCATCTTCACTATTTGCCCTCAATTCATACAATGTTTAAAAGAAAGAAAACCTTCCTCACCCTGGCTGGCAGAATAATGCTGATAGGAAGTTTGTTTCAACTTTGCTTTGTTTGGAAATGTATACTGACAAATCAGGACATCTTCTCCCTCTTGTTAGCTTGCAGTGTCCCAGTCAAGCTGTGTCTAACTATAGTCCCAATTTCCTAAAAGATTATACAGCAGAAGACAATTTCTCAGAAGGCACTCTCTGCAAGATGTATTTGCATTTTCTTCTGACTTACTGCACAATAAAACACATACTTAAAAGTTCCTGTTTGTAGTAACTTGCCTGATACCCCTCCAGCAATGTCAAGTGTGATACCACTTCAGAGAACACTCTGAAGACCCAGAACAGCATGTTAAAAAAACACAAATGGTTAGAAATATCTAGACTATAAACTGTAACACTTGTGCTTTCTCTGACACAAGAGATTGGCTACCATGTGTGAGGCAGGGCAGTAAATACATTAGCAACACATCAAGATTTGGGAGGGCTCCTTATATTTCCAGCTTGTGCTAATATATTGCTCTTGCTCAGCTCACACAGTTTTCACAGAGGGATATCATTAGCTTTTCAAGAGACACAAAATAGAGGGCATTCCCTTGAGCTTGAATCAGTTCAGCAATATAAGGCATTATCCATTTTTCCATTATCCACAGCAATAATCCTTTTTTTTTTCTGAAATCTCAAAGGATACTTGCTGCTCAGCAAGCAATAATAGGCAATTTTATAACTTTACAAACTCTTATGTGCATTTTCCATGTTCTACATGATCCTCTGCCAAGTTACACTCTTTTTTAAAGCCTGCAGCTTTCCAGTTAATGGCAAATTTTGATTACACCAGCCAATACCACTAAAGAAATACCTCCCAAGGAAACCACAGAGAGATTAGCGAAGGAAGCTGGTGAGATCTCCTGAAGTACAACCCCAGCCATGCTCTGGAGTCACATCACCAGCTCCTGCCAATAAACCTAGCAGCAAACAGGAACAACCCCATGCTCTCCAACTCAAACCTTTTCAAAATGCCTTCACTGCAAGGGGCTCAGGGCTCACCCAAGCTCAGGCAGGCAATGGACTGACTAGACATGAGCACATTTAAGTCACTGGATGTGGTCCTTCAGTCTGCTATCTCTTTTGTTGCAGAGGATGAGGCACTGAAATAAGCTCCTGGTGTTTCCCCCAGCAAGCAGACAGCCTCCAGCTGCAGGAGGCATTAACACCCTGCTGTCCAAGGCAGTAAAGCATTAACAATTTATGAAGCTCTGTCCAGAGGCCTGGGGTTTCCTGCAGGGTTATAGCCCAGACCTTTCTGGTTTTGGGGTTTATTTTAACTATTTAACATATATCCCCTTCTTTTTCTAATCTTGCAACAATGCGTAATTCTGAATGTGACCTCTATTTTTTGCAATGCCTAAAGAAATACAAATAGAGAGGAAGAAAAAAGGTGAATAACTATCTTCACACCATCTCAACAAGAAGAGACAGAGTTTTGACTGAAAGCCAAAATGTTGTGCTATAATGCAGTCCTGGAATTGAGCCCAATGCACAGTTGCATCACTTCCATGTTATACCTACTCATCAACATCCCACTCTTGCTATAGGGAAAGTGTAATGATGATAAAACTTTCTTCCTAATTCATTCTGGAGATGTTATCAGAGTAAAAGAGGGTGCTGTTCTCTGAGTGGCTGTGAGACAGACAAGGACTCTCAGCATTATGCTATGAGAATGTGGGTCAGTTGCATTACCTAAAGTGTCTGCAGTTTACACGTCTCAATTAGGAGGTAATCAGAATGTCATTATGAGTAAAAATTGTTGGAATGACCTTTGGACTGTTTTTTGTCTTGTAAATCTCCGGAGGCAGCTTGACTGTAGGAATGAAAGGAGAATGAGGTGAGGTAGGCTCATGATAAATAGGAACAATTATCACACTTATTATCTGATAAATAATGTATTATGATTTGCCATTAATCCATGACAAAACACCTACTTCAGGTAAAAGCCTGCAGCACGACTTCCTTTTATGCTTCCCTGCTTACTGCCTGGTATTTGCACTAAAGGAACATAAAAGGAGTATTTACTTGGAAGCAGAGAGTTGCCTCTGCATCCTTGACCTTTTCAATAAGGGAGGATGAAATATGCCCCTCATAGAAGCAACAAATTGATTCTTCTGACTCACTACTGCATATTTAAGTATCAGGGCTGTATTAGAAGAAAAGGCATTAATGGTCTGTCTCTCTGCTCTGAAAAGACTTCAAAGCCTTCACATATTGCAGAGATTATTCTCCTTTTCATGGGTAAGTGCTCTAAGATACAGGGCAGGTGGACCAATTTTATCTAAACTCAGTACCTGAGCAGCAGAAGCCAGACTCACGAGCAGGACAGCCCACCCTGGATTTCTCCAGTGACTCCCATGTTTGCTGCTCCCTGACTCGTGCATCCTCACCCTGCCACAGACACAGACCAAGATATCCTATTGCACAAATAAAGGAAAGCTGCTCTAATAACCATTTTCCTAAGGGCACATCAGCTGCTGCTGCACTATCAGCTCACCTGTTATTGATGCAAGGAGATAAGGGGCACTGGGATGTAGCAGATCATTTCTGTTTCTACCTAGTTTTATGCTGTCTGCATGTGTGAATTGAAGATGTGTGCTTTCTAGAACCCCTACTTGAAGTGTTCAGACTTTTCACTCAAGAATCACCATTCATATTAGACAACCAGTCTTGAGGGAAGCAGCTGGACTCATACCAAACAAGCAGCACCAAAGGCAGCACAGAACCAGCCTGTGAAGTCCTGTCACTGTCACAGTTATCTGGCATACAGAGTTTTTAGAATGGCATTCACTCGAATGAAGTCAGCACTGAAGAAGGAAATCAATGGAGAAGGAAATGAATGAAGAAGGAGTGAAGTTGCTTGAAGAAGGAGTGAAGTTGCTTGAAGAAGGAACCTGATCTGGTAGAGCACTAAAACATGGGCAGTTCCTACGTGGGGCACTCTCTGTCTCCAGGGGAGTTCTGTGCCTCACATCTCACTCACTGATGGGGGTCAGCTATAGATGGGACCTCCTGAGAAATTTCCATCACTCAAATAGTCAAGCTGGGAAGTAAAAAGCAAGAAAAGCCTCTATTTTTGATGTTACATGCACACACACACACACACACAGAGGAAGCATAACAACAATGCAAATTAAAGGCTAAAGATGACTTTCATATTAACATGATTGAGACAAATAAAAAAAAATAAGGTGTATAAAACAATGAAGCAGGTGCTAGTCCTGCTAAAGTGAGTGCTAGGATCACACAGTTTTTAAAGACAGAGTAGAAGGAATAGCTGGTGAAAATAACTTCTTAAAACTCTTTGAGAACAGACCCAGTCTTGAAGGACTGCAGAGAAGGAAATAAAGTCTCCACCTTTAGGAAGGAAAACTTTAAAATTGAAAAGTCCAGAAAACAGAAACTCACATTCCAGTCATTGACAGATGTGCAGCTGCAGTAACTTTCACATATATTGGGCAAAATCAGAAATAACAACCTGGATAGAAAAAATATATGAGCAATGTTCCTTAGTAGAGGATGGGAGGTCCCCAAACCCTTTCACCTTGCCATCAGGATTCCATCAGCTGCATTACCAAAAATATCCTCCATAATTCATTATGGTAGAAAATATTAAGATACCAGAAGTAAAAATTATCGAACTTGATCTCTTTATCTTTCTACCTATCTGCATAAGCCTTTGAAAGCCTTGGGATTATTTAAGTACTTTAATATCAATTTTCAATGTCAGAACAGGTGACAGCAATTCCAGTTTTGTCCTCACCCAAAGTAATGATGCAGGACAGTTGATAATGCTGTCACCACATGCTCAGCTAGCAAAGAGGTTGGAACATTCCCTCAGATACTTTGGTGTTAAATGATGTTTAATTCTAAATAGAATATTACCAGCAAAAGAAAATTTAAAAAAACTTGGATTAGAAAAACCTGCAAAATTATAGATAAGATTAGACTGCATATTATCCTTTCTTACAATGGACTGAAAATTAGAAGAAACCTAAAATTACAACCTTTTTCATAAGACTAGGTCTTGCAGCAGCTCTCTGCTTCAGTATGCAATTCCAAAATGGGAGACTTGAACCACTTGTTTAAATCATAATATTGTGCTGGAGAATGTGCTGGAGATGCTAGCAGCTGGGCAGTGGTGGGTGTTCCCTAGCTCAGCTGGGTGTGATCCTCAGGACTGCAAACACTGAAGTAAAAAACAGGATTTGGTCTGATATTCCAACATCACCTGACATCATCTGCTCAGCAACCCCATCAGCACAAGCTCTTCCAGTGCCTTCAGGCTGAATTCCTTATTGCTCTTTTAGTCCAGCTTGGACAGTACTAAATGGAAAATATCTATACAGATCTAGAAGCACTGCAGGTGACAATTTTGCAGCCAATTACACTTTTTGCTTCACTGCCTTTTTCTTTCCCTGTGGTCTTTTAACCTGCTTGTCAGCCAGTTTGCTCTGCTTTTGGCATAGTGTGCAAAATAGGACTTTGAAAAACTTCTATCCAAGCATGGCAGCTTTCAAATAATGAAGTAATATGAAACTTGCAGGCAACATTTAATAAATCTCTCTATTATTTTAACTAATACTTCAGGCCAAATAGAATAGATACTGAGTGTGAGACACGGTGTATTTGTGGATTTCTCCCAGATTGCTGATGCAACCCCAAGCTTATACAGTCCCAGTTTTCTGTGACAGCTTAAGAGAAGAATCTGGAGATCTACAAAGGGACAGCAGGAGCATGGAAGCTCCAGCTCTGCCCCCTCATCCTGTGATGATCCACCCCATGCCTGGGGCCATGCTTGGAGCACAGCTGCCTCCACTTCCCTGTGGGTGAAGAATGGGCTCCTCTGAATTTCATCTCTCATTCACCTTGTCACTAGAAAATTAGGACAATCAACCTCTCTGACAGCCTAGAAACACCCCAATGCACTCCATCAATCCTTGTGTCAAACAAAAGCCATTGCTGGGGCTCCCACTCTGGTTGAGAAGAAGGCAGAATCTTTCCCTCAAGCAGTACCCATACAAAACACCTGCTGAAAGGGAAAAGGTAAGTACAGACCTAAGGCAGGTGCCACACACACATGAAGATATGATTTTCATGGCACTATTTTCTAATCCTCTAACCAAGGACAAAGTACCTTGGACTTCTCTTTACTGACAAAAGTTATCAGAAAAAGTAGATCGGGAAGGGGGCATCATCTGCTTCTTATGTTGAAGACAGCTGAAAGAAGCCTGATTAATCAGTTAAAATGTTAAACATTTGAGGATGTGAAAAACTCTGTTTTCTGACAGGATGTGGCAATAAATATACCATTTATATTGTCATATGTAGATATATGTGGGTGGTCATCCTTGATCCTCTGGGACAGCAGCATATAAAGGCTTAATTACACATATATAATCTGTCAGACATAAACCATTGACCCAGGCTGGGAC
Organism: Alethe diademata; assembly: GCA_025584955.1. Classification (NCBI taxonomy): domain Eukaryota; kingdom Metazoa; phylum Chordata; class Aves; order Passeriformes; family Muscicapidae; genus Alethe; species Alethe diademata. The sequence goes on from JANRMJ010000088.1 coordinate 9,311,725, forward strand.
TAGGATTAGATGCAGTCACACCCAGATTCTCCTCTGAGGAGGAGTTTGGAAAGCAAGGCTATCCTTTCCTGAACCTCATGAATCAGCAGGATGGTCACCTTGGTAAATCTTGTCCAAAGGTTCCATTCTGCCCATGAAATCATGCAGAGACTGCCCTGCTGTCTTCTGCTTTGGTCTTCCACTGACACTATCATCACCTCAGCTCTAACTGCTACTGTCCAACAGCTACATATCTTACATTAACTGCTGTGTTTTACAGATTAATTTATCTGTATGTCTACACTGTTTACATCTTGAATCTAACAGAAGTATAGGCCAATCATCACTGAAAACTCAAAAGTCATTATTCTATTGTCTCTCCATTTTTAACAAGGCTTACCAGTGTAAGCACACACTCCCCTCCCTAAGTGTATTGAATAATGTAGAAAAGTTGTCTCCTTTTCAGTCTGACTGTTAAAAAAATGCATGGGATTTTATTTATAGAGTCATCATTGTTGGGTTCAATTTTCATACAGCTCTCTGCATGTTTGTTATTGAAAACAAACTGCCAAAGCAGAGCAGCTGCTGGATCAAAAACTGTGGAAAGCCTCTCACTTGGGATTTGATGTGCTGTATCCCATATCTCCATGATTCTAAGAACCTTCATTTGATTCGTGCAGGTTGTTCTTTTTTGGTACTTGGTTCTGGACTTTGGAAAATTAAGAATCAAACATGTAGCTCACACAGGCTGTAGAGCTTGTTTTCATTAGGATAAGTTTTCATTTAGGAGTTTGTATGATTCTGTGTATTACTACATCCCAAACACTTACATACACTATTATTATATTCTCTGTATATTACGTCCCAAAATGCTTTGTAGGAAGGGCTTTTCATTGCTGTGTGTGGCCAGTAAGGAAAGAAGCTTTCCTCCTGAATCCTCTTATACATCCCACACATTTACTCTCCGAGAGAAAGGCATTCAGCATATGTGAATCGATTCCCCATAGGCACTGCTTCCTACTGCAGGTCTGTGGCTCAAAGCATAAAGGTTATGCCCACCCCATTTATTCTCTTCAAGAATGAAAACCCCACTTTTATTGCTTTTTTTTCCTGAGAAGAAAAATGACCTTTGATTGCAGAAAAATATACTTGTTGCACCATTACTGCTGAGGAGTCAAGTCCTCACTGCTTTGAGGAGGTGTGTGAGCAGCCAGCCTCCTCTTGCTGCTGGAAAGCTGGGATGCCTCATTTTGTGCTGCTTACACCAGTTGTTTGCAGCTGCTTCTGATGCCTAGACCAGCTAATTATATATAATATTTCCTTATATATCATAATATTATAATATTGTATAATATAATATAATATAATATAATGTAATGTAATGTAATGTAATGTAATATAATATATACTATATATTATAATATTTCCTTATATTTAAGAGAAAGACGTCTTTCCACCCAGAAGCCATTTAATATTCTGCACCAAGAAATGCCACAGTTCTATATGCACCTATAGCTCTAGTTGTCTAGAAAAAAATCTTTAAAAACATATTGCTTGCCTTCTTTATTAAAGTAGCTAATGACCTTTTTTATGATTCTTGGTTTAACTGATGTAGTTCATTATTACTTTTGCTGGTCTGTTCAGAGATGTTCTTCCTACTCTAGATGCATAAGATGTTTGGACAATTAAGTATTTTGAATAGCCAAGTATTCTTTAATGTTTGTTCACATACTGCATGTCTTTATTCATAAAATATATAGGAATGTGTGGGAATACTGTGTTTCTATATTCCTTGTCTTTATGTGATAAAAATGGACACTGGAATAATGAATAAGTCTGTGTATTGCAATAACAGGTTGTAAAAAGAAAATAATTGTGTAAAGTAGGGATTACAGGCTGTGTTTGGCTCTGGTTTAATGGCTAAAATTTTGAATAAACTTTTAAAGGTAACCCAGAGTATAGGGAGCACTTCAGAAACACTAGCAGCCAGGACACTAATGGCAGATGTTAATCCTTCAATCCTTATGAAGACAGGTGTCTGTTTCAAAGCAGATGCCTGGAGAAACCCATGGATTGCTGGAGTGTGTCAGGACTAGAAGTTCCTGCAGAGTGGAGTTACCCCACTGCTGTCATACATCTGCTACAACCTCAGTAACAGCAGGACTTTAAAGGAAATTCAAAGCCTGAAGTCAAGAAATTTTTATTATCTGCTACCCAAAAATTACTTTTATTCTGTGTTTCAGTATCTTCTGCTCTCTCTCCCTATCCTCTATTATTGCAATACCAATGTAAAGGGCTTCTTCTCCAACTTGGATTCATAAAAGTGACAGTTCTGCTCAAATATTTTTCTAGCTACTGTAACTCACATCAAATTTAAAACTGTATTTTAGTCAGGTTGGCCTTAAAAATCCTACTGGTCTTCTCTGAATGTACCTGCACATATATTTATATATTCTGCTTTTCATGATGACATGATTTATTTTATATTTCATTTCTTTTTTTACTATTTCTCTCTCCTGTAATCTGACTGGCAATTCCATAAAGCAAATAAAGACTAAAAAAGAAAAGTCTATTCACTACAAAATGTGAAATAATATCTAAGCATCTCCATTTAAAAAGAATTTTCCTCTGTATGTCCTTCAAGGTGTGGATTCTGGAGAGCTTGACCTATTATTAGCTTACAGTTCAAAAGGAGACTTTTCTTGCCAGTTGCTGGATGGTCAAGAGTTCAAAAGTTATTGACCAGCGAGGAGGGCAATAGCATAGAACAGCTTCAGGTCCCATGACCCTGTTTCAACAAAATGGATTCTTTTTGAGAAGCACTAAGGATAATAAATTATACAGCAAAATGGACTCATTAAAACCCTGTGGCTGAAAAGAAAGGACCTGAAAGTGCTGTAATGATGACAGGTCATGTTTTTACTGTATAATGAGCACAGGTCAGGCAGTGGTGTCTAATTTACTGGGAACACAGTTTTTTTGCATATTCAGAGCTCAGTTTCTCCACCAGGCTAAATACATGACTCCAAAACCTCCTGACCATTTAATCCCAGGGAAGTCCCATCACACCAATTACAATTAATTTGGGGACAAGGTCAAGAAAACAAACATACAAACAAAAATCAAGCAGGCGCTATTGCAGCTTTTCTGTGGTCTCTCTTGAAAAGAAAGGGGGGAAAAAAGGGAAGGGCTACTAAAAAACTAACAAAGTAAGCAATCTTAAATTTTTAGGAAATTTCCTATGAAGGTCACATAAAGCTGCAAGAAGGAGGAACTGCTGACAGAGAGCACAATAAGGAGCTTCTTGCTTTCCAATATCAAGGCTTGAGCACTAGTGCATCAGTGGAATGGGATGCATTTGATCTTGAGAGCCAGGGCAGCTGGAAAAAATATAAAGGCTGCAGTGGCTTGGCAGAGAGGGAACAGTTTATGATGGCCTCACATATCACTTTTGCAGGCATCTATCAACTTACAAATTGTCATTTCCCAGTCCTTACAGTAGCCTAATTAACACTGCAAAGCTTTCCAGGTTAGACAGGAGAAGAAAAGCAGAAAGATTTCATAACCTACTATCCCAGGGTGAGAGTTCATATGACACAGCTTTTGGCAGAAAAGCATGGCAAAATGTTTTCCAGAAGGAGCCAAGTTCATTTTTCAAACTTTGAAGCAGGTCCATGAGAGAGAGGGTCCAAGAGAGCCCAAAAAAAAAGCCAGTCAAGGTTATGTTAGGAAAAAGCCATGGCCTTTTTCATTTCTCCAAACTTAAGAAGTCTGTAATGTTTTTCATTCCCTCTCTTCATTCAGCTCAGGGTGACTGGATCTTAGAGACAACCCCTGAAACAGACCCCTAAAATTCCTTTCTTTTTCAAAGGATTTTCTTTTTCTGTGGATGCACAGAAGCTCCCTTCAAGGAGCAACAAGTCCTAAGGACCCTTTGAGTTTGTTGACATAAATTCATTCTGCATCCATAATGCCAGGCAAATGAACGAGAATCCTAAAATCCACTTACTTCACACAATCAAAAAAACTTGGATTATTAGTTTAAATACAGCTTTCGAGGAGAAGGCACATTAAATGCCAGACTAAAGAGCTTTGTATTGACAGCAGCAGCAGGATCATAGTCCCTAGGGCTGGGTGTAGGAGTTTGGCAGCTCAAGACACTCAGACAGACGTCTTCTGCTTCCCACCTTAAGTCATCCAAGTACCTCTGCTAGTTTGCTGTTCCAGCCACCTGTCTGTTTTACTGACATGACAAGGCTTGCAAAAATGAGGCAACTTAGAAGCATACTTTATCCATTTTCTCCAGTTTTGTTCTTATAAATAAAAAGACAGTTTGGTTTATTAAATCAGGAGGAAAAAATAAGGCTAGACATTCAGGGAGAATACAGAGAAGACGTCTTACAGAGCCTGTGCAAGCAGAAGAAATATTATATCCCAAAGTGCAGCAAAGCAATAACCTGAAATTTCAAAACTCAAAGGCATATTTGGATTTAATCTTCAGCATATGGACCTACATAAGGTCACTAAAGCAAGCATTTCTACAGAAAATGCCTCTCCTGAAGCTTTTCTGCATGCAGTTGACATATGGGGTGTTTGGTTGTTGTTTTTTTTATAGGGCATAAAATGTTTTTTCTCATTATTATGAACAGCATCAGGACTCCCTGTTCCTTGCATGGCAGCTGTAACTCAGGTGATTTCAGTGGAGACAGAGCACATAACCATGGTAACAAGTCCAGAGCTGCCTGATAGTTTTCTTGGCCTTACCCTGCCTGTATAGACACAAAAGCAATGAATCTGTCATCAGTATTTACTCACCCCCTCATGGTCACCCCTCAATACCTCATAATCTCTAATACACTTGCCCTCACCCTCTCTGGGGCAGTTTTGATGGATCTGTCTCAGAGCTGTGAACTTGAGGAGAGGACTGGACACAGGCTTGGTCTGCCTCTCATTGCCTCTCTTTTACCATTTGTAAGGCAGAGAAAAGCATCACTTCAGACACCCATAGCAGGTCAGGAAATCAAACTCAACTCCCTCCCCCTGAAGCCAGGGTTGCCCCCAGGTTCCACGTGCAATTTCCATGACAGGAGGCTCCCCTAGACCACAGCCAGGCACAAGGATGGGGTTCTGAGTTATTCTGAAGGAGAAAACCAGGATTCCCACCATATTTCCATCTTATTACATCCCACAAGCCACCAGATGCTGTGCAGAGGGAGCAGCTGCCACAAGGAAGCTGGCATCACACAGCTCACTGATGTTTTTCTCCTCCTTTAGCACCTTCTCTCTTCTTGGTCTTTCCAGATAAAATTCTTTGAAGCTCCACATGAAAAG
>JANRMJ010000088.1:9317134-9328529 GCA_025584955.1 Alethe diademata
CCTTCTCTCTTCTTGGTCTTTCCAGATAAAATTCTTTGAAGCTCCACATGAAAAGCAAATAAGCAGCCCCAGCTCATTCTGCCTCCTAACAAAAGCTGTAAATACTATATTCCCAGTCATTGTATTCTGACTTGAACTTTATGCTGAAGGAGTTTAGGTGCCTTAGCACTGCATCTCTAAGGCAGACCATGCGTAGTAATTAATATTTTTCTATTGACCACCTGGGCTGAGGAACCATTATACCCCCTGCAATCCCATAACAATCCCATCACCAGGAAGTTATTCCAATTTTCGACTTTAGACTTCAATATTTCTTGAAGAAAAAGAAGTATACAAAGGGAATTCAAAACGCCACTACCTCGATCAAACTCTGCTGCAGGCCTGCATAAATAGAAAAAAAGGAAAAAGGATTATCCTCCACATACCTAAGCTGTCTTATCTGGCTTCACTGTCTCAGTCCATCCTCAAGATTGGCACCAGCTGCTTCCCAAACGTGGTAGACAAGTGATATGGGGAAGTTTCCACCAGACTGGTCCAAATGCTCCACTGTTCCTGCAGAGGATGTTTTGCCAAGATTTTCCTTCCATTTCCATGCACATACTGCTCATTTCCTTCCTCTTCTGTCCCCAGTTTCACCCTGAGTTCTTTTATGGATAAATTTAAACTCTCATCACTGATTAAACTCTCATCACGAGGCAACTGAACTGGGTTGAGGGAGACACACAGAAAACACTTGGAGGACATGAACTTCCCTCCTGTACCTGCAAGGTCATTTCCTACACACCCAGATGACAGACTTCATTCTATTTATCTGTTAAACCAATAGCATTGTTATGGATTTCTTTTGAGTGAGTGATACCCCCATAGGATCCCCAGCAGTCAGGCAAATCAGGGTACTCACATCTGCAGTCTACCAGCTTAGCCATATCTCTTATTCAGTAACTAAGCTCATGTCACATTTGCATGCTCTCAGCAAAATTCCCACATGAAAGCAGGGGATTTTCTTCTTTTTTGCTCCTCTCTTTTGTTCTGGAGCCTATGACAAACACTGCAACAGGAGCAGCTGGCAGAGTGAAACAGATTCATTCTGATGTCACAAATAGTAGCAAGAATGAGGCAAATAGTAATAAAGCAGAGGACTCATCAGGTCTCTTCATGACAATCTCAAGATTGGAATTGCACAGTCTTACTCAGAGAAGGAACCACCACATCCATCATTCCCCACCAGCAACACGTATTCATTGGCAGAGAGGAAAATATTTGTAGATTTCTGCTCAAGCAGATGATGCATATGAAGTGCCACACATGAGGATATTTGTCTGATCTGGTGGGTTCTTGGCTTGTTCATCTCCTTAGGACTCCTTTAGAACTTCAATCAGTAAATAATAAGTAACCCAAATTGATTTTGATTTCCCCCACCTTCAGTTTCTAAGATCTTCATTTTCCCTGCAGTCATTATAAGCCAAAAAGCTAGGCTTGGTTGCCATCTGAGCTGGGTGGAAACAGGCACCAAAAGGAAATGAAGAAATGTTTATAGTTTATTTACACATACTGGGAGGGGGAAGAAAAGGAAAAAGTAGCATAAATCAACTGGCTATTGTAAAAAACTAACAAAAATTAGGGGAGAAATGGTAAAATGGCAGCCTGGAGAAAAGCACATGCAGAAATAATAGCCTGACGTATGTCAGCAAATGCAGAGACGTTCCTGTGCCCTCAGCTTAGAGACAGGCATCTCCTGGCACAATTTCTCTTCTTGCTTTCAACTAACCAAGTAATCTGCCAAATCAAAAGCATCATCTCCATCCCTATTATCTCATCATTTTCATCACAACAGCTGAACCTTTCAGGCAGAACTGAAAGTCTTAAATATAACTCAGGGAATCTTGGCAAATCTGATTACAGAATCTCCTCATTCTATCCAAATGTTGTAAATTACGTGGTGCCTTTGTGAAAGGATGTGAGGAGCTGCCTCCATGGTCATCCAGCAGCATCAGGGCTGGACATGAGCCCTGACACTGATGTGGAAAATGCACAGTCACAGCACCAAAGGGGAGGTAGACCAGGGTTTTGGGAAGGTATTCCTGTTTAATCAGGCTAATGCCATAGCACAGACTGGAATTAGACTGGCAGTGGCTGAAGTCTGTGTGATAGTATTGAGCAAGTCAGACTTGCATTTTCAGCTCTGCTGTACACTCACAACATTGTATTGCTTTGGCTGGATTGTGTTTAATTACTTGTTCATACAACAATGGCTTCATTATTTCCCTGGGAAGTAAGACTGGATTGTCAGTATATATGGCCACATTTTGGTTTATTTCTGTTAGGTGCACTAAAACAACACAGTAATCACAGCTTTCCCTTGACAATTGTTCTCCAGCTTTACACAGAGAAGGGCTGACCATCACCTACAAATCTTACAAACTGTATTTATATTTACAGTAAGCTCACATTCCATAAAAAGTAGTCATAAATACTCTGATCAGAGTAAATGCAATCATCAGCAAATGGCACCACCAGTAGAATCTAGTGCAATGCATTATTGTAATCTGTCCTGCTCTCTGTAACCCACAATTCATTTTATTTGCTTGTGCATTTTTTTCTTTCAGGCATAATTTCTTTTCAGCTGAGATCAAAAGCTGGAAGAGGGAAGTTAAGTGTTTTCATCTTTCATTAGAGATGTAGTAATAGAGTCTGTAGCTTCCCATTCCTTCTGTGGCTTACTTGCTGCAGGTTTTGCCAGTCATTAGCCAAGGATGCAGCAAACTGCACCTGGAGCATGTGTGAAATGCTGCTGCAGGGCTTTTCCTCCAGCAGCACACTGCATGTTAAAGTTCTGCAGTTTCATTAGAGAGGTTACTGCAGGCAGAATTAAATCTACATTATGCCTATGTAAATGATGTATATGTGATGTATTGTGTATGATGTGCATGCTGACATCACACCTTTGTTTACTCCATAAATATGCATTTCAAATGTGCCATTTTATAGGCAATAAACGTTACTTCAGCAAGGCAGTGCAGATTGCCTCATCCTAGCCCAAGGATATTGCACAGCCCTAGTCTTCTTTTGAGATTATGTTGGAAATGCCATCCCCTTGGTTTCAGAACAAGAAAGCTTTGCTAAGGGCAAAGGCTCTCCTTTACAGTTTACACATCTATCTTTCTCTTACTTTCTAATCTTATACCTAAATCTACGTTATCTGTTAAACCCAAACTCAGCTGTATTCTCACTTCATTAAAACCACCCAGCAATGTATCTGCAGCAATCAGGAGCTCATTTCATAGTGCTGCTTTTTGGGATTTGCACTCCATAGTGCCCTTTATATATTCTTTTCTTCAGAAGCTTTTGCTGCTCTTCTGGATCCCTTAATGATGTGAACACTCTTCTTGCAGTCTGTCAACCAAAAGCACTTTTTGAGTGGCTGCATTCATTACCTGAGGAAAATAAGTTCTGCGTGCAACAGTGGAGCCTTCTTATGTGAACCCCTAAGTTTCTTTGACAGAATAGATTTCTTAAAAAGATAAGATCTGGTGCAGCAAATCTGTGTACTCTCCACTAATGACTTGTTTAACATTAGTTAAAGCAGCAGTCTGGTGATCCTCACAAAAGCAGGATAGGACTGTAAATAATATGCATAATAGCACTTTCCATTACAGTTGCAATTATCCTCCAGGTATCAAGCACATGTATTATCAGTCTATGCAGAACCATCAAGCAGCAAGGAAAACAAAACTATCTCTAATGCACTCAGCTGCCTCCATCAGCATTCAGTTTTTTCAGAAACATTTCCTCTCACATTGATATTTGGTCTCTTTAGCATAAGTAAATCCCTGTGAACATACCATAGAATAGAACAGAATAGTCCTCTGCTTCTTCCCCTTTTTCATCTTTGCCTTTCCTCTCCCCTCACACATGCATACAGAGTGTTTTATCCTATGGTCCCTACTGTTTGTCCAGGTTGTTTCAATACCAAGCTGATGCCAGATTGGGTTTTTTTTGGTTTGTTTGTTTTTTCCCAGGAAAAATATGTCCAAAGCCTGGGCATCTTCCACTGGAATATCTGAAAAAAAAACTTGATTAGTTGAGAAGTCCTTTTGACTTGACTATTCCTTACACACAGTGCAACATTCTCCAGATTTTTCCTCCAAACTTGTCTCAAACTGAGACAATGGGGTAGACAGCCAGTCTATCTCAGCATAAAACACATATCCTTAAACCAAAAGCAGTCTTCTCTTTATATTTTCATAGCCCAGAGCCAATAGAAATGCAGAGCAGGCTGGGCATTTCTGCAATTTATTAAAGTGAAAAGAACCATCAACATCAGGAACATTAGTGGTGGCAGAACAAAAGATTTTTGTATGAAAAGAAAACTAGTCACCTAAATTGAATTTTCAGCCAAGGACCTAAGAGGCCAAATTTAATCATCCACCTCAAATTATCACACAAGTCAATGTTCCCTATTTTCTCACTGCAAGGGAAAGGTGCTGCTTCTCCTCCTTGCCTGTGAGACTGCCAAGCTCTGCTCTGCTCTGCCAGCACGTGGCAAAACTCTTCAGAGTCTGGCAAACTCTGCCAATGCAAATCTTCAGGGGGAAAAAAACACATATTTTTGCAGGCCTATGTAACAAATGTGTAGGGCAGAAGGATTTCCTCACTGTGTCAATTTATGAAGGCATAAAGAAGGTGGGAGGGATAATGGGAAGAGACTCCATCCAACAGCTAGAGATGCATGTCTGATTAGATTCATAATTCCCACTCCAAACTCAAATCTGAGTCTGTTCATAAATGAATCCTTGTCCTCCATCCCTCTCTACAGGGTCAAGTCCTACAATAATATAAAAGTCAAGGAATGGACAGGGGTGAATTATAAGAACAGTTTTCACAGAGGATAGCTCAGGATGACAGAGCTGAGAATGCACTGTAGTTTCTGGAGATAAATTCTCTGATACCATCTCCCTTACTGTGTCACAGAAATGTTGTTTGCTTGGTTTTAGGTTTAAAATGAAGGCAAGAAAAGAATACTTCAATGAAACTCCGTGCCACTCATGGAAGGAGTTCTCTGTAAGAGAACCAGGGGAGGCAGAAAAATATGTTGGGAATGTTAGAAATAACAGAAAGGGAACTGAGAATTTAGAGTGTAAATGATGGTGTTGGGTTTTGTGCATATCTCTGCACCACAACTGCTTCCTTTAGCTTTGCCCAGAGATGTACTTGGAGCCTGTGTCCAAAGGAGCAAGCCTTGATTCTGCACAGTGCAGGGAGCTGGCATCCTTGGAATCACAGAGACCCAAGCAAATACTTACAAACTCTTAAGAAAGGAGGACAGAGAACTGGTCAGACTGGAAGATAGAGCCTCTAGGATCCAGGAAATTTGTGTACATGCCTCTGGCCTTAGGCACTCTGAAGCTGCAATATTTAAACCAACAGAAATCTTCCACTCTCTTGTCTGCCCTTCCTCTCTAGGCAATACCTCCAAGAGTGGCATTAATACCTGCCACAACTCTGTGATGAAAGGGAGCTGGGTACAGGCTCAGATGAAAACTCCCAGGGGAGAAAAAAAAAACCCAACCAAACAGTTTTACATCTTCCTGAATCCACTTTGCTCTGCAGCAGCAAAAAGCAACTCTGCCACACAGCAGAAGGTGGAAAACTGGAGCAGGGATTGTGTCTGCTGCTGCTGCCCCCACACTGCAGACTGAGCAGCCTCAGTGATAACTTGCAGGACTCAGACACCATTGATGAGCCCACCCAATTCTAGCAGCAAAAAAAATTAAGAGAAGCCTCTAATAATTACTTGCTCATTTCTAATAAATCATTTGTAAAATACTTTAGACTAAATATATTCAATTCTTTTTACATTCAAAGACATTGTAAGTGAAGACTTTTTGAATGGACTTTTTCCAAGGGCATGTAGTGATAGGGTTTTGACTTTAAACTGAAAGAAGATAGGTTTGGATTAGCATCCCAGCTGTCCATCAGTATGAATGAAATGGCAACTGCCTCTGCAACATAGTCCCTCATCTGCTTCATCACCAGCATGTCACAGAACCAATTTGAAGAGTCCTAAATGACTTTCTGCACTCTAGCTCTGCAGTTATAACCAATACTTTTTGGAAAGGCTGTATTCGAGCAAGTCATGTACAGCGTTGTCTTTAACAACATTTTCCTGTAAGATGATAAGGAAGCAGTTTTGCTAATGGATTTTTACCTACTTTTCATTACTGTTGCTAAGAAGAAAGTGCTAAAAGTAATTCCTGTGATAAGAGCAGGATGAAGAGTGGGAGGGAATAGCAGACATAAGTCTGTTTTTCCTCATCTTCATGCATATCTGCCATCCTTTCTAGATCACATTATCATCCAGGGTGCATATAATGTCACCACGTGGCTGAAAAGAACTTCTGTTTCTCTTCCCACAAGTTTTTCTAATTCCAAATTTCTACCTGATAGCTATAGCTGATGGGAATCAAAAAAAAAAAAGTTTCAATTTTCTCCTTAACTCTTTTCCCATAACTAAACAGATCTCTGCAAAAATGGTTTCCTGCATCTGGTCTCAAACAGGCTGAAGTAGAGAAGGCTTCAAGGAGCTCTTATAACACCTTCCAGTAGCTAAAGAGGCTACAAGAGAGCTGGAGAGGGATATTTAACAGGGGTATGTAGTGATAGGATAAGGGGGGATGGCTTCCCACTGGTAGAGAGTAGGTTTAGATGAGATATTAGGAACAAATTCTTCACTGTGAGGGTTGTGAGACAATAGAACAGGTGTTCAGAGAAGCACAGATGCCCCATCCCTAGCAGTGACCAAGGCAAACACCAAAGGCTTAAAGCACCTGGCTGCTAGTGAAAGGTATCCCTGCCCATAACAGGGAGGGCTGGGACGAGATGAGATGAGCTTTAAAGTCCCTTCCAACCAAAACTAAAGGCTTTGCTTGTCCATTTCTTTCAAATAATACTAAACAATGGGAATAGGCTAGATGTGAAAAGAAGAAATAGCACAAAGGGAGGGAAAAGGGCCTCATCTACTGAAAAAGAAACCTTAGATTTCAGGGAACAATACAGCATATACTCTGTAGGATGCATTATAAACCTTGGATTTATCAAGTTCTCTTACAAGAATCCCTAGGCAACAAACAATTTGAGGCACAAAATTCTCTCAAAAGCCTTTGCTGCCATCTCATGGCATATTTGGAGAAAGCCAGCCCAGCTCTGGCTTTGAGGAATGCCACAGCTTCATCAGGCATTCCCAGCACCTTCCTAATGCCGGGACTGCCCCAGTGTCCTTCAGGAGCAGAGCAGCTGCTGCAAGGTGATTAACCACCTTTGTTAATGTGTTCATTAACACATTCAGATTGTGGGGAGCTGAAACCAGGCACCCTGAGCGACCAAGCCAGTGTTCAAATAAAGAAAATGGAGGTGGCTAGAACACAAGATAATGTTGTGCTTACAACCAGTTTCTTTCCATTTCCAAGCTCTGAAATGAATGACCTAAGCTAGCCTAGAAAAAAAAAAATGCCATCATATATCAACATATCTACAGAAATAAATGATGACATTCAAACTATTAAACACTCCAAAAACCAAAATAAAAATCACTAGAGGACAGAAGGTAGTCAAAAATCAGCTGTCAACTTGTATCCAGGATATATGTACAACACACTATCCTTCCCTTGCCTGCCACTCTGGCATTCATTAGTGTGTAATTAAGATGTTTCTGTAAGGTGCTAACCCATGACTTATCCAAAGGACCTCAAAGCATTCTTTCACAGCTTCTGCTATTCTTGGACAGCAGGCACCTTGTCAGCACAGCAGAAAACACAGATTTCCATTCACATTGCAGCATTTTAGTCACTACTTCAGCCCAGAAGTTGTGACTGGATGTGCAGGTGAATTAAGATTTCTCCTTTACCTATACACCCTCGCTGAAAACTCAGCCCTCACAAAGAGTTCTGCAACAGAAGCTGCTTTTGAACACATTTCCATGTGAACACTCACACCCCAATGTGACACTCAGCCTTTTATCTGCTGCCCATTTGCCCTGTGGCACTGACCACAACCTCAGCAGCATCATGCCTCCTGGTAAAACCCTACCCACCATTCTCCCAGGCAAAAGGGAAAATGCTACTAGAAAGCATTATAAACAAATTTCCTGAGAAAAAGCCACCTGTAGAGTTTTTCCACTCAGCTTGCTTTACTTGAAGCTGAGACTTGCTATTTTAGTTGTTCCTTCAAGACTCACTGTATTTTGATAAAGGACACCAGTGGCTGCAAACCCTTTCATCAGAGGCATTGACTATTTAATTTCACAGTTGTGCCTCTTTACCACAAGGAATACAGAGAATTCATTAGTAATCACACATCAGAGAGGGCATCCACCTGTTCTCCTTTGGCAATTGTATAATTCCACAATCATTTCTTATCAAAGAAACTTTTCCCTTTAACTTCCACACAATAATTGCCCACGGCTTTTCTTCCACTTATCTCACATGAAGAGAGGGAAAGACTAAAAACACAGTTATGTGGAGGGTTGCTCTGGTTTCCTTTAAACAGCAAGACACAGGATATGTGCAGAGAGAAATTTAATTGTAGTACTGAAACCACGGAAAATAAAATTCCAGGAAAAAGTATTCCAGTGGGCAAGTGACAACCACACACTATAGGAGGGAGAAGTTGGACATTCCCGGTGTCACTGTTCTCTCTATATATATCTATATATTGCTCCTTCTCTCACTTTTTAAATTCCTGTTTGCCATTTTGTTATTAGTCCCCCCACAGTAAAAAACATGCTGCAAATTCTGGCAAAATGAACTACTGACAGGGTTATTCATCCCTCTGTGAGATTGCTCTGTGCAATGAGAGCTACATGTTCTGCATTCTGTGACTAAGATACAGTCCCATGTGTTTTCCCTGTTCAATCAAGTGTGCAAAGGACTGTCACAATAGTTCTTGATGCCAAGGAAATAAAATTTAGGGTAGAATGGAAAACCTGAGTTGTATTTTAATGGCATTGTGTTTGCACCCGGGTTTTTTTCTATTCTTGGTATTTTATTCTTTTTTTAATCTTTATTGACAATTCATTAAAACCTCATCTTCCCTCTCAACAGAAGAAGAAAAGCAAGTTGTTACTGTAACTGTCTAGATAATTGTTACTGGATTGTCAAACTCTTAGAAGTGGCTATATATCTTTCATGTCAGACCACTGGGACTGAAACAAAAATATTTCCAGGCTTCTGCAGGGTTTGGTGGTTTGTTTTTCTCTTTCCTCACACTTAGACAAAGATAAAAAAAGAACAAATAAGTCAAAATGATAAATTATGACAGGAAAAAAAAATCAACATTTGAATCACTTGATGCAAGAAAAGACCATGGGGCTTGAGCAAAGATTAGAGCAGCGTCAAGCAAGAACTGAAAGTTATTTTAAAGTGATAGAAACCCTCTAGGATCTGCAACCCCACCATTGTTGCAGTTTGGAAAATCAGTTATCAGAAGCTGCAATTAGCCTTAATTGAATTCTGCCGTAGCAATACCTAGAATTTTAATTGACTAGGAAGGTGATCATAAATATCTGTTCAAAATAGAGCTGGGCCATGAACAATCCCCAGAAGAGCCCAACAAGTGCCACAGAGAGGGACCTGCTTATTCTGCTGGCAAGGCTGCCTCTAGACCATAAAACAAACATTCAGAAGGGAAAATCCCAATAGCAAAAGCCAGTCCAGCCAGTTTATTGCTGGGTGTTTAGCTTCTGCTTTAAACACATTGACACCCTTGCTACTCCCATGCTGGCTCTGTTATGCACATGCTTGTCTCTCACTCTGCTCACTCCCTTCCATGTCAGGTTACTTTCAATCTGATATTCAGCTGCCCTGGAGATGTGGACTTTGCAAATAAAACTCTGCAAGGTCACTGCATTCATGGTATTGAGCTGCAATGGTTTTCACATGTTTAATGCCTTGTCAAAACCTGCCCAGTCTCAGATTTAGACAGGAATGACTGAGTGAAAGTTGTGAATTGGGATGATTTTGCTGACTGTGTGAAATTGCTAGTAAAGGCAGCAGGGTAGCTGAGTGACAGAGCTGGAAAATATATTACAGGGAAGTTAAGCTTGCAAGCAGCTGTACCAATAAAAGAGGTCAAGAATAGCAAAGAAAAGCAAAGAATATAAACAAGATTGGGATAAAATTATGAAGTTTTAATAGACTGAAGGAACTAGACACAAAGGAAAATCAGGCATCAGACCAAAATCCTTTTTCAGGATCAAAAAGGTCCAAAGAGGAGACAGAAAGAACCCAGCTCCAGTTATCTCATGTAGAGAGAAAATGTCCCATCACACATCTAAGACTCAAGGCTCAGAGACAAACAGAATCAAAATGCCAACAGTGTGCAGACAGATAATTCAGACCAAAATAAAAGGCATTGCAAGGGTGAGCCCAAGGCTGAGCCCATTCATGGCATATATGTGGTACAGAGGCATCAAGACTCATTAAAGCAAAGTTCACCTTGGAAAAAAGCAGAACTGCTACAGTGGGCAAGAGACAGGAGTAATTTCCAAGTCCTCCACGTTACCTCTTCACAACAGTGTGTTTTCCCTTAAAGAACTGGGACTTTGTAAACTCCTGGCAGTGATGCCTCCACGTCTCACAAATGATGGCACTGTCACCATATGAGTCAATGGAGGCAATGTTCATTTATCATTTATTTTATTTGATTAAATATTTATTTATAATTTATTAAATAGATAGGAAGATTGAGGCCAGGAATGATTTGTCCTGTGCCTGTTACCTCCCAAGTAAGTAACAAAGATGAAATCAGACCCAAGAGATGTCTGACAGCAGTGTCAGCCAGGACCCACACGACTTCCCAGACACCAAGGAGATGCTCTGTAGTAGATAGTGAACCTCAAAGATCCACACCAAGCCTCAAATTTCCCTTTCCAAAAAGAGCAAGGAAGACTCAAAATGGCCATACAAGTGAAAGCTCCCTCTTTTCAAAAGACTGAATTTTAGAGTGAAGAATTTGGCCATAACAAGATCTTTAGGTCAAGACTGCATGTAACAGAGCAAAGTACACTGGTTTTGGGAGCAAATTAATAACCTATCTCTGAGGTGACACTATGAAACAGGGCATTACAGTGACAGCTCTGGAAATGACCAAATCATCTACAGCCAACAGCTAGAGGATGCTCCAGAATGAGAGTCTGGAAAGGGACTGTCAGCAGAAGTTGAAAGTGACACTTACAGCAGATTGTTTGATGTGACATTGAGCTCTTGGACCCTGGGCATCAGCTGCTCCCCTATATAACAGATATAGATATAGATGATATAGATATAGATATAGATATAGATATAGAGATAGATACATAGATAGATACATAGATAGATACATAGATAGATACATAGATAGA
>JANRMJ010000088.1:9337898-9363997 GCA_025584955.1 Alethe diademata
CGCGCACAGGTGGGTACCGAGCGAGGAGGGCGCCGTGCGGGTCACAGCTCTGCCGGAGCGGGAGCGGGGCTGGGCTGCCCGCATCGGTTCCTTGTCCTTTCGCCGGCCGGCTCTGCGGGGCCGGAGCGGCCCTTGGCACCCGCAGCATGGCCGGACAGCGGCTGGAGCTCCGGGCGGTGCTGGCTCGGTGGGCCCGCACGTGGGCTGGGTGCTGGAATAAACCCGGCTGTGGGTGAGCTGTGCCCCACAAGGTCGGTGCCCACACGCCCCCTCGGCGCTGCCCTTGTGTGGGCCGAGCGTGGCTGTGTTCTCACCCAGGGCGGTGTGCGGGAGCGGCCCGGGTTACCCCGGCAGCAGCAGGGGCCCATACACTGCGTGTGCCCCTTTCAGTAATTACAGCCCGTTAAACAATTCCTTCATTCCCCACATGAGACCCGGGAAGTGCCCGCTGCCGGACCTGGAGCAGGGCAGGGCAGGGCCGCACCCGGCGCGCCGCTGCGGGCACATCCAGCCCGGAGCCGCCTCTGTCGGCTTGGCCTGACAGGCGGGGCAGCAGCCAGCGCTGCTCCAGGCCGGGGCTGCGGGAGGGGTGATAAGCACAGCTCTTTATCGCTGAATGGTTTGGGTTGGAAGAGACCTCAAGGGTCATGTGCTTCCAGCCCTCCCTCGAAGGGCAGGGACACATCTCTTTAGACCAGGCTGCTTAAAGCCCCTTCCAAGCTGGGCTTGGACACTGCCAGCGATGGAGCAGCCGCAGCTTGGGCAGTGTGTTTGAGGCTGTGTTACGTATCTGGCACGCAGGAGATCCACTTTGCCCTACTGCCTTCAGCTGGGGTTGGGCTGAATGAGTTCATTCCCTGTTGCTGCTGTTACAGGAGGGTTGTAAAAGCCAGGCTGGGGCGGGGATGCTTCCATGCCTCCTGTTGAAGCTGGGCCAGGATGCCATATGGCAGGATTGAAGCTTCATGGCTCTACGGGGAAGAGAAGCATATGCATCTGAGAGCTGGCAGAATCGAGCTCGTGATTAATAAAGCACTCATGAAGATAAAGGTTTCCAGAGCTTGTGCCAAGTAATGATTCTCTGTATTACTGGAGGCAGGATTTAGGGTTCCCTCTTCTTTCTGGTGTTGCTTGTAGAGAGCAGGCAGCTCCTGCCTTGCTCTGACAAGCTCTCCTCGCTGTCCCAGAGGTTGTACATGTAGTATGATACCGTGGTAGCGTAGGTTTTGTCACATGTCAAGTTGTTCCTAGAACTGGGGTTCCAGAGAGGGTATCTCTAGCTGCTGCCAGCCTCTGGGACCATGGAGGCTGATGCAGCT
This sequence comes from Alethe diademata, assembly GCA_025584955.1. Lineage (NCBI taxonomy): Eukaryota > Metazoa > Chordata > Aves > Passeriformes > Muscicapidae > Alethe > Alethe diademata. The sequence goes on from JANRMJ010000088.1 coordinate 9,339,218, forward strand.
CCAGACTGCAGGTGTGTGGAGCCATTCACCTGGCAGGGAAAGCCTTGTAAAACAGGGTGGGGCTGAAAGTGGTGCTGGGAGGTATGACCTGAAAGAAAGAGAAATGAGAATATTGTTCACCTTACCCAAAAGGTGAGGGTCCAACACCCTTCATCAGCCCTGATCTCTGAAGCTAAGTCTTTAAAGTAAAGTCTCTGGTGGCTTGTTGCTGAGATCCTAGAAGTTCATCTCTTCTGTGCTGGATGATGCAAGAAACCTTCCAATTTTACACCCTGTTCTTGCATATAATTCACAGTTTGAACTCTACCCTTGCCCTTACTATGCTGAGGTACCACCCTTGCTGAGAGGAAGGAACTTTTTGATTTTTAAGCAACTTGAATAATAATTTCTGAGTTGATGTTCCCTGTTACATCACACCAAGAGAATTCTGTTTGCAATCCACTGCTACAGTGCAAGCTTAGGAGTCTGCTTGTGCCTCTGCCCTCACCAGCACCACAGTGTCACAGCACTGGCAGTACACATTATCCCAGCAAGTTACACGTCACTTAGCTTGCACTGTAAGATTTCAGAGTGGTGACCTTGTACTTGTATTGTATAGCTGGACTGCTGTGGACATGCTTCAGCATTGCAGAAATAACAAAATTAATTTGGTGTTTGGAGTTTCCATGTTCAGGTTGTTAGCCTGGCCCCTGTTCTAAGAACACCTCAGTCTCTGTTGTCATGATTTCAGCACTTTAGGTACAGAGAATTTGTGCAGATAAGCAGTCGTCTTAAGCTGGAATCTTCCCAAGGAGCCCCCTTCTTCAGCCAAGAACTTCTAAGCCAGTATTCCAGGACTGAAAGTGCTTAATTTACAGACCCTCTTTCACACAATCTTCTCTGGGTCCTCAAAAGAAGACTGAAGCTCTTTTGCCTTCCTGAGACATGACTGACTTTGAAAGCTGTCAGATCAGTTCTGGGCCATAGTACAGGCTAGGCTATGCTTTACACCCCATAAAGAGCTGGATACACCATGATCTCAGGGATGGTGAGATTTAGACAATGCTCTGGCTTTGTTTGCAGCTTGGCAGGTGGAGGCTGAACTTAGCCTTGATCCTTCTGTAACAGCTGTAAGCTGCTCAGGGCTTTGCCAACAGACCTTTGACTCCAGCTGTATAACACCTACCTTGTCCCTTTCAACATCATCCCTCTGACTCAGGTCAAGCCACAGGCAGCCTAAGAGCTTGCTAATGGCTTCTTGGAGGGTAATTATTTCCAAGTGTTTCCTCTGGAGAGCCTCACATGAGCCGTGTTCATCCATGGCATGGCAGGGGCTGTATTCAGCTGCTGGCAGCAACCCTGATGCAGCAGAAAACATGGGCTTATCTCCAGTTGCAGCTCTTAGCTATGGGCTGTACCTGCCCTAAAAATAGGTGAGTGGCTCCCTGTGGAGTATCTATTAAAAGCTCTGCTGATTTCTTTGGGTTTCTACATGGCAGCCCTGGCTGTGTGTAAAGTGCAGCCTTCTGTATCCAGCACAGAGCATGCTTTCATTCCTGCTCCCTTTCCCCTCACAGCTGTGTCAGGGTCCTGCTTAGGCATTTTGTGTTTTCCCTCACTGTTAAATGCCCCTTCTTCCACTTCAGCAGTACTTGGCTTCTTGAGAAGAATTGTAAACTGAGAAAGGCTGCAGAGACTGAAACACCACAAGTGGCTTCCCTGGAAAGACATTCATGTGTGTGAGCTCAAGATCACATCTCAGTTTGAGGAGCTCCTATCACTTTAACTAGAAGGATGGAGATGAGGCGAAACATCCTATATCTAATCTAAATTCCCATTTCACAGCTTTCTTGGAACTGTTCCATGGGCTTACACATCCAAAACATGTATTAAAACGAATAGTTTTTAGTGTCTTTTAAAAGAATCCCATTTTCCTAAATTCAAGGACATGAGGCTTATATTGCAAAGTCTTCCTTTTCCTCCTGAGTGTGTTTATTGAACTGGGTGTCCATCTTACTGCCTGCCCCTCTAGCCTGTCATTGTACATCTGTCACAATGGTAGTGCTGTAGTTCAGTCTGAACATGCAGGTGTGTTGGGTAGCACCCCAAATCTGCTGCAAGATGAGCACAGGATGACAATTTCATCATCTTCCTTTTTTATGTAACGCAAATATATAAATAAACCTACTTAAAAACCACTGTGGGCCAACAGCAGTGCAACACTGAAGTTCTTTTGCTTAAGGTTTCCTTTGCAAAAGGCATTCAGAGTAAATAAGTTGAGACAACAACAAAACTCAGTCAGCGTTGCCTCTTATGCAAGTTGCTGTGGTGCAAGCATTCCTTCCTGCCTGTTTGAAGGAGCAAAGGGAGAAAGGAGGATTAGGGGAATGAACAGGGGGATGTGGAGCTGGGGGACCCCACCTTCTCCACTCCACATGCTGAGGGCTAAGCCAGCAGAAGCGTCTGGCTGCTTCATGCTCATGACAGCATTGCTGCTTTGGGGATAAATAAAACTGTGATTGGAGATTCCTGTTAAATACTAACCTGAGGGAATGAGTCACCCTGCAGGTTGTAGTCAGGCTGATGGACACAGGGTACCAGGCCATACAGAGTGCCATCTCCATCAGAAGCAAATGCTGCATGTGAAATAAAGAGCAGGCAGCGTTTGTCTACCTGCTGGGCAGGGAGAAAGTATGCTCTACTGTGTTTTCTACAACATATACAGTTAATCTTAGCCCTGCTGTTCTGGTTGAAGGACTTCTTTATTGCCTGAGAAGACAGCAGCATGATGTTTTAAAGCAGGCTGTTTGCAGGCTGCAGCCCCTGATGACAGGCAGAACATGAGACTGGACAGGACTAGCCCTATCTCTGCACCCTTCTTATTTTGTCTCAGACTCAGGAACAGGCTGCTGCACAAGCCACCAATGGCTGGCACTGCAACAAGGTACCCAAGTGATGAGAAGAGCTGTGGTGGGCCATCTCTAACTCATTTTCCTTTCCCTTGCAGTGTGTTCCATGGGAAACAGCACCAGCCGGCTCTACAGTGTGCTCGCCAAGACGCTGAGCAGTGGGGCCGTATCCCAGCACCAGGGCTGCCTGGAGCAGCTGGACCCAGCACAGCTGGATCCTATAGACCCCAAGGACCTGCTGGAGGAATGTCAGATCGTTCTGCAGAAGAGGCCACCCCGGTTTCAGAGGAACTTTGTGAACCTGAAGAAGAATACTGCCAGTAACCACCGCCCCATCCGGGTCATGCAGTGGAACATCCTCGCCCAAGGTAGGAGATGCTTGTGAGCTCCAGGCATGGCCTTGAGACCAATGCAGCAATGAAAACACTGGCAGGGCAAAGGGAGAGGAGTGAACTGCATGAGATACAACTGACTGATGGCCAGGGGGAGTATTTTGGGCACTGGAATTAGTGGCTTTCCTTCTGTCCCATAGGAAAGGAAAAAAGGTGTCTCCTTGCAACTCCGATGCCAAAGGTGGCCCTGAATTCCTGTCTTAACTGGGCACAGTGTATTCTAAAAGCTGTGACCCACCAGTTTTAGGTAGTTGTTAACCCCAGAGAAGACTCATCCTTTTCCAGAGTTTCTCTTCAGTTTCTGATTACCTTATTGGGGAACTACCCAGAAATTCAGACCTGCTATGGGAATTCTTAATGCTTAAAAATAATTTTAAGTGCTAGTTTTGAATCAAAGCTGTAAGTTGATGAGTGCAGCAGCCTCATCTTAAAATCTTTCAGTGTGGGAAATTTCCCTCATAGGGACTGTCTTAAGTTTCTGCAGTTAAGTCACTTTTAACCCACTTCATTTTATTTTGGTGTAAGCTGCAGCTTAAGGGGAAGTACTTGCCTTTGTGTAGTGGGCAGAGGGGGAGAAAGTCTTAATATATCTTACATCTGTAAAAGGAACTTAATTTTTTTGGATTGACTCCAGTGACTTGAGAAGGGGTTCTCACATGTGTTGGCAAATCTGGTACCCTTAAGGTCACCAGCTACTCCTGGAAAACCCATGACCTGCTAAAACCTGGGGGATGACAGGCTGTTTCTGCTGTTGGTAACTTCTGGGTTTTTTGTGCCCCCTCCCTGTTAATTCCAGCTCTCGGGGAAGGCAAAGACAACTTTGTTCAGTGCCCCATGGAAGCTCTGAAATGGGAGGAGAGGAAGTGCCTCATCCTGGAGGAAATCCTGGCGTACAAGCCCGACATCTTGTGCCTTCAGGAGGTCGACCACTACTTCGACACCTTCGAGCCGCTGCTCAGCCGCCTGGGCTACCAGTGCACCTTCTTCCCGAAGCCGTGGTCGCCGTGCCTGGACGTGGAGCACAACAACGGGCCGGACGGCTGCGCCATGTTCTTCCTGAGGGAGCGCTTCCAGCTGGTCAGCAGCGCCAACATCCGCCTGACCGCCATGAAGCTCAAGACCAACCAGGTGGCCATCGCCCAGACGCTCAAGTGCCGCGAGACCGGCCGGCTCCTGTGCATCGCCGTCACGCACCTGAAAGCGCGCACGGGCTGGGAGCGCTTCCGCTCCGCCCAGGGCTGCGACCTGCTGCAGAACCTCAAGGACATCACCCAGGGGGCCGAGATCCCCCTGATAGTCTGCGGAGACTTCAACGCAGAGCCCACCGAGGAGGTGTACAGGGAGTTCTCCAACTCCAGCCTCAACCTGAACAGCGCCTACAAGCTGCTGAGCCCCGACGGGCAGTCGGAGCCCCCCTACACCACCTGGAAGATCCGGCCCTCCGGAGAGTGCCGGCACACTCTGGATTATATCTGGTACTCCCAGCACGCCTTGAATGTGACCTCAGCCCTGGGCCTGCTGACTGAGGAGCAAATTGGGCCCAACAGGCTGCCCTCCTTCAATTACCCTTCCGATCACCTGTCCCTCGTGTGTGACTTTAGTTTCAATCAGGACCCTGACAGATTGCTGTGATGTCTTGGAATGCCACCTGGTGTGTCTGAACTCACCAGTCTTTTATTTTAGAGAAAACCTTTGAAGCTAGATGCTGTTGAAAGATGAGGAAATACTGTTGACTAACCATTATTTTTCACTTGTTTTGGAGTTGCACTTGCTGTTCAGCCCTCATTAATGTGCAGCCTTCGAGGGAAGAAGGAAGCCAGTGTTCTCGTCATGCTCTTATTGCCATGTCAGGGTTTGAAAACTAGAAGGGAAATGAGCTTTATCCTTTCACTTAGCCCCCCGTTTTAAGGATTTAATCCTCTAATGAATGTGGAGGCCTTAGTATTTAAATCAAAATACTTGTGTTTGTAAAACAACTTACCCTGACAGCACGCTAATTTTATTTATTTCATTTTAAGCTTCTTCAAGTACCAAAGGGAATGAGGTTCGACTACCCGGTGAGATTGTCTTAAATCTTCTTGTGTTGCAATATGAAGGAAGTTTAATGCAGTTTAGACAAAAAGCTGAGCTCATAGTAGTGTGATCATGTCATTTTTCCATGACCTGAGATGACAAATTCACTAGAAGTGTGATGAAGGCCCCCTCCAGTAAGAGCAGGTGAGGAAACAGAGGCTGACCATGACCTAGAGTAATGCCCTCACTTTTCCAGAACAATGTGCATGTGTCTGTCACACACATACAGCCTGTAGGCTGTACAGTCACTGTACCTTCATCTCTTCTGTGCTTCCCTCTGGAGGACACAGCTAACCAGGGACTATTTCTTCCTCTGCTTTGAGTATTACTTTTCTAAATGGTTTAAATTTGTAGTCTTGTCAATCTTGCTGTTTCAGTAAAGGGCCAGTCTTAATGTTGAAAGATTTTCTTTTATTTATCTTCAGAATCTAAAGCTACACTGGAACCTGTTATAAGATAAAATTTATTTATTGAGAGAAGTTGGTGATCCTGCATCTGATTGGAAACCATAGAGTGACAGTGTTCAGGAGCCTCTTCCTGTGACCCAGGGAAATTCTGGCAAAGCAGCTGGGCTACAACAGAGGTGTGTTAGTATGTTAACTCCTGTGATTGCTCATGGGTGACATAGGAATTGCATATATGGATTGTAAACATGCCATCGTGCCAGAAAATGACATAGGAAGAGAGGAGGGAAGAGGGACAACAGCTGGGAGTTGGGCTGACATTTAGATAGTTGAGGCAGGGCAGGGCAAATAAAGCAGTATTTCCGTGTGAAGTAGGGTGCATAGTAACTCTTAAATGTTCCGGGTGTTTATTAATAAAACTCTTTGGAAAAAAACTAGTATCTCTGCTGCTGTCTTTCTCACTTCACTGTCCCAAGTTCCTGTTGCTAAGGAGGTGACCTGTCTCAATTAGTTTGAGCTGGTGCTTCCCCTTCCAGACCTCTTTTCCCCCATCCCTAACCCTAATCTCAAAGTGGCATGGCTGCTTTGCCTTCACTACACACTCTTTCTCCAGCTTGGAATCTCCAAATTTCACAAGTCTGAAGGGAAGGGAGTCATGCTTAGCTGTTAAGCTGCTCAGTCTTCTAGTTAGAGAGGAAACCTACACTGTATTACTGTAAATATTCCCCTTTCCAGTGGTTGTATGGAGCTACAAACCCAGCTAGTCCTGCAAAGCAAGGTGCAAGAATTCCTCCTTGAGAGCTCCTAAGTGTGCCTGGGAAGGCTGGCCCCTTAGAATGTGCAGCTGTATCTGCCACTTTCTTCTAAAACCTCATTTGAAGAGAAGAAACACCACAGGTGTGACCTTTACACAGCCCATAAATTACTACACTTGCATTGCTGAGAAGGGAAATACACAGTCTGGTGGCTGGAAGTTCCAAATTCCCACACAAACACACTCCTCATCAGGCAAACAAATGAAGTGCTGCTGTGCAGCTGTAACACGCTCTGCACATGGCCCTGACCCTTGCAGGATGAGGGCAATGGTCTGCTTCCAAGCAGAGGCTCTTTTAACCAGCCTGGAATTTAAGTGGATTTGAATTTCCCCAGAGAGAAAGGATTTTAAAACCGAGGAGACAATGGCCTTGGTGAATATCCTTACCAGAAACATGTAACATGCCAGCATCTCCTTTGGCTGGAATTTCAGAAAGAGCAAATTGTGTCTCTGGAAGCCATAAAGGTGGCACTTTGGGGGAGATTTTGGGTAAGAGATGCAACACTCCCAATGCCCCACAAAAGGACAGACCTTTGAGCCTTGCTGTCGTGTTTCATTCCAACTAGACACTGACAGCTTCCTTTTTATGGTGCTGGCTGCCCTCAGCTGTGAAAGGAGGTGAGATGCATTGCTCCTTTAGGATTATTTTCTCTTAGGACCTTCCCTCAAATGGTCTTGCAAGGAGGGAAAATAATTCAAGCCCCTATTAATGAATGTCTGTAGTCATCTGCAGCTAAACACTTCTAAAATCAACACCACAATGTAGACCTATAAGACAGCATATTTAGTAGGTCAAATCCTTGCTCATCTACCACAAAAACACCAGAAGCTAGAGCTTCCATCCAGGCTTCTTTTGGAAGGTTCTGGAAGAAACTACACTTGTGGTAGAAAGCCCTGACTTGAGAGCAAAAATCAGATCTGTACTTAAAAGCAGACTAAACCATAACCAAAAATATTCCTACCACTCCCACCAAAAAGCCCATGATTTAATTTCACTTTTGTATAAGCAGCTCCATTTTTGTGAGGCCAGTCAAGGTCTATCAGCGTGGCACCTTTCCCCTGCCAGAGCACAGAGCCACAGGCTGGATTATGGGAGGCTTTTAGCAGGAACTGAACTATTACAGCTGCAGAATTCCCACTGTCACTCTCACAGTGGAGTATATGGTATCTGCATGAATCTTAAGACATTTTAATTCATACCCTTGCTTACAACATTAATTCTCCTACACAAGAAACCAAACTGTTGAGAAAGAGCATGATTTATACAATACTGCCATCACTGCAAAACCTCTTCTGAAGTGGAAAGGGCTGGGATTCTTCTTTCATCCTGTTACAGGACATGTTACAGTAGTGTTCACTGCTTCCACTCCTTAAAGGGTAATTTTGAAGGCAAGGTTGGGGGGGGTGGAGTAACTGAAAAGGCTGGGGACTCTTCCCATCTCAAGGCAGTTCTGCCTACTCCAGCCCAATGGTGAACCCTGTCTGCTGGATTTTAATAAAAACATAGACAGGCTACAGAAATTAACTGGTAAATTCCCAGGCAGCTTCAGCCTTTTATTCCAGTACATGCCGTAATTTATTTTGCAGACAGACTCTTTTGGAAAACTTAAATGGATCATTGCTCTTGCTTTGTTTTATGCAGCAAGAGGCAAGCCTGCAGCACTGAAATACTTTTGCCAGCTATAAATACCAGTACACTGAATATTTTTCAGAAGAAGCAGAAAGGATATTTTTTCCTATGTAGCAGTATGACTCTTAACAATAAAAAAAGTCTTCCAAGCTCTTCTTATGGATGCCTTATAAGCACACCAAGGCTAAAAAAAGTCTCCATAGATCCCTTGCTTTCATCTTGAATAAAGGCTGCCTTAGCTTTAGCAGTGCCACTTTTCCCTCATTCTCAAGCAAGCTGCAGGAAGAAATGACCCACTTGTTAAATTTGCTGAAAGGCAGAAGCTGCTGCAAGCTTATTAAAACACTATCTCTGGTAGAGAACAATTAGATTCCAAATACATAGTGTCATTTGGATCTTCTCAATAAGCTTAACACCTGCTATTTGAACTGTCTCTACAAGGCAGAATTGCACTTAGCTTGTTCTGCCAGTAACATCTTCACAGGCAGCTGAGGTGCTGCACATGTCGTGCTGAGTATGAACTTGAGGCTTCAAGCATCTCCAATTTTCTCCTCAACTTCTGACTGCCCCGGGTTCACTCATCCCTGATCACCTCAGATGTAACCCTCCAAAGCCACAAAGTTGATGAAATCAATTAGCAGAGGATCCCAAGAGCTCAGCCTTCCTTTCAGCACACTTCACCCAGATAACCTGAGTTGTGTCCAGGTCCAGAACCCTTCACTGTGAAAGACGTGCAACAGAGTTAACAAAAACAGTTGTCTCTGGAATGGGATTTCCCCTTTCAACTTTTCTTATTTTTGATACTCAGACATTTATTCTGAGTTGCAACTCACAGTTAAGATGGTTTTTTCCCCTGTGGATTACACAGAATTACCCTTTTCATTCTATAACTTAAAACAGTGGGTTTGAAAAATAAAAAGTTTTTATTCACAAAACAGCGGTGCCAAGACTGTATATGTCTCAATGCCTTCTGTATAAAGCATACTCACTTCACACAAGTTTCATTCTACCCACACATCTACTGCTTGCCAAGGATGAGTTAGGCCTGGCCCTTCTACATGAGCCTCCAGATTCAGATATAAAAGAGAGTCCCGCTTTCACACATGTACAAAACAACAGGTTTTTCAATTGCAAAGTCTAGCTCCATACTATTTCAATATTCTACTGTTCCTTTCATCTGTTTCAGATGTTACAAACCTGACCAAGGCTCCCTCATCCTGAGGTCACCTCCGCCAATACCACCAGTAAAAACATACTAACGTACAGAATCAGGTTAAGTTCCCTTTCCATTTCAGTTACAGCACATCCTCACACAGACTGAGATTCTCACAGCACTTCATGAACTTCAGGTAAATACCTCAGGCAGCCAGGACCATGTGCCACTCAGTGGTGGCCAGGGGAGAGAGCCAAAGACCATCACCGGTTCCGTGGCAAGAGGCAGCACTAGCAGTGTCCCAGAGCTGACTACCCCACCAGAAGTGGAGCTGGGTGCCTTCATTCCTCTAGTTTTTGCCATTACATAATGAAGTCTTGGCATTAAAAGAAGGTCATCAGCTGGAGATCCTTGTCTAATTCCAGGAAGATAGTTTGTCCCCATTTGACTTCCAGTGAATCTAAATTAGGTGTTGGAAAGGTCTTCATTACAAATACTCAACATAGGTATTCAAGCTCTGAGATACAGCACCCTTTTCAGATACAATCAAGTAACAGCCATTTAGAATAGGGTTTCTCACAGACTGGACTTACAACTGTAGGTTTAAAAACTCTTGTTTCTGTCTTCCTGTCTTTTGGCTCAGATTTGTTCCACCTGCCTCTCTTCACACTGCTCCATTTCCCTTTACACAGAACATTAGTGCCTCTCAGACCGCCAATTAATCCAGTGATTGCCCAGCTTCCCCTACTTCCCTTTCCTACCTCTTTCTTAGAAAAAAGAAGTCCTCTCTCAATTTCCTTGTGTGAAGGGGTCTTTGTCCTCTACCCCATGCCAGAAACACAGTCCATGTGTAAGAACCTTTGATTCTCTGGATTGCTGCAAATGGAAGCGATTGCTGCCTTCTACACCATTTTTTATCTGCTTCAGCTTCATTTTCTTCTTAACTCCACTTCCCTGCTCAAGAAGATGATAAAGAATAGTTTTTCCAGAAGCCTTACATAGGCCCCCACATGCTGGCCTGGCTGTGTGGAGCTATTTCCACTTTCCTTAACCAGTTAAAGGGAAGAATGGGTCCTGCTGCTAGGACTCTGCAAGTAACCTGGCTCTCAGCATGTCAAGAATTTAATTCTGGTGTCTTTTAGCATTACAGAAAACCTCAGTTCCAGACAGCTGTTAAAATGGCTCCTCCAGGCATGATGTACTTAGATGATCATTTAGACTTTACTAATCTCAAGATTACCCAAGTTGCTGCCCTGAAGACTTTTCATATATCACTAGGAACTGGGGGTGCACTGGGCACCTGACTACCCACAGGCTGCTGTGCCAGCGTGGTGCCCATGAAACCAGGGTAAGCTACACTTCAAGCTGTGCACATGGACTGGAAACATGGAGCTAATATCTGGTGTAGCTGGAGGAGCAGTTAGGCAGTTCACAGAGCCCATGTGTATGCTCATCCTGAAAATGTGTAAGAACTAGACCCCTGCCAGAAGTTACCTCACCAGCTACAGCAAGCTTCACAGGTATTTTAACAAATGAGTGACAGAGCTGGTCAGCTCTTTGAAGCAGGGAGGAGTCCCAAAATTTCACACTGTATCATCTATATTGGGATGAACACCTGGAAGATTTCAAATAAGAAAAGAAGGTTAAGAGGTTAGCAGAAAGGAAGAAGGAAAAAATAAAAAGCACAACAAACACCATTAAATTTTCTTTCTGTATTTCAGTAAAACCTACTTGAATACACTTTGAAACAAGAGTACAACAAAATAGAATATACTTCAAATGTTGAATATACAAACTATTATAGTTCGTTCTGAACACTGGTACTTCCCTCTTAACTTCAACTAAAAAATTTACAGGTTTAGAACTACCTGACAAAAGCTCATGCTGGGCGTGACCTTTGAAGTGAGAGTAGAGCTGAAACTGAAATGTATGCACAGATGTCAAGGCTAAGTGAGAGAAACAGGCATGGTACAGCAGAAGGCAGAAAACCTGCTGCTACTTTGTCCACGATTAAGAAATTTAGACAGACTTTTAACTACCATACAAAATATGTTACATGTTATTCTATAACAATACTGTGCTAGGTACAAGGTTTTTAAAAAATTTGTTTTAATAAAAAAGCTTTACACAAACAAGCCATTAGCTTATTTCATGAAAGATAACTGAAAATCAGTCTAAGGCTTTCAATTTGAATCTGCTTAAGCTGTATGATACAAAAATCCCTCTAGGCCTCTGTCTTCTTTTAGAAGCTCTTTAATCTCCTTTATTTCACTTCCTACAACACCTAGTAGCATAGTTTTTCACATAGCACCAGTTGAGTACTGTGGGCACACAGTAGTAATCGCTGGTTTAAAATACAGAAAATGCATCAAATTTGCCATTTGTGTAACAATGAGACTTTCCTCTCCCCCTGAAAACTAAAACCAAGGCAAACCTCTCACACAGCTCTCTCTTAGTGTTTCAGGTCTTAGTGTAACTTGGTAACCGGTAGCGTAGTGAAATTGTTTGGTCCCTTTTCAGTCCCTCTCTCTTTCCTTCTCCATAGGTTCAGCTGTTTCCCAACTGGAAGAGGCAGTTTTTATCAGCATTATCAACGTGGTTTAATTCCCACTGAAACACGGGAAAATAATTTTTTTTTTTAAAGAAAGTCTTCAACATATGCATGTTTATTAACATTCCAAAAACTCTCCTTTATGACTTGGTGGTGGCATCCACATCCCTCCCCCAGTTATGTCAGTATATTCAAAACCGTAACAGTTAGAAGTCCATGTTGGAAGAAACCTATTCTTCATTTCTCACATGTGATGATTCCTTCTGTTTTCACTGTTACAGGAAGGGCAATAGCTGAGGGTGTACTAACTACTACAACATGGGTCACAGTCTTGCTTCCATCCACTGGCTTCTCCTCTTTTACCAGCTGCAGCGTTTTCACTTCACATTCCTGTTTCGGTGCGGCTGTGTCTGATTTCACTTCTGGGCCTTTGAGAACTGCACCGATCACCCTGGGAGGAGTCTGGCCAGAGGCCTGCTGAGCAGGAACCGACAGTCTCATTACTGGTGTCCCATGAGCTATGGACACTGGGGTTAGTGCTCTGACAGCCAGCGGGGCTCCCACAATGTTGATACTTCCTGACCCAGACAGGCCCGTTTTTGTTTGCAACTGACACTGTGTGAGCTGCGTGGCAGGGATCGTGATGATTTTGGTGGGCTGCATTGTGATTTTGTCTCCATTTTCAGCAGAGGCTGGCATCACAGTAGGGATTGTCTGGATTACTACCTTTGGAGTCGTTGCTGTGGTTGGACTTGTGTTGGCTATTAACGGTGACCCTGTGTTTACTGACTGCACTGCCACGGTTGAGATTTTCTGTCCCAGAGAGGTCATGACAACAGGAACTTGCATTGCCACACGAACAGTCCTACAAAATAAATGTGTGTTTAGGCCAAAACACAGGGCACCATAACAGATGGCAACAAGGACACATAATTCTAAGAGACAAGTTTTTAACTGGCTCTTAAAAAAACCCCAAACCAAACCATAACAAAAAAATGAAAACGCCAAACCAGCAAGCAAAGAACCCAACCCCAAACCTTTTGCACGTCTAGCAATAGGACTTTGGAACTTTAACAGGCCAATTAACACAAACCTGGGAGCTGTTGTTACTGGGACAGTAGCAGTGGTAGTAGAAGGATGAGATGAGGATGTGTCATGAGCTGGTGAGGCAATATTCACAACTCTGGTGACTGCTTTTTCTGTTCTGGTACAGCTTAATGGAGAGGAATTTTTTCCTCCACGTGCAGAGGTTGCTGCTTTTAAAAGGTTTTCTGCAGATAAAGACACTCTTTCAAGAGACTTTTCATCTGTAGGCATTGACAGATCTTCATTGCAGGATTCACTTTTGTCATCATCTATGACAACTATATTTTTTGGCATCTCCTTAAATTGGTATACAAGCCTCTGTCCCTCAACTTTTGCCAGGATTCCTCTTTGATAGTAGTATCTGCAAGGAAAGTACAATTAAGTAGTAAGCAACACAGTGACAGATTTTAAAGAGAACCTAATTCTGTGCAAACAAGAAAACCTGAAGTAATCACAGTAAAATCTGCAATGTAAGGAGGTATGGAAAGAAGTTGTTAGAACACACTGGGCAAAGGATCTGAAGGATCTACCTGAAGAAAACCTTACCTTTCAAATACATACTTCAGGAATTAAAACTGCAAATTTACTGGTAACATAAAAAGTTACAGGGACTGCAAGACTGAAGGCTAAATCTGAAAAAGGGCAACATTTTAAAAATTTCAGAACCTTTAAATTTTTATGGGCAAAATTAAGAATCAGATTTTAAACTGTAGTAGGTAACTTAAGGATCTAAGAGTTTTTTACCTCAGAGCTCTTCCCATAGTCTCATAGTTCATGTCAGGTTTGTTTTTGTGTTTTCCCCAGAGTCTGGAGACAGCTTTTGAATCCACAAGTTTAAAGATTCCTTTCTCTCTCTGAGTCCATTTAATATATCGAGGACAGGTATTTTTATCCTGAAGAAGGTCCAAAAGGAACTCCCATAAGTATGTTGTATTTCCTATAATCAGAAAGCATTTATGTGTTAGAAAACCACTTTTAAAGGTAACAGAAAGTTCTCCATATGAGCTGCATTACAAGCCATGTTACACAGAGGATGTAACCTGCACATACTCATTCATTCTGTTAAATCTAGTGAAGTTTCCATAAATATTCACATCCTGAAAGGAGCTAATCCAAGGGATATGCTATACAGCACAGGAGCCTGTTCAACGCTGATTCTCAGTTCTTGAAAAGAAATTTGGGAGGTGGTTCCAAGTCAGTACCTATCTGTTCAGCAGGATGAGTGCTAGAATTTTCTTCTCATCTTTGATTAAACAGGGCATGAAAATGCCAGTATATTTTATGACACTGCAGAACAGGAGGATGTAAATAAGTAGTTTTTAAAAGGCATACAACCTGCACCAACAAACCATCTCAACTGTGGTTAAGTTTGTCCAGGATCTGGGGCTCTCACACTAACTGGTGACAGCCCCATGTTCTAACCCTTCCCAAATGTATACTGCAGAGTGACCAACATCCTTCTAGGTGCAAAGCCAGTCCAACTTCCTAAGAGCAAGTATTCAGAGGGCAGAAATCCCATGTACCTTTCTGTAATTAGGGGGATATAAAATCAAGTCAGGCTAAAGAATTCGATGCACTTGTCAGGTATTCAAGAGGTGCACCATCTTCACTGGAGAAGCCCCAGGAAGGGCTTTGTGACAGCAACTATCAGAAATGTAACACAGGGTCTGTCTGCACTCTGACCAGACTATGTGCATCTAGGAAGAGAACCCAAAGGAAAAAAGCAGATCACATTCCAATTTGTACAGCTGGAAAAGATTCCTCAAGTTTCTGAGAAGGGAGAACTAAGACAGATCGATAAGAATAGTAAACTCAGAACATTAATAACGATTCTTTACCTCCAAGGACACGGACCCAATTATACTTTTGTGTGTGTGAAGAAAGGTCATTAATTCCTGAGATTTAATGGCCTAGCATAGCACTTGTTATGCCATGCAAAGATAATTAAAATAAACTAAGGCAGATTAGAGACCACAGTTGCAGATTTTGAAAAGTCAGCTATCTTTGAAAACATCAAAGGGTAAAAAAGATCACAGGTTCCATCTCCTGGAAAAGTACTTCACAGAGAAAAACTTTGTATTTTACAATGTGCTCCAAACAACAGCAAGTACTGACTCAAGAGCTACCCAAAATACAACTAGATTTCAGAGACATTTGAGTAAGACCTATGTGAGGAAAGAGTCAACAAGAGAACTCAGGAATCTTTAAATCATCCTTGATTTTAGGGAATTAATCCCTGGGGTTTTATTCCTTAGCTCCTTAGAAAGAGAATTTCTGGGTGGACCACCAAATGCTCTAGGTCTGCAACAGAGTTTTTGCAAAAATAGAAGTGAGCTTCAGGATTAGAAAGCAAACAGGAACTTCAAGAAAATAAATAAACTGTAGGACACAATTAAATCAGATCTACAGCTGCCTCACTTTGTACCAGAAAGTACCCAGAATGCACAAAGGATGCCAACAAGGGACCCCCTTTCCAAATATCTCTCCTTCTCTATGACTTAACTCTGATAGTACTGAACTGCAGAATAATTCCTGGTTTACCAAAAACATGTTGCATATGAAATAGCCTACTTTTACAAGTGTTTTTTTTTTAAATAACCACTTAAATTAAATCCAGTCAACAAAATATTTTGCAGGACATCAAGAAAAAAAACTATTCTTTCCAGTTGTAATATAAAATATGGAATGAGATACTTAATGAGAACAAGAGACATATGTAGGTCATTAGGAAGGGCCAAAGAAATAAAATAAATTTAACAGAAAGTTAAAAAATCTCACAAAAAACAGTACCATCTTCCATTTTATAAAACAAGAAGCTATAAAGCTGAATTCACCAGCACAAAAAGGAGAACAGAGAGAAATACAGGCCTCCTTTTCCAAATTATTTGTGCAGGAAACTAGGACCTTGGACAACTGGAAAGTATTGTCCAGGTAATGGAAAGCTGTAATACTAAAATCTGAAATATAAAGAAAGGTAAGGATTCAAGAAGACTACAAAAAAGGAAATAATTAAACAAGGTATATTTTTCAATACAGCAGATACAAAATCTGTCGTCTCCACTGAAGTCCACTGCTACACCAGATCTCAAGCAACTGTGGGCAATGCAGGGAAGTTGAATTAGTGTTTGCACTGGTTTCCATGAGCAAACATCTCCATGAAGTCAGTGCCATTCTTCCTTGCCCTACTGACAAACATGATGACTCAGGAGCTGCAGCCAGATAAAGAATTACAGAAACAGCAGAGACCTTGCTTTCAAACAAATGTCAAAATAACAGTGGAGCTGACCACTGTGCACTCTTTCAGCTAGCATGCTGCTACTCCAAGTCACTAAACTTTGCTACTCCCAGCTACAGCAACATCTCCAAACAACTTTCAGTGCACTAAGTGGAGGAGAGATCCAGATTTTTCACCTGCAGCCAGGGGAAGAGCTGATACACTGCACACCACCTCAAAGGTAACCTGTGAGCAAATGGCCCAGTCTGTCTTCTTGCTGAATGAACAGCAGGGGCTTGGAGTCCAAGAAAGGAACCTCTATTTATCAGGAGAAACACTAGAAAACTGCAACTCTTCTGAAATAATTCTCCATTCAACCAACATCATCATTTGTTTTTCCCCTTGAACTAAACTGAGCCTATTAGTCAATAAATACATTCCCACTAAACTTCATCAATTAACTAAGAAATTGCACTGCCTCCACTTAAAAGCAAGTCTTTCAGCAGGAGTTTAATAAATTATGTGTGTAGCACCAAGCTGATACACAACACAAAATACATCACAAGTCAATAACCACAAAGTAAAGAAAATAAAAAATGAGAAAGCCTATTAACTGTGGAGGGTACTAGAGAAGACCCCTACAGCATACATCCTTGTGCTAGATCTTGTACAAACAAATTTGAAGACATTGAATAAAACTCTAATAAAGTCAGTACAATCTCATCCATCACATTTTTAAAGATATACATACACTGCTTATTTTTAAAAACTCAATGAATGAAAAAATATACCTTTGCCTTCTCTAGGTTTCTTCTTTATACCTAGATCTGGAGACCCATCAGATAATGCTGATTGCTGGGTCTTGGGTTTACGGCCAGCTGCACATAATACATGGGGAAAAAGAAGAATTAATCAAATGCAGAGAAAAATTTTATAGTTTGCCTTTTCTGAAAAAGCAGTTTGTGCATTTTTCCCTTGCTGTCTGCTTAGAAATCAAATACTGTTCTAAATTGTTTCTCCTCCAAGACATGCTGATTAGACAGAAAAGACAAAAATTTCACAAAGATGATCATATAATGATTTTGTAAACTGATTTATGTTTTTTTAAGTTAGTATTTACCCTGTTGCTTCATTGCATGAACCCCAAGTCTATCCTCTCACCAAATATATCCATATTTCAGACACCACTGGTTACCCACTACAAAAGTCCTCTTAGAATACTCTATCCTTCCCCCACTTTGTGTTAAAATACACAATACAGAAACCATCTTCCTTTATGGCTTGTCAAAGCCTCATCCTCTTGCTCCCTCTTTTCTTGATGAAGACCCATTTTTCTAAGAACTCACATTTCAGACTCCCATCAGTCTGTTTGTATGAGCAAAGAGATCAGACCATCCAATTCATCCTCCCCTGTATCAACTGCATGACAACAGAAGTAAAATTTTGAGATTTCTCCTATGAAAAGCCATATGTACCCTTTTTCTTTTTCATTGGTTCATGGATATCAGGAGAAGTTGGAACAGGAGATACATCCATTTGCTCAGATTCCTCTGTTGATACTTCCACCACGGTTTCTGTGATCACATCAGGTCTCATGGCTGCATGGATAAATTCTGGGGTGGACACACAAGGAGGGACAAAAACTTCCACTGCAAGAGAAGAAAAGAATATCTGATAAAGTTTCTACCTGATTATTTTAATGTATCTTACATAAAATTATTCTAAACAAAGCATATACAAAGGTGTAGCAAGTTTCTGCTCCAAAATCCTGTCACCTTGAAAATCAGTCCAACTCCTCAAAACATACACACTTGTCAGTGGTTTTAGGCAAAAACAGGTACTGCACCAATATTCTTCAGAACTAAACTCAACTTAAATTTAAACAAATTAGAGCTTCATCTTTGATCACTACTCAGATCTCCATTTTCTATTTTGTAGCTTTCGCATTTCAGTTTGACCATGATTTCATCCAACATACATTAAGTAACTTCAGAAGGGACACCAGTTAAAGAAACTATCTACATTAAGACTTGGTTTTTCAGACTGGAAATACTTTGAAACACATCGGTTTTGAGTATTCTTTCTAAAATAGAAATACTTTTCCCATAAAAAAACTCTTTAATTTAGCAATTTAAAATGTGAGATTCACAGAACCCAGAATGGCTGGAGTTAGAAGGAGACCTTGTCCAACTCCTTGGCCAAGCTGGGCCACCCAGGACTGGTTGCCCAGAATCCTGTAGTTTTTAGTATCTCCAAGGATGGAGTCTCCATGGCCTCTCCGGTCAATCAGTGCCAGAGCTCTGTCACCTGCACAGTGAAAAAGTATTCCATGATGTTTAGGGGAAAAATTAATTTTAAGTATGTCATTACTCAGCTATCTCATTCCAAAAACCTGTCTATATGAATGATTTAATTGCTGCAGGGTGGAGAATCATGTAAAACTCAAACAAAACAGTAGTTTTTAAATATGCAGGCAAATGTTTGAAACAGCATACAGCTCTCCACAGAAATAGGTTTCCCACTTTGCTTGTTTTACTGACTAGTAGAAGGAGAAATGGCTTCCAGAGCAGAGACTGTGGCTGACATACCAGGACTCCTGGCATCTCTCAGGCAGGTAGGAGACTCCATATGAAGCAAGGCCTCTGCAGCTTCAATTGTCTTATCTGTGCAGTGCACATTACTGCCATGAACTGATGCTTCTACTGCAGAAGGATACAAAAAAAATTATGAGAACAGGTTACTTATAGAAGTCCACATGCATCCCTCTACAATTACACTTCTCAATTTTTAACATGAAAAACACAAGATTATCAGATGTCTTCACACCTTTTATACCTTCCTGTCAACAGAAATATTTAGGGAAGACATAAGACAAGCAGAACTGACACTGTCACTTCCTAGATTAGATTTCTGGTTCACAAGCAAGATCCACATTTCCATGAGGAGTTCAAGAGCTTACAGAAAGAGACTGAGATTTGTCTTCTGCCTTCAAATTAACCAGAAAAAAACAGATTGTGGTGAGGATGATTACAAATTAATGCAGCGGAACAGAGAAGTAGTACCATCTCCAACTATTATCCCATTAAAATCTAAAGGTCACCTCTGTCCAAATTTTCAGTTTATTGGATAAATATATATGTCTATGTGTATACATATATATATATGTAAATACAAGAGTAGTTTCCAAAACACGTATCTTGTTTTGATTTCTGACATTAAAAATAACTCTGAGTTCATTTTAGCAGGTTGGTTTTTAAATAAAAACACAAAGCACAACAAATAGTATAAAGGGTGTGCTTTATGCAAAAACTAAGAGAAGAAGGAAAAATAGTTCTTTCTTTCAAGTTCTGCACATTTAGGAGAACTAATTAATCAAAAATAATGCAACTTCAAGAGAGCACAGTCAAGTTTGATACTGTGCAGATCACAGACCTTGAACACAGCAGCAACACACAAAAAAACTACAATTCTATTCACAGCTAACTCCATATTCCTCACCCTTGTAAAGGTTTTGAAAAGTGGTGACTGCAGAAACACCTGTTGCCCATTATCCACACTCTGGCCAAGGTAGCTGTCTCTCTTCAGTTGCTCTTTCCATTTATGGCCATCTGCTCTAAGCTGAACCACTCCAGCAAGGCAGCCAGCAAGCAGGAGATCTATCTTTAGCCTAAGCAGAGTCACCTATCTCTAGTATCACAGAACTAAAGAGGATTTGGGAATCATTCTCTACGAAAACTTCAAGGCACCTATGCTATTACTGAAAATGTCTAAGAAATAACTGAAGGTTTGTTTAGTGAAAAGCAGGGAGATATAATGCCAGAGTTACTTCTGACTTAAGGAAATACTGGATACACACAGATTCCCTGCAGGCTCACCATGGGGGTAAAAGCCTTCCAGCATACTGCAGTTTTTTCAAATGCAGGGATTAAAAACTTGCAAAAAACTTGAAAAATCTACTAAACAGCAGATCAAAGTTATCAACCAGAAGCTGAAAGTGGATGAAATGTGGAAGATGCAAAAATGCAAAATTACAGGTGACAGAGTTCTTGCTGAACCAGCCTGCTGCCCACCTGCTGGCTGGCTGATGGGATTCCCAGCACAGCCTATTAGCTATGGCCTGGGACGCTATTTAGAGGGCTTTATCTTTTGCAACAGTAGATGCCTGTCAAAGCTGGCATTCCAACACTGCTTCACCCCAGGCTGTGAACAATAAAAGCCTACCTAAGAGCACAGGAAAATCAGGGAAGGGTCTTTATTGTTCCTTGGATAACCAGTGGAACCAGCAAAAATTTTGCACCAGGAGCTCTTTCCCCAGCTGCAAACTCTGGATGCTCCCCACGCTTGGCCAAGAGTTTCCTTCCCAAGCAGCTGTTTGGGCACATCCAAAGCCAGAGGCCGACCACCTGCACTGTAACAGAGCAGCCCTGCAGGAAACCCTCTGCCCAAACATTTCTCTTCCTAAATAAAAGTTTCAGTTGCACAGAATTTAATGACTAAGTTTCCCTCACCTACCTGATAAAAATTTTCAGTGATTATCAGAATACAGGAACAATATTCAATAGACATTAAAAATGTATAAATTCTACAACACTACTGAAATTAGAAAGTCCAAATCAGTACTTAATATGTTATTATTCTTATGCATGCAATAAGGTTCAAATCCTGTCAGCAAAGCTTCTCCAACCAGATAGCTGTTCCTGTGCCATTAGGTTCAGAATATAAAGGACTTTCGTAAAGAAATTCAAGCTTAGTTGACAAATTTCAGTTGTAAGAGGGTACTGAATTCACTACCTCCTAAATGCTTAAAAGTATACAAAATCCTCCAACAGAGAACAGTTTAGATGCTGCACCATAACTAAGAGGTACTTAGAGGGCAGAAACAAGGCAAGAAAGATACCAGAAACCATCTATGTACTTTTCCAGTACTAGCATATTCTGCTGAAGGACGAAAGTGGAGGGAAAGGAAATACAATCAGCGTAAGGGACTAAGACTGCAAAACCATAACAGCAGAGCAAAGGAGCCACTCAACCTCTCCCCTAAGCAACCCTTCCATTTCCAATAAAAACAGCACTATCTACTCCACAAAAGCCTCTGATGTTTGAAAATACACATTTCACAAATGCTTTTCCAATGGGAGCTACTTGGGACTCCACTAAAACTGTCACCTAAAAAATATCAAGCAAAAAATAGTAACACTTCTGGCTTTGGCTGAACAACACATGCTGTCTGTCTATCAAGACAGCTAACAAACTAACCTAACGCTGCCAACAGGACAGCTATTAAAACACTTGCTAAATTCAGTTCTATCACCAAGTTTCAAGTCTTCCCAGCTAACTAATCCCCTTTACCCAGTACATGGTTTTAGCCTTAGAGGCATTTGTCTACCCAGTGACCATCAGGAGTTTGCATTTGCTCACAGGCAAATGTTTGCAGCACCAACACAGTGGGAAGAAAAAAGGAGAAATGTCTATCTTAGCACAAATTCATGTAAAATATCTTTCTGACATGCTAGAAAATGTCTAACAGAAGACAGCATGTCAGGGTGCTCAGATAGAAGACATGATACCAAAAAACAGCTAAAGAAGACATCATAAAAGATGAAGTGAGGGAACAGGCTCTCTCAGAGAGGGGATAAAACAAGAAAAAAGCAGGCGGCTCTTCTTGCAGATGACTAGATCAAGTGTCATCAACTAAATTACACTTGTATCACAACAGTCCTCACAAAAAAGATGGGGGGGATAGCAAAACAAAGGAGTAGGATTCCACAATTAAAAGAAGACAAGTTCCCAAAACTTTGATACACAGGTATCACAGGTATCTTCTAATCAAAGACTAAAACATATCACCCATTTCTCTAAAAATGCCCTCTTCTAGTTCTATTATATTTATGCTATCAGCTATACACAAGACCCCAAAGCTAAAATAGACTGTACTGTTTCAGCAAACAATGTAAGCTGTAGGTCTGTTATATTATACAATCATTTCAGAAGAACTGTCACTTGCCCAAATGAAGCAAAGGACTTCATGTGGATGGAAGTAAGTTTTCCACACTTTGGTAACTGAGTAACATGAGAACTGCCATTTACTGATCTAGAACACATCAGAATGATGTGAATCTTCCATTCTTTTATATCAAATCTCATCTTACTGGTTCTATGAAAGAATCTGAGTCCTCGCCACTTTATTTTAAAGTACTTAATTTAAAAAAAAAAAAATTACCTATTTACAGGGAAAAAAAAACAACCTCAGAAAACAAATTCAAATCTAAAGTGTAAACAGATAACTAGGCTAGTTGATGTCTATCTTCACTTTCTACAGTGTGTACGGTAGATTATTCAAGGTTCTCAACAGCTGTTACAAAATACCAACCTTGGTAATTAAGTCTGACAGGGCTGTACTTTAGATTTACAGAAAAAAAAAACACTAGTAACATATCCATTTGGTAACAATGTCTCCCCTTTTAACACAAGAGTAACAAAATTAATGAAAGGAATTTATGAGACTAAAAAAATGGATTTAAATTTCCAAAATGGTACTCTTTTGCACTGCACTACAGCCCCCCACTTTCCCACCCTTAACCTGAAGTGCTATCAATGTCTGCATTTACAAGGCCAAGACTTAACTGCAGCACCTGCAATAGCTTACCCTTTAATACCATCGGGCAACCAAAGCAACATTATAATGAAGACTTCACAATTCCAAGCATGGAAGTCAGTAAAGAGTGACTACCTATACACTAACAAACCTCATAAAAGTTTACTAGGACTCACATGATTCGTTTTTTTCAGCATTTAAAAGCAGCAGTGGAAGTTAGTAACAGTGCTTAAATGACATCTTAATTAAAAGCAGTTGAATTGCTTCTATAGGTAATACCCAGAAATCTTTCCGTATGCAAAACTTGACTGGAAAAGAAAGCATTCTTCAGTTTACTGCTTGTTTTATGGAGGACATTTGTGCAGAAACAAAAAAAAAATTTCTTGGGTTTTTCAGTTTTTCCCTAAGCCTGCTTCTGTTCAAGACTCTCAGCTGCACACAATTTAAGGATGCTGCCTAACCCACTGCATAAAGGCAAATCAATAACAAAGATGAGAGCAACCATCTCAAAACACTTGTTTCACTGTGAGCCATGTGTTATCAGCCCAATATTGACACAAATATTAACTACAAAGCCAAAACATCTTTGTGAAGTCATTTAGCAGTTGCTCTTACAAGTGGCAATTAAGATAACATTAAGCAGTAACAATTTTGGTCCATATTACTTCCCACAGTTATTAAACACTGAAGTTTTGTCAACACTGAAACTAGCAGCCATGGGAAAAGGCAACATGTAATTATTATAATCCCTCAGGATACAGAATTCCTCACTTAAATCCACGTGATATCACCTACATACAAAACTAGGTAAACAGACACGGTATCTTGATTGTATGATGATGGGAATACTAGACATGTGCAGGTCACTCACTGAAATGCAAATATAGGAAAAAAAGGAATGAAGTTGGGCTAATGAGAACAGTATGACAAAGGACATCAGAAAGAGCAACTCAAAAGAAATTCATTATTTATCCAAGGGCTCAATCTCAAGCAATCTAGTTACAGTGACTTAAGGAGGTGTTGACACAATGATCAACTACTTACACGTTCTCTATTCACGGACAATCAAAAGTAAAAAACACTCACTGAAATCTGCAGCAGTGAGAGTGAGTGCAGGAATGAGAGTTTTTCTACTGGCAAAGTGAAGCTATTGCTCCATCCTAGACGCAAGTATCAAAATGCTGAGGACCTTCTCCCCTTCTGTGGTAGCAGAACAGTTCTTCAGTGCTTCATAGTGGGGTATTTCGTGTCTGGGGTGTGGGTCACCCCCCCTCCAAAAAACCTTGTGTACTTTTCCACATTAGCTAAAATAAACGATGACGATTATGTGACTTGGCCCTTTCTGAAAGCATATCTTAATGCACTGATAAAAAACAGAGCATTTACCTTTAGGCCTGTAGAAACCCATGCCATGCCAATGCAAAGCTTGACTCTCTGAAAATTCATGTTCAGCTACTGCACAATTCATTACCTATAATGCCCTACACTGTACTGCTCATGGTGCCAAGGACTACTTTTAGAAGTTGTAAAGGCAAAAATAAAATAAAGTCCGGTACAACTTTGGTGGTGAACCGAATGCTTGACAGTACATTTGAGGTTTGGGTCAGTTGTAACCTTGCCGGTTCTCCAGGGCTTTACCACACTTGAAGACAAGTCCTGGCATCACTGGATATCCTGTTGTCAGCCAGATTTAACAAAACGGAAAGAGGCCAAACCATGCAGGACTCTGAACGCAACCCCGAAAAAGCGCTACAGCTCGGTGGGTAAACAGCCCGTGTCCCGGCAGCTGCGAGGTCTGACGGTGCGGAGGAGCGGCCAGAGCAAGCGCGGCACCCGCAGGGGCCGGCGGCAGGGCGCGGAATTCCCGCCGCCTCGCGTCTCCTCACCCCGCCGAGGCCGCGGGGCTGCCCGGAGGCTCGGCCCGGCCCGGGACGGCGCAACCGCCCGCCCGTCCCCCGCCCGTCGGGGGCGCCCGCAGGC
>JANRMJ010000088.1:9365045-9383275 GCA_025584955.1 Alethe diademata
GGGGGGAGCCGCCGGGCCCCGCCGCGCAGCCTGCGCCTCCCCGCACGGCTCCGGAGCCGCCCCAGGGCAAGCGCTGCCCGAACGCCTTCCGCTCCGGCTCCCCGCAGCCCTCGGCCGGGCGCGCCTCCGTGCGCCGGTGGCGCTTTCTGGCCGCGGCGCACCGCGCACCGGCATGAGCCGGACAGTCCTCACTGACGCATTAACAGGATTTCTCCTTGACAAGTCCCTGGGGCACCTATGCTAGTAACAACTTGCCAGAAACCTCGGTCCTCCGTGCCTGCAATCCGCCTTATTTCCCTTACGGTAACAAGGCTTATTCCAGTTAGCCAGAGGCCCCATCCATCCTTCATCTCTGAAAAGATTGTGGGGTTAAAAAAAAAAAAAAAAAAAAAAAAAAAAAAAAAAAAAAAAGTTTAATTGCTCTCTTAATTTAAAAAAAAAAAAAAAAAACACCAAAAAAACACTACCACCACTTTTTAGGGTTGCATCCTCTCCCCCAAAAAACACCTGCATTACCTGCCAGGCCCCTGCACAGAGGCACCAGTCAGGAGAATGCACTCTCCACACTTCTCACCCTTAATGTGCTGATTACTCCTATGGTAAAACTTCAGAGCTGCATGCAAAGAGCAGCTGCACCAAGAAAAGCCAAGTATGTCTTACACAGAGGTGTGCATGGAAATTACACACAGGAATTCCTTCCTTAAACCACACACACCTGAGTAGGCCTACATTGTTAAGCCAAGGATCTAGCAAGCACCTGCTGCCTACAGAGCCTTCCTTGAACACATCTTCACAGCTCCATTAAAAGAAGGTGAAGGAGTCCACCTGCAATCTGACAACACACAGTCCCTTCCCCTCTCAAGTTTCAGTAGTCCTAGTACCTGGATCAGAAGCAACAATTTAGAAGCAATTTTCTCCAGCACTGAAATCACAAAATAGTATCCAGCAAAACTCAACTCCAACCGGTAAATTCAGTGCTTCAAACTCTTGACAAATCCTACTCCTCCACTACAAGACATTATAGCAATACATTGTCATTACTGTATTTATACATAATATTTCTAATACACAAAAAATCAGGCATTTTGTAAACAGCAGTCATTTCTTCCTGGTTGTAAGGAATTAAATTTGTTCAATGCCTCATCAGATAAAGAGCAAGCCCTGCAAGCAACATCATTCATTCTCACATTCAGGCCATGATATCTAAGGGTAGGTCTGTGCTAAAATTTTGCCAGTCAAGATTCTTCCACAGCCAGAAGCATGGACAAAAAAGGCAACTAGCCAGCTGTGAGGGCAAAAAGCTCTCATGCAGATCCAGCTTTGCCAACAGCAGAGTGCTCCTGTCAGCTTTTGTTATTCAGAGAGGTGGAACAGCAGTACTAACAAGAATTCCTTCCATCAGCATATTTCCACTAGGGGACTCTGCTGTATTCTCCAGCAGAAATTTTCCTAGTGGAGACAAGCCCAAGGACAAGAAAAGGCATTTTAGGTAGGCACACACTTAAATGTGCAATAAAATTTAATAGTCATTCATTAGAACATCCTCAGACTGAAGTGGAGGCTTTACATGGTATAGTTTAACAACACCATAGCTTCAGCCTATGTACAGAGCACTGCAATAACCATATAGTCCCATCACTTTGTTCTGTGTACCTCCTGTTGTTAAAAATTATAATTTACCCACACTTCAAGCAATAAAATACAGTTTAAAAGTTTGTTTAGATCCAGATCAAAAGCTGTACTGAGATGCTAAGTGCCTTTGAAGATCCACACCCATGTCAACAGGAGTTCATACTACCAGTCTTTGGAAAAAGTGCACTTGTATTTTTTTCCTTTTTTGATTGCTGTGTAATTCAGTGAGGATTGTTTACTGATTACAGCTTTCAGTCACAAACTGAAGTGTTTGACTCATACCCAATAAAGTTTTGCCTGAAATGCATGGACTCCTTGAAGAAATGCATGCAAGAAACTGGCATTGTGTAACTTTTGACAAACCCCATAGGCTCAAAATGAAAATAAAAAGAGTATTAAACATGAAGTTCTTGGTTTAATACCAGTTTCCTAAGCAGCATTTATTTACTGCTGCAAGCACAGACTTAGCACAATGTTTGCCAGTGCACATGAAATGGATTTGAACAGCTGCACACAAGTGTTCTGACTCTTCCCTCTCTGATCATACACACAGAGAATATCACTGGATGCCCAAGGGATTCCAATCAGTTGAAAATGAAAAGAATCTGAGCCCATGCACTTTCAAGATTAATATGCAAAAAGCCACAACAAATTATGAAGTGACCTGTGCATACCTTAGCTATATTAGTACTAAAGCATAACACTGTCTTTAAGGAGTAATGCAACTTTTGTAGAAAGTCCTACAGTTTCATCTGTTTAAATTACATTATTTCTAGTACTTTATGAATGCTGATTGATTTGTCATGCTAATACAATCTTACTATTTCAGGGAAAAAAAAAGACAGTAAAAAAAAGCAAATGTGCATTTAATTTTTTAATCTCTTTTAGAGCCCCCTTTTTAGGCTAACAAAGAGGACTACAAAATCTACTCAGTGGGTGGCCCAATGAAGCAAGAAATACTGTAATGGAACAGGGCCACAGGAAATTGCAGAAATTTTATTTCTCTGGCACGAGAAAAGTTAAAAAAAAAAAAAAAAGTAGAGGAACAGATTCCCAACCAGCATCAGTCTGTCAGATAGAAACACAATTATTTACCCTAGATTATTGTTGAGGGGGTTTTGTTTGTTTTTATTGTTAGTATACAGAGACTAAACTTTATAGTAACTTTTTAATGCATAAGTTCAGCTGTCAAGATAGCCAGGTAGACCTACATGCCACATTTACCAACTGCCACAAAAAAAACACCAGTGAAAATGTTTAACAAGCTGGAAAGTTTCCATTCAAAATTATGCTTCTAGTTATTACATTCCTGTCTGTCATAAGCTTTAAGTAACTTCAAGACAAGAGAATTGTATCTCCATACTTGTATAAACACAGAAGTAAAATATCTATCATCTCATGCTTTCTGGTAAGGGATATGGACAACTTCACAATAAAGGAAATTTATCACTTCTTCTCTGCAATATAAACCAGTTAAAACTTACTCTTATTCTTTTGAAAAACTGAAAGACAACTTAAAAAAAAGCAGCTGGATATGACTAATTGCATCCAAAACAGCAGATGTAAATTCAAAATATGAAAAACTGGTGGGTTTCATCAGATTTGCAGACTTAGAATCATCAATTATCTTAAGCATCTCCCTGAACAGTCCTCAAAACTAAGAGAGCATTCAGTACTCCTAGAGGAATTGTCATTCTCCACTCCCATAATCTCTCACACAAAGTTGCGTTTCCTACAACTCTCACAAAATATGATGAAAACACTCTTTGATAACAGACTAGTTTCTCCTGGAAAACTACTTCACAAGCATTGTAGCTCGAAATGCTAGAAGAACAGCCTTCCACTGACAGCAAATAATTAACCAGAAAGAAAAAACTGTGTGCATGTAATGACTTTTAGCCCCAGAGGATTCCAGTTATATTCTAGTAAGACAAAGCTACCCTGGGAACAGGCAATTATCATAGAGCACTTGCTTATTCTTACAGAGGTGAGTTGTTTGAGTCAGTAGAGGGTAGATGGCAATCTGTGTGCTGGCCCACAAAAAGCAGTTGTGGGAAGACTCAGACCATGGGAGGGACTTCAGGTTGCAAGTGGGTTCCAAGCATGACAATTAGAACCACACTGGAAAAGTTCACAGAGAACTGTTTCCCATAGGAAAGACCCCATGGCACAGCAAAAGAGACTCCTCTCCCTAAGTGAACTGAAGCAGGATTTTTAGAAGTGACAAACTCACTAAAAACCCCATGTTTTGTCTCCCTCCCCTGTCAGTGAGAAGGAAAGAAAGGCTGGGGGGAAGGGGGAAAAAGGTTTTTTAAAGGTTTATTTTCATTGTCGTTATCCTCCTTTAATTGTGTTAATATTTTTTTCTTTATACCTTTTAAAGTTTTAAGGCTGTTTTGCCCTTAAAGTGTTTTTCTCCTAATCCTTACCTCACCCCATTAATTTTCTTTCCCCCTCCTCTGCTTAGCTATAGCAGAGGAAAATAAATAAATGGTTTTTGTGGGTGCACTGGCATTTGACCAGCGTCAACCTATCACAGTCTGAGGGCAGTATTTGTAGTCTACACATGACATTGCAATGATAACAGAGTAACAATCCTGAAGTGCCAACCACTTCAAAAAGCTACAAGTAATTTTAGAAGTCTAGGTATGCCCTGTTCCAAATGCCTAAATCATCTACTAAATTTAAAGTTTCAGAAAGGTCAGTTTTGCCCAGTATCCTAAAGAATTCCCATTTATTACAGAAGTAGCTGCTGTCTTCACCAGCAGGCCACCACAGTTGACTGCTATTATTGCATTGCAAAGGTAACAATACAAAGAATCATTTTTAACAGTTAAATGCCAGAAAACATACAAGAAAATTAAGCCGTTTTATCAGCACATCAACATAATCATTACCATCCATTGTGGATTCGACAGTAGAAAGTACTCAAATAGCAGAATAATCACCAAGTGTCCCTGGAAGACACAAGGAAATATTGAGGAAAGTGGTCCATGACTATGCCCAGCTCGTTTTCTTGACTACAACACATGAAGTCTAACAACACCAGAGCCAAGTGCCTGTCACAATCTGCACCTTTGAGTGGGCTCAGGATCCTGATGTCACTATTCATACAGCAATTAATTATTCCAAACAGAAAAAACAAATGTATCCTCAGGAGTTGGCACTACCTCTGACAAACTGAAAAAGTTAATCAAAATAGCAAGTGTCTACATTCCAGCCTTATTACTTGTTCGTGCAAAGTAAGAAAACCCAGCTATCTTGAAAAAAATTAAAAAACCAAACCATCAATCCACAATCAATCAATATTTACACTTCCCTTCTTTATAAAGAAATTCTTTCTTTCCAGGGCAGTCTATGAGACAATGATAAATCAGGTATTTGCATAGCACTTGATACAATTTCACAAAATTAACAGTATTTGAGACTGGTAATAGGCTGGCATATAAACTATGCTACACTTGAGCAATTTCTCTGACCCAGATGTATCATTTTGATGTCCTTAAGGCTTTTCTGATAACAACAAACATCTATTCTCTAAGTCCACTGAATGTTTTTAAGGACTAAACATCCTGCTCAAACACATACAACTTTATTCCCATCCTACAGTTTGTTGTCAACAATCTCCCTTTTAATATGCAAATCATCTTTAAAAATTGTTATTTTCAAGAGTTTTTCACTGTATATTTGATCAAAAAACACCACTTGTGCACTCATACCACAGTGGGTTTGGATGCCCCACTGCAGAGTCTTCACAGTAACAGCCTACAAATCTCACTCCCAGCTGCAATTGGAGTTGGGAGTTTAGAGGAGAATCCATCTGGGCATTTGAAGTCCAACTCATAATGCTCCACACTAGCACACTGTTGAATTAGCCTCACATCAGCCTCAGAAAATAAAAATTGTGCCTAAAATGTGTAGTTCAATGAGGCTTTATTACAAAAGAGTCTTGCAGCATGCTTTCAGTATGAATGGAGCACGGAATGCTGCAAGGCAGAAACCTGAAATCTGGGAAGAACTGGAGACCACAACTCAGCTGTTACCATCATGTTAAAATACTATCATCCATGGAGCAGTTGTAGAAGTCTTTTCCTTAATTTCTCAGAAAAGAGAACACCAACAAAGATGACATAAAATCTAAGTTTCAGTTGCATTTTGTTTCTGAATTAAGAATGTTACTGAAAACAAAGATGTATGTACCCTTGGCATAACTGCTCCAAGCACTACACAATAACACATGCAATAGGAGGGGGATAATTTTGCCTCACTGCCATCAACATTTAACTACTAAAAGTGCAATGGATTTCTTGGCAAAAGAAGGATTCACATGGATACAGCAGCAGAAGCAGCAAGGTGTGAAAAATAAAATTAGTTGACATCGAAAGGACAAACTCTTAACCGATTAACGTGTAGGAGGCATCTAATTCTTGCAGTAAAACAAGCAAAGTTTTATCTTGTTTATCTAGCTAATAGGCTTCATCTTAGCTCTTTGAGG
This sequence comes from Alethe diademata, assembly GCA_025584955.1. Taxonomy (NCBI): domain Eukaryota; kingdom Metazoa; phylum Chordata; class Aves; order Passeriformes; family Muscicapidae; genus Alethe; species Alethe diademata. Next base: position 9,371,173 of record JANRMJ010000088.1, read on the forward strand.
AAGACAGCATCAACTTAAAATGAGAGTTTAATCAAGTTGTTAGAATGTCCAGATTCTATTTTTTTGTAGTTAGCACTGTCCTCTAAAGCAAACGGTCTCTCTGCATGTGTAATGTTCTCACTGAGCTGTCAGTGTAAGGAAATGAAATTCAGTCAATAGGGTATGTCAGCACTAACAAAAAGTACACCAGATGCTTGTGTTTACTCATTTTTCCTAAGAGGCAGTTTAATCAAATAATGTCTGGCCAGAATTAATTATAACACTGTTTTATCTATCCCTTACACACACATGTCATAACCACAAAGGTAAGATTCTAACTAGATCTAATACCATGTTCTTAGTAGATGATATTTAACTGATGAAAATTTATCTCAGAAACCATAGAGTTCACCGGCTCAAATTTCTATAAGAGACATTAGAAGGAAGCAGTTTTCATCATAATAAGGGAAGACAAAGAAAGAAGAACAGGCAGTAATTAAAGACTGGATATAGAGATGTAAAGCTGATTCCCATGGTGATAACTGCGTAACTAACAATCTGAAATTTCCTCTGAAGAAGATGATTTCCCTAAAATATGTATTTTATTTAACCATTTGTTTTAACTGGGGGAAAGTTAAGCCTAAACTCCTTGTTGATTCCACATCCTCACCCCTCAAGAGTGGCTATCAATTTAGATGATAGTTCAAACCAAACTTCTTTGTAGCCCAATATTTTTCTATCCTGGAAAGGGTCATTTTCAGATCCACATTTTTTTCATGCAGATCTTCCACCCACCTGGGGCAATAACAGTTTTAGAATCAAAACAGACTTTCAACTTTTATCACAGGGAGGATTTCTGACAGGACATTAAATTAAAAAATCTGGTGACAGTTCACAAATTGAATGATATTTCAGCTTCTTGAAAATAGTAGTTTTGTTTCTTCTTTAATCTTAAAGCTGTGATGAAAAAATAAATTCCAAACTTGTACTTGGTGCTTTGATGCTTAATAAAAAAATAGGGAGGAAAATACTATTCATACAAGATGTTAGCGTCACTAAACAATTAAATCAGGGTCTATAATGGCAATCCTTAAATACATGTCTTAGTCATGGTCTGCAGATCTCAGACATGGAGGATGCCTACTCTTTTATTTGTGTTACCTTCCATACTGCTCCTATGGTAAATTCCAAAATTAGATTACCCCATTATATCCATGTTACAGGTTCAAAATATACAGAATTGACATTTAAACAAATAAATATAATATGTTTATATTTATAATATATTATATTTAATATTGATAAAATAAAGAGAACTGTAGCAATTGTTAACTTCAGACTGACTGTTCTTTAAAGAAAGCAGCTTCTGCTATTATAAACTACAAGTGTTTTGTTGGATAAATCCTAAAATTGAAGGGCTAGTTACTTTTAGGACAAAAACCTGTGCAGGATATGAAAGCAAATAAAATTTGAGTATTATTAAAAACTTGTTAAGAAGGATGTGTCTTTTATAATATAAACATGTTCACTGTTGCAGTAAACAAAATTTTAAGGCTCTAACTCAGTTCTCAATGATTTAAAGGTACCACTCCCAAGAGTATCAAACAAAAAAAGGGAAAGAAATTTAAATATTAAGTCAATCTAAAGATTATATTTCCCCTTCCAATCATTACAAAAGGCACTCACTACTTCCCCAAAGAATGTCCTAAGGTCACCTGAAATGACTCAAATTTCTATATTTTGTTATTTTCTAGAAAATTCCTTTTTCTATTCCCAGCAAATAGGCATATTTTTCTGGAATAAAAAAAATGAACCACTAAGTCTTTCCTGTTTGCTGAAAGACACTTGGGTTATACTTCTGTAGTTAGTGGATTAATTTTACAGTTAAAGAATTAATTATAAATTATGATCCTTGATGAATTACTCAAGATAGATTAGTGGGAAGGAGTCTGATGGGGGCGGAGAACCCCACACTCCAATATTCTTGAGTATTCAATATTCTTGAGTATTGAAAATGATCATATTTTATTTGAATTGTGGTTTCACAAATGTGAGGAGTTTTTTAATTAAAAAACATTGCAGATCCTGATTCTGCCCTTGGCTCAGCACTGACTGTCCTTATAGTCCACACAGTCTCAAATCCATTCACAGAACAGCAAACCACAAGTAGAACCATTCAGTGCAGAGCACAGATCATCTCTTTAGTGTCCTAAGTCAATTTTCCCACAGCACTTCCCTACAACATTTTTCACACAGGGTACTGATCCCTATCTCTGGAGGCTAGAATAATGCTACATTTTAATAAATTATGAAGCTTTAAATTAACTGCAAATTAGCCCGAGGCTATTTGAATGTGTGTTGTAATGCTATAAACCACGTAAATCAGTAGTCATTGGAACTGCCAATGAACTGTCACAAGAAAGGGAAAACATCAGGTCCATGGCCAACAGGAAAGGGTGTATTATGTGAAAAGGGATCTTTTTCAAGTACTGCCAAGGATTCTTTAAGATGGGTTTTAGTATTTACCATGCTGCCTGCAGAATCTAGAATTACAAAAGGTATTAAAGTCTACTCATTCTTGGTGCAACTATGATACATTCATCAAATAACATAAAATTTTTGTAGCAATTAATTCTGTCATTTATGAAGTAGAATCTACTGAGACTACTTTAGCAATAATAGATTTTTCTTCTAAGATGTACAGAAATCAAACTGTTGCACCTCTCTAAACTGGGAGCATTAGCACAATAAAGGCATGTACTTCAAAAAATTAACACCTTAAAATGCTCTTTAAACATTGTACCTTGTTTACTCCCTTAGCCTGCTTTCTCATTAACAATTACCATGGCACCTGTTACCACCTCTCCCCTACATTAAATTGCTACCTACCCACAGCCCAGTATCTCTACTACAGAATTAAAATTTAAAAACAGCACACTCAGATTCACTGTCCTGTAATACATTGCTAATAATGGTGCATTAGCAAAATGAATGTTTCTCATGGCTTTCACACTTTCTCTCTGTCCATCTTACCTCTCTGCATGAGAAATAATTCAGAAAGACTCCTGGCTGTGCCAAAACATGTGGGTCACAACACATGCCCCACGAGACTGCCTCCCTCAGAACCGCCTAAACCAAGCACTCCTTTCACCAACACTGGACATGACTTCTGTCAAGGACCACTACTTGCTGTCATGTATAATTACATCATGAAAACCACACTGGATTAATAATTAATACACTACACAAATAATACTGAAAAGATTGACTGTAGGAACAGGGGCGCATTCATAGTTTTTTAAATCTTCATTAATTTTGATTTCTCCTCCACTGTTTATTGGCTTCTCACTGCCCATTAATTCCTAGATAAAAACTATTAAAGCAAATAAATATTTGAACTGATTTACATACATCATTATCTTATCATACTAAGTTTTAAAAAACATATTAATGTCAAACTGTGAAAAAAAAAGCAACACAGAAAACACAAACAAACTACATGCAGTCAAGACACATCTCTTACCATCTCCAGCCACAGACACCAAATGATCAGATCAACTGTCCTATAAATTTTAAGACTATACTTTCAAATATCAAGGCTTAGAAGCACCCACATCCCTTTCTTTGAACAGCAGCTTACATAAAACTAGAAAAGCTACAAGTTTTAAATTGTAATTTCCCCCAGTTTATAATGGCCATAAAATTATGCTTAAAAACAGAGTTCATTTGCAGCAGCTCTTTATCCTAAAAGAACTGTTCCATTAGCCGTTAATTTAGCTATTAATCTACAAAAATCTTACAAGAAACAGCATTATTTAATGTTTAAAAGACAACTTCTGAATACAAAAACCTTCAAAGTATAAGCTTTTAAAGGTTTTCAAATATAAACTTAAGTTGTAACAGTTTGGGAAGAACACGCTCACGTCTCACATTAATCTTAAAAGCCAAAAAGTAAATTTAAGAAATACATTATTTCATAACTTCTCTTTACATTTATTTGCTGAACTTCTAACTGGCATATTTCTGTCAAAACACATTTCAGTAAACTGGAATTGTAAGTATTACCCCAAAACCTGCATCTTTAGTTCATGCTCACCATGTGAAATTGATGCCTGTGATTTTTGTTGCAGTGCTACAGGATAACATAAAACTTGAGAAGGATGTATGAGCAATTGCATCCACTGCTTACTGAGAAATCTGCACTGAAACTTACCTAATCTGATGGGAATGCATACAGAGTTAATGGGATGCCAAGTCAAGCAGCTGAGACAGTCTCTCACCTTTGTTTTGCTTTCCTGACACCATGAATTTAAACTCTAGCTATAAATTAGGCAGCTGCAGGATAGGAGCACATGCTATCCATATCAAGTGGGTCTCACCACTTAAGTATGGAGGGCCCAAGAGGACCTATCCTTAGGTTGCAGTTCTAGGTACTCCCTACCCCAACACTCCGCGAATCCAGCAGAAATTTAACTGACCAACAATACAGAACAACTGAGGGTCTCCTGCTATTTTTCTTCTTGCAAAATTAGCATAGAGAAGCAAGAGAAGTAACAAAAGAGAGCAAGAGGGAAGGACAGCAGGAATCACAGCCCAACAGTCAGATGTTATTAGGCTGCTATAGCAGCACAGCTTTTGTTGCCACAGACACTTCAAACACACTTTGGTGCCTCTCAGAAAATGGAAACCTCCTGATCATGTTCTTTGGAGAGAGGGTGTACAGAAAGATTTGTGCTTATCACTGAACAGTTCAGCTTTCAGAGCAAAGCTCCACTCCTTCCTTCATCCCCAACTTGTTATTTTATAGGCAGATGTGTTAATTTCAATCTATTAGGCTTTTTGCCCATAAAGGGACAGCCCAACTCCAATCTCCCTAGCCACTCACTCCTGCAACCAAACCAGCAACAATACAACTCTTGCACCAAAAGGCAAGATAGAAAGGGAAGGGCTTGCAAGAGTTGGAAGATGGGGTGAATAGAGCCATACAGTCCCTATTTCCAGCTGCCCTGCAGTTGTTTGGCTCATACAGTGTAAGACTGAATTCTAACCAGCTTCCTTGCTCAACTGATTTTTAAAAACTCCAAGTTTAGCTGTCTAATAAACTCCCTGCACAAGTAGCAAAGACATAAATGAATATCTGCCTGTTCATGAGGGAGGAGACACAGAGTTACAATGCAGCACCCTGAATGAAATGTGACATTTTTACCTGCCAAGGTAATCCTGTCACCAATGAAGCCTAAGCAAAACTAAGCTTAGAGGAAAGAGATGTGAACTCATGTCAAGACCTCCATCCTGTGGATAGACACATTCCTTGGGGATTTCTAAAAGTACCAAGACTTCATGGAAGAAAAGAATTAAGTAAGTCTACCTGTTTCCACAGTTTCAGTCTCAATTTCTTGTTCCTCTGCTACATCTTGCATCAGGTAAGTCTCATCATCATAAACCAGGACCTGAGCAGCGTAACCCTGTTCTAGTCTGGCACTAGGAACTGGTTCCACAACCACTGCTGGGAATTCAGAGACTGGCTCATTTTCCTATAGAAAGGAAAAAAAGGAAAGAAAAGAAAAAAAATTGCTCTAAATACTGCACTATTGAACTGTATGTCAGTATTTTCCTCTTACATTCTTACATTCTTTATGGAATAATGATTATAATTTAAAATATTTTTAAAAGAGATTTTCTTCCAAAGCAAGAGATTAAAAGAATAAAAGATAGTTATCTGCCATTAGAGGAGGCTTTCTAAATCTCAAAGATACCTTCCTGGGCTTAAGGACTTAAAATTTAAAGCACCCAACAGCTTAAGCTATTAGAAAAGAGCACACTTTCTAATGAAGACACTCAGCTGTGGGAAGTGTTTCTCCTCCCTCTGCTTGATAAAAGTTAACAAAGGCTTTGACTATGCACCGCAAGATACCTACATCTGACCTGTGTCTTATGAACACATGTTTTGGGTTAAGTGCATAAGTTATTACAGAAGAACTGACTACTTCAAAGCCTATATGCTCATCTCTACTTATTTAAGGATGTCTGTAAAAATGTCTGTAAAAGCATATATAATGAGTTATAGTGTTGCAGAAGTAGAACCCTGCCAGACTTACTTTATTGAAAGCTATAGAAGACTAGAATATTTTTCTTATTTGTTGCTAAGAATGCAAAATACAATAAAATATGCTGTGCTGGCTAACTTTAAAAGAGGTCCATGTATTGTTCTGCTCAGCTTGTTCTATATCTCAAGACATATCTGAGATCTTTAAAGAAATATAATATAATTTTGCAAACCCAGTCTACAGTTGTACTGCAGACTTCAAAACTTCCTGCTTTCACTGCTGTGATAACAAAATCTTCTACTAAAAGATATTTGAAAAATGGCTGCACTCTTCCTCCTTACACAACAACCTCAGTTCCATTTCATTTGTTTTCCCAGCAAGTTTACAGTGAAATTTTCTTTCAAATTAAGATAAAATGTTTCAAAGTTTGATAGTAAGTAAGTGCTATTTACTTTTCTAACCTCTTGATTTTTTATTTCATTGCTGTCAAACTCCAGGGCAGGGCCTCCATTGTCAATCACTACTGATGTCATGGTGCATCCCCCGAAGATTCTTTGAGAACTGTTATCTCTCTCGAAGATAGTAATGCTGATAACCTCAGGATATCAAAGGCTTGAATTCACAATCCACTGCTCTTAAGCAGCTAGGCAGAGGTTGCTGAAACACAAAATAATTTTAAGTTATTTGCATCATTTATACTCAAAAGTCTTCCGATGTTTATGAAATCTCTTGCATGCTGCATCTCTACATCAAAGTAGGGCATTAGCAAACACTGAGATCAGTGCTCTATAATAAAAGTCAGAATTTGGCCCTGAAACATTTTTAATAAAGCCCATCCATTAGAAGGCTACAACAATCACTGAGGTCTGCAAGAAAACAGGACCATCTAATACACATTGAAGAAAAAAATTATCAACAGTACTTCAATGGGCAAACTCAACAGGTCTGCTTTTCAATAGCAGGAAGCTGGCTTAAATGAAACTAATCTTGCACATTTAGGGAAATGCTTGTTTGGATTCATATAGACTAACTAGGCTTCCTACAGGCAAGGTTACAATAACAAAAATTACAAATGCTGATCTCCCCAGCCAGATGCAAACTAAGCAAGGAATAAGATAAATTCCAAAAGAAATAAAAAGTACACACAATTTAGAAAAAAAATAAGGCTTTTTTTGCTCACATAGGCACCCTACTTTACATGACAAAGGACGACTCATACCTAACTATATTTAATTTGTAACAGCACAAACCCGCCACCAGTTGCTACTTTATTTTCCATTGTTTAATTTGTAAAGCTAGCACCACTTTTTGATGAAGAAGATAGCTAAGACCTCCTCTGCACCCCAGACAAGACTTAGACTGAAAAGTCTTTAGCAGGCATACCTTGGAGCCATATACACCTGTCACCCTCCAGACGTTTAGAACAAAAAGCCTACTCCTTACCTATTAAATATTCCAAAAGTCTTTAAATTCAAAAATATGTAAAGTAGAAAAACAACTGTTTATGAATACATTAAAATAATCAATCAGAAGAAAAAAATTAAAAATCCATTTTGTTGCAAAACTTTCTCTTCTTCTACAGTTTCCACTGATATACACAATAGAAATATTTCCAATGAATCATAACCCAAAATAGAAGTCCAAAGAAATTAAATTGCATTTCAATTTGGAAGCACAGATGTTCCAACCTGTTTCAAACATCAGCATTATTCCTGCAACTCAGACGAGTAGCTACGTGAACATACAGTGCTTCATATGGTACCTCTGCTTAAGCACTTCACAAAGTTAATTTCATTCTCATGCAGAATATTAATGCAAACAATCAATAATAATAAATATTAATGCAAATAAACAATCATACACTAGACCACATCTATTGTATATTTATATTTTACGTACTATAATCCCACACAGGTGGCCAAGTAACTGCCAAATTGCAGCAACTGAAAACACTCAATACTGTTTACAAGATCAGGTTCTCTCAAAAACATGTTATTTCTGTCTCCTAGGTTACAAAAGGTTTAGATTACTTTTATGCTGATCTATCTCTACATGAATCACAGATTTCCTACAGAAATGAAGGTAAGGTGATGTGGGAACATAAATGATAATCCTCATTTTCCAGGTGGGACAGAAATCCTAGTAAGGACCTTACAGGGGAAAGAAAGTACAGAGAAGAATGTGAGATGCTAAATCTCAGCATTCATTAAAAGAATGGTATCTCCAGACTGAATACATGAAATAGTCCATCAAGGTATTCAAAGTTTTTATAGAATAGAATTTGAACTTCATACTGACGTTCAGCAATGTTTTCAAAACTCTGCCAGGGCAGAGAAAACAACAAGCCCACTCATCAGCAAGCAAGAAGGTAAAAGAGTTTCAGTTCAGTCTGGTTTGGAAGTTCTAAGTTAAAGCAGACACTCAAACACACCCACACACCTCCATGTATGTGAGATTCCCACAGACACAGCCCTTTCTCAATGAACCAGCATTTCCCTTCTTCCCTTTCCCTAAGCACTATGTCTCTATAGAAGACTTCCTGTTTCTCCCTCAAAGTTCAGTAGGACACTGAATCTATTCCCAATCTTCTCTCTAGTAAGTCCCAACTCATTTGATTCCTGTAAAAGGAAAACACTGCACAGTCACTTCCAGGAATCAGCTCAGAAATTCACATTTCCCAAGACTAAGTGAGCCAAAAACGCCCAAAGACAATTAGACCCAGACTCTTAAAGTAAGAGATGATTCAGGTTTGTAAGAGACTAGGCAGTCCCCAGTGATACAATTAGCCAGCACACAAGCTGCTTCAAAGTACAATCAGTTTTGAATTACAGAACAGAAACCCGAAGAAAGATTAAAAATAAAAACAAAAAATACACACTACCAACTTAATTCCTCTCTCTCTGGATAGATGCTTACAATAAAGCAAAATACAGAATAACATCAGAAGAGAAAAAAAAAATCAACACTTCCAATAGAAATCACCAAATCATGTTGTTACAGTTCTGACCTCCTGTTCTTCCTGGTAGTGGAAAATTCAGAGAAAAACTAGTTCTGGAACATTTGGAAAAACCCTTACAACCACAAAAAACATCCTTGCTGTTATTTTTATACATATCTCATGGAAAAACAAAAATAAATCTACATGCTCCCCTCACCAAATAATAGAAAACAAAACCCCAACCAAACTAAAAATTCTGAATCTTGGATACTTTGCCTCAACAGCAAGAAGTTTCTAACTATTCACCACTACAAAACACACAACAAAGACTCAATTTTTTTTGTAACTTTCACTGGTCAAGACAACCAATTAGAGCAAGTCTTCGGAGGCTACAGGGCACTTGTCATAAAGGCTGCAAAATACCAGTTCATTCACCTATTGAATAGTACATTTATCTGACCTACATTATGTATCCAAGTGTGTGCCTACAAGAAATCCAAACTGTTCTCGTATGTTTCTGGCAGAAAGCTTAAAACCACAGCAAATCACAACTGTGATGAGCTCATCCCACTAAAAATGTCGTAAGTTGATTCCCCTGTGCACAACCACCTATCAAATTAATGGGGAAGCAAACATGCAGCTCAACAGAATAAAAGATAATAAGTGAAAAACAGTGTGGAAAGGATGCTAGAGAAGGTCACCTCTTCTAGGCCAGACTTCAGTGAAGTTATTTAGGACTGATTTCAAAACAAAACTCTAAATATAAGTCTGCAAATAACTTTAGCACACTTTAACTATAAAAGAAACTAGCAAAAAAAAAAAAAAAACCTGAAAACACAATGCTTGAAAAATGATGTCCATACACAAAAACAAGACAAACACACAGAAGTCTGGGCAGCAGTGACCAGAGGCAGCTGCTCCTACAGCACTCAGAACCACCACAGGAGTACTTGGGACAACATCCCCCTTTTTTTCAGGGATTTATCCCAAACCCTGAGGAGAGATTTATGCAGATACCTACACAGATGTAGGACTCCAGCTAGCAGTAGCATCACACACAGCTTTTTTTTTTTTTTTCCTCGAAGCAGCCTTCTTTTGATTCAACAAAAAAAAAAATAGTTAAGAAAGTTGGCTTGAAAATTAAGTTACTTGTACATGCAGAAATACACAGACCAAGATCACTGCAGAATCCCATTAACAGGAACAAGGCTTCCTAAGGGCACTAAGGTGTTCTTTCACAGGCAGAACCTCAAATACAGGAGAAAATGCCACTATCACTCTGACAGATATAAACCACAGCACACTCTGTAAAACATTTCATGCTGACTGAAAAGTCTTTATAAAGACGTTTTCCCAGATCATATTTACAGCTCTGGCTACCTGATTCACACTGGCACATGCAGAAGAAATGGAATACTGGCTTTCTTTTTCTGAAACTCAACAAGTCTAAGAACTAAAAAATTAAGTTACTGAAAAAGCTGCCTGAGCAGAAAAAAACAAAACCCTAGACTTCCTGCTGAAGTTTGTTGCAGAGGCTACAGCAACATTAGGATACAAAGTAAACCATTGCATCCACAAGGTCAGGGGAGCATGCAATCCACGCAGTTCACAGTACCTTACAATTTAGACCAAGCACTAAAATTTACAAAACTCAAATCAAAGTAAGGGATGGGTAAAGTGGGTAAAGCAGTCCTAGCCACACCACACTTTGTAAGTTTTCATACAAAAAAACCCAATAAATTTATTGCTGAAGGTACAGAAACTATTACTCTTGATCAAATTAATGATGCATCAAGTCCAGTAAAACACTAGAAGACCTCCTTCCATGCATATACAATTTGGTAATCTGAACATCCAAAGTTTGCTCAATAGCTAAAGCTGACGAGCCTCAAAACATGTAAGCTTATAATGACTTAGAAACTATTAACGTTCTGCAAAAAGCTTTGTGGCTTCAGCAGGCTTCTTCTGGACCTTCCTGCATCTCATCCTATTAGCTTTCTTCCCACTGCTCTCTATTTAAAGATACCTTGTAACCTTCGCTTCCCTCCGACAGAAGTCTCGCATACTTTCCCTTAATTTGCAGCTCTCCTTCCAGCAAATTGATTGCTGGTCCTTAACAATCACTTCACTCCCCCACACGCCAGAGTAGGGAGGGATTATTCATCATTTTACATACTAAAGCAGCAGCGACGATTAAATTAAATAGTGAGGATGTAGGTTTAAAAAAACAAACCCCAACACAGACCCTCTAAAAGAAGCAGCGTGCAAAAATTCCATAATTAGCTTTGATAGCATATTCCAGAGGTCAAAAACTTGTAAGGTTTGATTTAGACAGCTTTATGAAGGTAAAGTTTGAGTTGCTTATGAGACTATTGAACATAAATATGTGTGTAACAGTCTAAACTTTAGGCACCTTCTGAACAAGATATTACTGAAACCTGAGAGATGAAGAGCATGGCACCAACAAAAGAACCATCCTTTTTCTAGCACCTTTCCAAAAGCAACTAAGCCTGTCCGCTAGAATAGATGGAGTGAGATGAGAAGGAAAGGCAATAAGGACTACACCTGCTTTTAAACGTACAGTAAGGTTGTGCTAAGTTAAATGACTAAAGAAAAGTCACAAGAAAGGCAACAGCGAGCAGCCACAAGGGAGGGAGCAGGCAGAATGAAAAACTGAATTATTCAAGAAGAGGGAACACATCCAAAAAGGCAACAGATAAACACGAGCCGGGCTCACCCGGCACGCTGCTTTTCAGCCAGACTCGCGCTGTTTATCGGCGGGGCGAGCGGCGCGGGGAGCGGGGCGAGCGGCGCGGGGAGCGCGGCGATCGCGGGGACGAGGCACGGCAGGGGCGATCACGCATGACAGCGAGTGTCCAGCACGCCCGGGCTGCCATGTTCTCCCCGTGTAAACAAGGCGCTGCCCCTTGGCGCTGCCCCAGCCGCCTCCCCGCTCCGCCTCCGCGCCGCTCCCCGCGCAGCTCGGTCCGGCCCGGCCGCGAGGCCACGCTGCCCCGGGCTGTTTACACTGACAGCGCCCGGCACCGACCCCCGAAACCGAAACGGTGCCGGCGGCGGGTGGGAGGCGCCGCCGGAGCGAGCCCCGGCCCCGCCGCCTCCAGGCCACCCCACACGGCCC
>JANRMJ010000088.1:9383501-9400847 GCA_025584955.1 Alethe diademata
CCCGGGCCGGGCAGCGGAGCGGGGCGCGGGCGGGCCCGCTCCGAGGAGCGGCTCCTCGTCATTCCCCGCTCCTCGTCATTCCCTGCTCCCCGTCATTCCCTGCACCTCGTCATTCCCTGCTCCGCATCCCTCGCTGCTCCCCGTGCCCCCAGCCGAGAGCAGCCCGCGCTCAGGGAGCGAGGCTGAGGGAAGGAAGGACGCGCCGGGCTGTCGCTGCCCCTCCGCCCTGGAGGAGCAGGTGCCTGCGCCCACAGCTCGCTGCGATCCCGCGGGCGCGGTGCTGTCCCGGACTGTCCCGTGTGCCTGAACCGGTTCCAGGCAGTGTGCTGTCCCGGCAGTGGTGCTGTCCCGGACTGTCCCGTGTGTCTGAACCGGTTCCAGGCAGTGTGCTGTCCCGGCAGTGCTGAAGCGCCGGCCCCCGGTTCTGCCCCGCCGCAGCCGCCTCACGGAGCGCTTGGGTTTGGAACCGGAATCGTAATCCGGCTTTTGTTGTACGAGATGCGCTGTCGGACTCTGCTCACGAAGCAAGTATGCGTCGAGACTGTCTTGGTCTAGCGTGAAGTTTTGAGCAGAATTTGTCTTCTTTACAAACACTGGGCTCCAACCATTATGCCCTTCCTTGGCATTTCACAGGAATAAGCAGAAGAGCTTTAGCTGAAGAGGAGGCATTACATTTTCATTACAGACAGAAAGAAACCCCTACATTGCCAAGGAGATTTTCTGCAAGGAAAAGCCACTTTCTGTAAGGAGCTCTAGGATGATGGTTTTGTTCACTCTGATTTGGGCCCCCTGTGCCCTTACAGTGCAAGGGGATGATTTAAGGATCTCCCTTCCGACAGGAGCCCAGCCCCTGTGACAGCAGTTCAGCCGCACACATCTGCTCCTCACCTCCACCTGCATGCAAAAGTACCTCTGCTACGTCTCCATTTCCATCTGACCATCCACATCTACTGCTCCTTTGGCACTCTGTGCGCCTCCTGCTTCACCAGCTCTGATTTCCAGTCTTCAGCTTCTGCCTTATGCATGTTACCACCCACTGCTCTACTGCTCTTGCTCCTTATACATTTGAACTGAATATTTCCTCCCTCTGCATTTTCAGGGCATCAGCTTCCTTTCCTAAGGAAATTAAATTTTTCAAAGGTCTTTAGGCTCTGGAATCTGACTGACATTTACAAGTTACATACAATTTGAGTTTTCCAGGATAAGTAACATGTGCAACTGCACGTATGTATAAAATTTTACAAATTTTACTCACAAACATCTCCCTGAGATTAAAGATAGCCCTTAAAAAATACCAGTCCTGTGCCCTGAAGCATGGAAACATTGGTGATTCTTTCTTTCCAAAAACATGTCAGGCATTACTAATAATAGATGGTGCTACCAGCAGCCTCTTATGTAAGTGGCTACTACTGAGGTGTAAATTTACATGAGCTCTGTAGTAAAGCGCACACTATAGCAAAATTGAGCTTTTACCACACACTAAGCCTGCCAGACATGTAGTAGGGCATACTCTTGGATGTTGTCAGTTACAGATTTTGCTCCTAGTTTATATTAAAAAAAAAAATTCAGTTAACTGTCAGCTCTTTAAAGGATGAGGTATCACTTTTAGGTCTTACAAAGCCCTCACAGGAAAAAAAGAGGTATTACACTGTGAGCTGAGAGCTCCAGGATTATTGCTGGTGGAAAAGTCCCAGATGGAGGTGGCTGTTTTGACACACTACTGATAACTGTGACAGGTCTTTAATACCACTCCCAGGCAACACTGCAAATGCTGACTCCAAAAAGAGCCACTGGATATCCACTTCATACATGACAGAGGGAAAAATGTTCCCCCAAATCATGGGATCACAGAATGGTTTGATTTGGAAGGAACATTAAAGATCCATCATCTAGTTCCAGCCAGCTCTTTGGGGTTATTTTTGCAGGGATGTGTGACCTAGTTAGAGGTGTGTAAATTTGTTGATTCACATATTTCTGTTGCCAAAGATAAACACTGTAGGAGAACAGATTATGGGACATAGGGAATGGGGCTGTGGCCAAGCCTCATCCCTAATGGGATGTATGAGACAGGTGGACAGCACTGAAGGAAAAAGAAGCATGGAATGCTGATGTGTAGTGAGCAATCACAAAAGAGTAAAAGGGCACACAGAGGTTACACACGGGAGAATAGTATAAAAAGTTGTACTGGGGAATAATAAGGGGCTGATGCTTAAAACTCTTCTTGGTGTTGGTTGTGTGTCCTTCATCAAAATAGATAATAAATAGATAAATAAAAGTTCCATCTGTGAAGAATTCCAGATCCAACAGAATTAATGCAAAGTTTCAGACTTGCTGCTGGGTTTCTGTGCTGTGAAGACACATGACTAGAGTCAACTTAACTCATATTTACGTATACTTCCTATCTACTCCCTTGATTTTATTCATGCTGTAAGCTCCTAAAGCAGCTTATATTTTATTATAAAGGCCTTTAAATTGCATGTTTAAACCTCATGTTTTCTGAATTCCTTCCATCTCAATTACAGTTTTCCCTTAATATACAACTTAGAATAAAATAAAACAAAACCTCAAACCAAAAAACCCAAGCACATACCTTCCTTTCTTTAAAGCCACAGTGCTACTTTGCTTGTAAAAGTAGGTAAGATCATGAACCTTCTGATCCTCAGCAGGGGTTGTAGCACCATTAATTATGTGGGAGTTACATGATTTGAGCAGGAGAACAATGCAATGCTAAAACAAACCTCTTGCTGGCAGAATTTTATTCTTGAACAAATTTATCTTGCTTTGAAAAAAGGAAAGAATTACATAGAAATAAAGGACGAAGTGGCTTTTTGCTGTATGTTAGACTTTAAAATACAGCAGTTGCAATAATTTAGAAAGAAAAAGTTAGAATCCATATGAAAGAGGACTTTACCTCATTTTCACTTAGAAAATACATGGGATGTACATGGCATGTTGGTTTTATTATTTAAAGGTAGCACAAAACAGAATGCCTGCTTCTTATACAGGGAAACAGTTTGGAAATTGTGAAGAAGAAATTCCATACAGAGGCTAACCAGTTTGTTTTCAGTTGTTTTGCTTTAAAGAAAAAAAAATAAAAAACAATTGTCCTCGAAGACATTTTTGTTTTTCGTAGGATAATACTTCAGCACTGAAAACTACTTTTCATTTAGGAACAGCCAAGCTCTGCAATTCACATTGACCGTGGCGAGTAAGGATATCTCAGAACTGGTATAAAGCACAAGAGTCTAGGAAGAGATATGCAGGAAGGGAGTAGGGTAGAAAAGCCATTAAAGGTTTCTCATAAAATAAAAGAAAGTCCCTTTCTGTTGGTTTATAACTAGAACTGAGTACTTTGTGTAACTTCCTGCTGCTGCCAGTACTTGCAGTAAGTCAAGAGGGGGATGAGGCTGTTATGGTTTTGATTTCATAGAACTTCATTAATAATTTAGATTATAACAAAGACATTCACATCCAGCCTCATTGTGTTCCCAGAGGCAAGAACTGTCAAGCCTTGAACACTTACTCCAGGTTTGGCTCCTTTCACTTCATAAGACCCTCAGTATCAAATATGCTGTGCTGGAAATTAGTCACTTACTAAAACAGTGGAATGAAAAGTACTTGGATTTTCTACAAACAGCAAATACAAACAAACAAATATCAGCAAACCCCAAACAAAACAAAAAAAAAGCCAAAAAACCAAAAAATCTTGAGTCATTTTTTCCAGTGTGAGAAAAGCATACATTATTAATTTCTTCCTGTATTGTTCAGCTCCAATGGGGCCCCACTGGGGATGAGGGATTCTTTCTCTGTCCCAGGTTTTAGTAATCTTACTGCTTTTGATTTACTGCCCTCTTCTGCTTGATGATGTGAGTTGTCCAATGGTTAATTATGCTCAATTAGTCCTCACTGGAGAATAACATTTCCCACTGACTACTCAGAAAGAAGATAGCTGTATACAGGAAGAAGAAAGCCAGAAAAAAAAACCAAAACACATTGCAGGGGGGTGATCAATGAACCTCCATGGGCCTCAGTAACTTAATTACATTATAGAGATAGAAACAGGAAAAATGATTTTGATACATATTACTGCCTCTCTTCTTCCACTTCTCTGTGTTTCCCCCTTTAATTGGTTTGCATACCAGAGTCAATGCTGAACTGAGAAGAAGCTGCACAGGCAGCTGAACTTCCTGAGATAAAACACAATTGTTATACAACAATGTATAACACTTTTCCTAGGGCACAAGCAGAGCTCACACATGTATTTTTTTAAAGATCTCTAAGTCATGACGGTTTTTAAATAAGGAAAACTATTTATCACTAAAAAAATCAAGATTTTTAGGTAATTAGGAGGCTGGATCTGCACATGAAATGTTATACAAATAATTAACTGACCACACAAAGAAGAGTTTTCTATTGCTCAGGAGTTTCCCACTTGTTATGCAGGAGCTGCTGGGCATTAATGAAAATCAGCCTTTCAGAGCTTGCTAGAGCCATCATTTCAGATGGGTAAAATATCAGGAGGAAGTGGAGAACATCTGCAGATACAGAAATGTTCTGTCCTGCTGCAAGGGGAATGGGGAGGATTCTTTTTGATAGACTTGTTGGACGACAGAAAGCACAAACATAGCAATATTATATCTGAGAACTGTTTATTGATAAAGAAAGATAAGTGTCCCTACCAAAGGGGGACAGAAAAGAGAGCAGAGAGAGGAAAAGAGAGCAGAGAGGGAAGCAGAAGGACAGAAGGTTGCCTCTGTGCCCCAGGGTGCTTCTTTGGAGTCAGCTTGGCAGATGGAGCTGCCTCTTGCATGTGGCAGGTGTTCAGGCTCCCCACATGTGTACAGCCCCTAGAGTGTTTTCCACCCCATGCCAGAAAATGGATTTCTAGCATATGTTGAGGCATAAATAAAAATTAAATTGGTTTCTCTCAATAAACCACAAGCAAACCACGCTGTTTCAACACACTGTTTCAACACACTGTTTAATTACCTGTCATTCAAGCAAGTAGCAGGAATAACTCCAGAACAGAAACCTACAGTTTTAGCCCTCTTCCCCCTCCAGTAAAGCTGAAGGAGGCAAAATCTCCTGCAGCATCCCAAATAAAGGAGTAATGCCCAGAATGCAAGAGAATCCAGTTACCCATGGTGGTGTTGATGCCTGTTGCTTGGGAATGGAATTAACTTCCATCATCCTGCACAGCCTCCATCCTCTGCAGCAGCTGAGCAGGGCAAGAAAGAAAAGCACCCAACCAAGTAATACCTTTCCAAAGAGCAGAATTATCTGTGTCACAGCAGGGATGGCACTCCATGGAAATGTGCAGCACACAAAGTGAGCTCCAATGTCCTTTTACATAAAATTCCTTCTGTCCCTGTTTGGCTTCACTCACCCTCTGTGTGCCTCAGTCCTCTCAGCTCTCCTCTCAATCTTTCCTAACCACCCACAGGGAGGAAACAGCACCTACAGTAGCTGATTGCAGCCATAAAAGTGCCACAGAGCTGCATCATGTATTTGCTTATCTGCTGACTATCACTACAAGTAATTTATTTTAGCTACTGATCTCCTTATTCATCACTCAACTTTGTGCTCCTCCCACCTGCCTGGTAAAGCAGAAGTTGTGGTGCCTATGTGGCTCAAAATTTTTGAGGGAAAGAGCCCACCAGGTGAGGAAAAGAATCACAGCACATTCTTGGCTGGGTTAGAATTCACTGGGATTTTGGTTTTGGTTTGGGTTTTTTGTATTTTTCTTCAGTTCCAGAAAAACAGATTTAAAAAGTAGTATCACATCATCAAAGCCTGTTGCACAGACATAAGAAATCTTGATTATTTTACTCTTAGATTTTAAAAGTGCTGAGTACCAGCTTGCAGTTCAAATTATGATTTTTAGTGATTGTGTTTTGAAGAAGCAAATTAAAATAAAATTGAAATTCTATATCTACATCGACACAGGCAAAAAGTAAACCTGAAATTGTTAGATGGACTTTTTTATCTCCAGAATTTTAATCTCTGTGAATAGCTGCCAGCAGCAGCAGGCTGTTCACCCTTCAGAGAGGTGAACTAGAGGGAATAACTGGCACTAGGGGGAGGTGAAAATCCTTACCAAGCTGTTTTCACAGATCGCTGCTGACAGCAAAGGAGCAATGTGCAGTTTGGACAAATTCTGGAATCTCAAGCTTTGGAATCTCTGGCCTGTGAAGTGTATTCATTCTCAAGACCAAACCTTTCCTCTGATCTCCTTTAGTCTTGCATTATGTCTGTTCTCTGATGTGGCATTATTCTCCTTAATGATCCATTTCATCAATATCTTTCAACATTTTCCATGGTTCATAACAGCCTTTGAGTAGCAACTCAAAAATTCACTTTTTTGAAAGTGATGGACAGAAAAATATTAATTTATGTGGTATGCAGACTCATACTGGCAAGCCTGAGACAACGATGGCCAGACCTCTGTCAATTACAAAATATCACTGTTGTTACTTGAAAATAATCAAGTGCTGAAGCAGACCATGCTGAGCTGTATATCCTCTAGTTTGTTCTTTTTTTTTTTTAAATTAAAAAAGCCTAAGCAAAACAAAAGCAAAAAAAAAAGAGAAACTCTGGCAAAAAGCATGTGTACAGGCTATTCCGGGACTCTCACATTTTTTAAAAATTGAAAGGATTTGGAAATCATAGTTTGTGATTCAATCATTCAGGCAGCTGTTCCAGTGGGCAAACATATTTTGCCATGTACCAGAGCAGTTTCACAGATAAAGAGCCATTCAGAAAAGCCTACCATTTCAGAAACCCTACTGTTAGACAGAGTTAAAACAACTTCTTTTACTAGGAATTAGTGAAAATGAAGAAATAGAACAATTAAGTGCATACATCCATCACAGCATGTTTAATCTACAAGATAAATAGACTCTTATCCAACAAAATATCAGTCTAAGATTTTTATTCCAGTAGCTTTGTCTACAAAAATTGCTTTTAATCACAGAGGCTTTATCCTTTAAGCAGAAGGCTGTGGTTTGTCTTCTTGAAGCTCAGGAGCCTGCTTTTGCCTCTGCATTATTCCAGTTTTTTCTAAGTAGATCCAGAAGCAACAGGCTATATTTTTGTTGGAACACTATTCTAATTTGCTTTATGATGGGGGAAGGAGCATGTGCTGCTTTGTGCCGTGGGTAGGAATGTCATAATGCTGTCATTTCCCTTTCAACATTTTCCAAACTTCTGCTTGAAGAGAAAGGAGTCAGACACACCTTATGAAACACACTTTCTATATAAACAGTGCATAATATACCTTATTAGGCTCTGGTTTAGAATCATTGCCATTCTGTGATGGCTGCAGGGGGGTCTCAGTATTTTATCTTAGATTCACACTTGTGCACATAGCACAATGGGAACACAGTGGCATACAAACCTTTTATTCATAATAAATGTATTTTTAATTAAGCTAATACTGAGAAAACAAGGTTTTTAGCTATTCAGTTTTTTCTTAGTCCCTAAGAATGCCTGTCCATTTGAACACTTGTTGCATAGCCCTTCACAGGGGTTTTTCTCTGTGTGCAGGTGCTAAGAGACAGGCTTTGCCATGGCATAAGAGGTCTGTGATTTGTACCAGTTTGAAGGTTTACACCAAACCTCTGTGTTGTTACACTACCACTACATGCAACACAGAAAGACCCCAGCAAGCTGAATGAGATTTGGGAGGAGCAGAGCCCAGCACACCCAAGGCAGAAGCCACCACTTTGATACAAGATGACAACACCAACCAGTGCTATTTTTTGATTGCCATGCTATAAAGTACCTACTGCTTGTGAACAGGTTTTCTTCCCAAAGCAGGACCCTTAAAATATTTACTCCTGGATGTTATTGTGCAAGGAGTGGTAGCATCTGAAATGTTTATGCAGGGGGAAAATTAGATCATGTACAGCCAGATGTCCTATGCTTACAGTCACAGGAGCAAACACATTGTTATTTTCCCTGTGATCCAATTTAAAAATGCTAACAAGTATAATATTTTGTATAATTTATGATGTATAATATTTTGACTTGATTTCAAAACCTTTTGCTTACATTTTAGCACAGAATATTACAAAGGTATAACTATGCACAACAGTTTGGACCAAAGGTAAGAAATCACTGTACATATCAAGACAACAAAGACATAGGAGGAGTTCTTCTGGCATGGTTTAGTTAAATCTACTGCTTCTCTTAGCACATGTATTTAGGACATGCTGAGTGGCTTGGCTGGATGCTACTTTCTACAGCAGAGATGTTAGTCACAGAAGCATTTCTCTAGGCAGCAGAAATCATCTCTTGCAGCACTGGATACTGGCTGTGATGACCAGTGTGTGGTAGGACAAACTGCACAGTTTCTTTTGTATCTTCAAGGAAGAGTATGAGGTTTCACACAGGAATCAGCTGGTTGATTGCCACAAATATTTGCATTAAATTCACAAAGGCATCCGCACTGCTTACTGGAAAAAAAGAAAAAAGAATCTGATTTAGAGGAAGCAAAAATAAATTATGTTTAGCAACAGACACAAATCAGCAGGTCATTTTCTTTGTAAGCATTCAAAGCACACTGTAAATGTGCTTGCAGGTTACCAGTTAAGTGAATTACAGAGTACACACAGCACTGATGTGTAAATCATGCTTATCTGATGGCATAAGTGAATTTCCCTGCATGCTGGACTTCTACAAATAGCTACATGCTTAACTTTAAGCACAAGGTAAACCAATTGTTTTTGTTGAGATTACTGGTACAAGCAGTTCCATAGCAGCATCAGTCTGGGCCCAATAACCACACTCAGTGGAATGGCTGAATATCTTTACTAAGGCATGCTCTGAGCATCAACTTAGGGCTTTATCTGAGGATTGAATCCATTATTACTTCCTCTATCCCTTCACCAATAATCTGTAATTTAAAAAAAAAGCAGTTAACTAGGTAGTGATTTGCTTCTCACATTTCTCACATTAACATTCTTTTAATTTCATTTTCTTTGCCTTTAATTCCTTAAAAAGTATAATGCGTTTTAATGCAAAGTCAGAGATAAGCTTCATACTCCAAAGTGTTTACAATCAAAACACCAAAAAAAAAAGGCACAAAAAAAAAACTAAAATAAAAAAAAATCTTTTTTGGGAATGAATGTGGTTCTACACTCGTAAATTGGTCAAATCACAACCAGTAATCTTCCAGTATCAGGTAGTAAAATATTTTGTAAAACTTCTCCCCCCTGCCAACAACATCAAATTGAAACTCAGTAAGAGGTCCTTTTGTAAACTTGTGTTGCTACACTCATATAAAAAGTAACTTTTTTTCTGTCAAAAAGAGTCCAAGCAGTTTAAGAAGAATTGAGTGGACATGTACACTAGTAGGAGATGAATTTATTTTTTCGTCTATTTTCAATTTGTTACATCAAAGATGTTTCCTACAGCTTGCCTTCCCTTCACCTTTTCAGTTACTGTCTCTGCCTTCATTAATTGAGTTGGCTATAGAGGGTATTTGTTGTCTAAATCAAAATCTGGAATAGCAACCATTTGTAGGGTTGTCAGATGTTTACAAGGAAAAAAAAAAACCTCAATTGCCTTCTCTATACCTCAGCATTTCTGTGTTCCAGAGCAGAGAGAATTTCTTGGTTATTTGGTTTTCTGATGTGGTACCCTCAGGTACCCTTAGCTTTCAATTTGAGCAAAAAATAAAAGCCTTGAGAAGCACATGCTTGCAGTTTTTCTGACAATAAAAAAAATAAAGCCACATGAGAATGACACTAGCAAAATAGAAAAAATATTATATTCAGTATTTTTCATTACCACAAATTGAAAGTGCAGAGAAACTGATAATGAAAAAAAATATTTAAAATAAAACAGTCCAGAGGGCTATTGCTTTATTGTATAGAACAATAATCCAGAAGTAAATATATATCCAGTATATAATTTAAACCAAATATCCAAAGAATATTTTTGAAGAAAGCTACAACTCTCAGGTTTTTATCCAGTTTACATGGGACTAAGATAAAGCTATAAATAAATGCACAGCATGACAATTGATCTAGGATTTGCTCCCTAGGCTCTAAAAGATGCTGGCAATGGTTCTCAAAAAATAAGAATACTTCAATAAAGTTCTTTTTTGTTGAGAGCTGAAATACAAATTCACCATAACAGTGCATGTGCACTTACCACATGCTGCAATTGCCACTAACTGAGAACAAAAGATAGGTGAACAGCAGAAAACCACATGCTGCAACTGTACTGTGTACCTTTAGGGCTCCTTAGCAACTTCTTCAGGTGTCTTCTCCTCATCAGAATCTGAAAATAAAGACAGAACACCAGTGAGAAACACTGGAAATTATTTATTCAATGATAAGTTGTCAAATAAGTTGTTTTCCTTAGCCTAAAGGATCCTTAGACTAAAGAGATAGAATTTACAAAGCTGTATGAGGTATGCAGACATTTTTCCTTTTAGCTTTTTAATTCTAATTTTCAAAGAGTTTAGAAGCCAAACTTCTAAACTCCTGCTTAAAATCTCCACAGTGATGATTCTGACACACATTTTTCTTTGCATTCAATTACATCATTCAACTTCAATAGCAACATGAGATTGTTTATGGTTCCATCAAAGCACTGCAAGCTTTATTCACACCACATGCACTGTATTTTTCTTTGCACCAATGCCATTTAAGAAAATTCTGTCTTTCAAATCAAGACAGATGTTGAAAAAAATGTGTTACATGCAGCACAAGGAGAATTTCAAAGTTCACATCTAGCCACTTTCTGAGCAAGGCACTGAGCTCACCACACTACTGCACAGCACATAATTTCAAAATGAGATTTTCTGCTGACACTGTGACGCCAAACAGAGCCAACACTGCATCACTTGGGCTCTGCATGCCCTTCCTTGTCACTGTCTAACTTTTCCTCATGGGCAGAAGATGCTGCAGCATCCAGGATTCTACTCACAGATTCTATGAATCACATTAAAGAGATAATTGTCTTCCCTTTCCATTCCCCAACATGAGGGTGAGCAAGCAAGGCTCACAAAGCATGAAGTACCTGCCCAACACATATGCTTGAAGTAGCTGAAGACAACAGAATCTATCAGATTATTAAATTTTATCCTGCAAACAAAACTTTGCAAATGAAGTTCCAGTCTACCTCTTTCCAACCTATGAACCTATAAACTTGAGCTATTTTCATGTATTTAAACATAGGCAAATATTCTCTAATGTATACATTATCTCTTGCAGATACTGCTGCTTTGTTTTCTGATTTCTGTCAAATTCATAGTACATTACATTCCACATAACCTTGGAAAGACATCGTGGATAGCTTTAATGTAAAAATATTCCAGCATCAGGCTGCAAATTCAGGCTGCAATTCCATGATTGCCAACTAGCCATTTTTCAACACTCCTTTCAGCATAAAGCAATCTGTCTCTATAAAAAGCCTGTAATAGGTAATATTTAGTAACAGGCAGTCCCTACACAGATACACTCTGCAGGAAGACTGAACACATCACCCAGCAGTTGCATGTTAAATTTTACTTGAGTAAATTCTCTCATACCCTGTTCTTCTAACCTTCCTGTCAGAGGTCTCCATCATCACACTCTTTAACTGCTCAGTAGGAGGTTTGTCTCTTTCTTGTTTTATCCTGTACTAAGCTACATTAAACACAGCTAAGTAAACAGCTTCTTTCAATAAATGCAGCAAATTGCAGTTTTATGGAACTAGCATCCCATACCTTTGCTCAAATATCACCTTGCAGCTTGTCAAATATAGCACATTCTGAACATCAATTATTTCACTTTACTTTTCACAGTTCTTTCTGGAGTTTGAAGAAGCAACAGAAAAAGAAATGCTCAGGAATTGGCACTTTTGCCTTTACAGGGAAGAGCTATGCAACAGAAATAGTACATTTGAAATTTGGAACTTTAGATATTTTACAGCAAGCAATACTTGACATAATGCCATATATTCACTATGGTAACAAGCTGCTGGGTTTCAGTTTGTAACATCAAACATTCAGCTTATATTACCAAAAATCCTTTCTCTGGCTGACAGTATTTAATTTTTTTTTTTTTCTGAGTGTTTTAATTTTTTTTGCACTAGGAAGAGTAGATCAGTAGGCAACTAGAGGGAGCAACATGGTCTTTTCTGCTTTTTAACAAAACCTCATTTCCTTTGAATGGGAATTGTGTTTATTTGTCATCTACATGAATACCTGCCTTGAAACCAAACATTAACCACTTGCACTGAAAAAATTGTCTCTGGTCTGAATTATTCCTTATGGCTATCAGAAAGGCAATCTAATGCAAAAAAATATGGATTCCTCCCAAGGTGTTCATCCATGTCTGTGTGGAGTAGCTGTCACTGCCTAAAATACCAAGGCTCTTGTGGCAGGCATTGCACTTTGAAAGCCTGTGTCTGTAGAATGGGTGTAGCATGTTTAGATAAAAAATTGCCCTTGGCTAGGGCACAAATCCCCAGCTGGTATTTGTATTTAAGTGGCTTTGCCATCCATCCCTTGAGCTGGAGTGGCTGGAGTTCCATAGGGTCCCCCTTCCTGGTGCATACTGCCCAAGTGTCATCTGGTGTTTTGGGCACCAGGAAATTAGGGAGTCTCCAACCTCCTGATGGCTACCCTGAGCACTCATCTGACACCAGAACAAATCTCAGCCTGCTTTTTGGGTGGTTTGGACATGTCTTGGAATAAACACTCTGTATTCCCCTCACAAGGCCAGCACATTCTCCCCTGTCCAAGGGAATTTCTGCAATCCCAGGGCAAAGTCAGATGAATGATGCCCTGGCAAGCTGAGAATGAACCCCTGCCTATCCCAGATTTGGGACTGACATTTGGGTCCTTCTGCAGGAGGAACATCAGACATGCTGCCTGAGCCCCTCACATCCTCCCTTACTGATCAGCTGGTAGCACAAAGCCTTAAAAAGTTTAGGCATTTCTCCTTTGTGTCTCCCTGGATGTTAAATTTAACCCCAGTGCTATTCACACCCTGGGTTTTATTGTTAGTTTGTTTCGTTGGTTTTTTTTTAAATCTGCATGCATTACATATTTTTTCAATCCAGTTTAATCTCTTGCAGTTGCTCCACTTAAAATCCTGCCGTAACACCCTATTTCATACAAGATATTTTAATCTCTGCCTGGTACAATGGTGACTCATTTTCCATAATCCTTGGATGAAGGATTTTCTGTCTGTTCAATTATTGCAAAATTGTTAATAAGCCTGTCATGAACTCTGCAGCAAATAATGCATGTAACTGAAATCACTCCTAACTTTTGTTAGTTCAAGCACTAAAATATTAAGCTTCTTTATTTTTTCAGAACAGTTGTAGAGGATTTACAACATCTTCACTGGTTCTGTGTTGTTTTCTGAATGATGATTACTTTGAAAACACGAAGTCCCTTCATGCAGTGATGATTATGATCCATTTTATCTATTTATGCCAGATTTCTTAAAATTTCTACAGGCTGTAACTGAACAAAATAATCTGAATTGTGCAACTGCTTCTCTGCAATGAGGACACATGGTATTTAATATTATGCTTTCCTCTGAATGCCCAGCTGCTTTATTATCCTTATAGAACAATACCACTCCAGCTCCTTAACATCTTTACCAAAACACCCACTTGCAGCATTCCTGGCAAATAGATGTCAGTCAAATGATAATTCTATCCTGAACTATACAATTTAAACCCTGCCAAAAATTGTCTAGTTTCCCTTCATATCCACAAAAGTGGGGCTTACTGAGCTCTTTCTTAATTCTCTGGGGGAAACTTCCCCATACACACACAAATCCTTCATCAAAAGCACTGGAGTTAAATGGCTTCATAATTTTCCTGCTTTATTTGGTGTGTTGTGCTTCCCCCCATCCTAGTAGGATATACTACTCTACAGAATATACAGAATATGACTCTACAGAATATACAGAATATTACTCTACAGTGTACAGAAGGTATATTTCACAGTTTCATACAAGGTGTTATATTGGTAGCAAAAATCTCAGCCTCTATGTATATAATTAGCTATTTTTTTTTCTGAAAAGTAGATTTTTTTTTTTCCTTAAGCTTTTTCACTGCTTACCTGGGATAAGTGGCTACATCACAGCATTGCTAACTACAGCTTTCCTGAATTTTGCCAGGCATTTATATATGCACCATAGCACTTACAGGTGTGAATTAGGAGCTTATCTTTCCTGTGATTTCAATAAAAGACAATATAAAAGAACTTCAAGCCTGAGAGGAATCAAACTAATCACATTTACTAACTGCAGTCGAGGGGCTTTGCACATTGCATCACCAGCTGTTGCCAAAGCCCTCAGAAGGATTTGGACACACCAGGGATTTTGAGGGCAAGCATCCCCAAAGTTAGGTAGAGCCACAACACAATGCACTACACAACCACCAGTGAATAACATCTGTGCAATACCCACCGCTGATGTGTAACAGGGAATCCCAACCCAATCCCAAAATACATCCTGCTCCTGCCCAGGATAGCTACAGACACTCCCAGGCAGTCCTCAGCTCCTCTGCTTTAGGAGACAAACATTTGGAGAAGAAATGCATCCTCCCAAATTGCACTTGCAGGAACAAAACATGACTGGGCAACATTACACATGCACCTAATGCAATAGCAAACTATTTCTGTTGTGGAAACACATCTGGCTTGAGTTGAATAAATACAGAAAAGGAAATTGACTTTACAGACAAAAGAAAATTGTGGATTTGTTTTGAAAGCTTGTGTTCAGCTATTTGCCTTTTTTGTTTTTTTTTTTTTTTTAATAAGGCAGCAGATTTAGGAAGCTTAAGTAGCTTCTTAGCACAATATCCAACATTTCACCTAGAAATCTAGAAATATAACTTTTAGGAAATTATCCCTATCATTTCAATGGAAAAAAAAAAGCACCAAAAACTGCTTCCTGTATAAAGCAGTAATTCCTGCAATCTTTAAAGACAATTTTTACAAGTTCTGAACTTGCAGCCCTGAAAGTGAGTGCAGAACTGTACATTTCTGCGCTCTTACAATAGAAAACAGTCCAAAGACAGGGTGATTCTGCATGCTCATGATGGTCAGTTTGAATTGTGTGAATATTTGTGAGCTCAGCATTCCCCCAGCAGCACAGAGTGGCAAGATAAGCAGGGACTTGTGTGCCCTGTGTGACTGACTCATCTTTGCTGCAGCTGATTGATAATAAAAAATAACACACCCAGATTGACTTTCTCCTGCTAATAATAAAGGAAACTCCCATGCAAGTGCATTGACTTCAGAACCCAAATCCTACTGCTTGCATAGTTTCTTCCCCCAAAGCCTTCAAGCTTTTAAAACAAGCTTTGCAACTCTCCTGGGGCAGTTTTTATGCAGGATCAGCCTGGAATTTTCTGGTGCAAATTTGGCCAGCTAACTGGCAGTCATGTCCTACCACCTAATAGAAAACATGCTATAAGATGATCTTGAAGCAAGGGGGCAGAAGAGATATAAACTAATCTGCACATTGTATTTTTTAATCTTACTGGATTTTAAGCTTCTACCTTGTATTTTTAAGTGGTTTTCTAAGTATGTTTTCTTTATTTACAATAGAGATGAAGAAGACAGCTGCGACAGATTTTAAAATGAAAGCTGTATTCAGTCTTTTCCTTGCTTGGGGAGAGGTGGGGATTCCTCCCAGCAGGACAGAAGTTTTATAACAAGACCATATAAGATAATCCCAGCCTTCTCAGGAGTACAGCCTGTATTCTTCCCTCAGTTTTGCATTTCCTTACCAAGACATTTAAAGCTAATGTACTTTGATTCTAATCCTAATTCTTTGATTCATTTAAAAGTGATCTTTCCAGATAGAAACAACAAAATTTAAACAGGCCCTAGTATACTGCAATTTTTAAAGTTACTTAAAAATACACTTTTCTGAGTGAATTGCTTTACTTAAAGCAGTATCCTTCATATGATGATTTTTTTTTTTCTAGGCAGTCAAGATGAGGCTGGTATCTGTAATGCTAAACACCAGGTTCAATTACTTCAAAAACATTCTTTGCAAAAGAATTTGGTTTTATAAAGCTAAAATAATACAAGTTAGCCAGCATGATACAAATGGAATCCACCTGGAGCACGCAAACCAAAGCTGGAGTGCAAAACAAGGCTTTGATATTTCAAGCTGCCTATAACATAACCAATGTCACACACTAATTCCAAAGTGGGGGAGGAAGGGGAAAAGTCGAATTGTGAATCTAGAAACAGTATTTTATTTACAGTCTTTTAGAGACCATCTTACATTAGAATGGTATGCTTTTGTTTACAGAAAGCTTCCTCAGTCAGGTCCATTGAAGGTCTCAGGGTGTCCCCTGAAATGTTAAGATAAGTAGAGCAAAATATTCCCAGGTCTTTTTCAGAGTTTAAAGTCCTGCTAATGGAAAACTGGCTTCTTCACCTCTTCACTCTGTTCATGGGGTCTCAAACCACATCAGTAGCGATAGGGGGAAATAATAACCACTGAGGCAGTTAAGAACAGAATAGGCAAAGCTGTGCAGCTGTCCCTGTAACATGACCAATTGGCCAGGAAGGTCCAGGGAGCTCAGCATGGAGGGATGCAGATACCCACCAGGAACATCCCACCACCAGGAATGTCACTCAGGACCATCTGAAATGCTCTCTCTCTCCTCTCTGGCATTTTATTCAGTGAACATTTAGGATTCCAACCAGCTAGAGCAAGTTACCCAACTTACTGCTTGGAAAGGGAAAACACTCAACGTGTAAACATTTGGCTTAAAAAAGAAAAGGTGGTTGACCACAGACTAATGCCTCTCCACAACACTGTGAAATCAGCACTTGGAAAAAATAAACTTTTTAGTTCCAAACAGAGTCAAGGAAAGAACAATTACTCAGAAAAGCACAGATTATTTTTCAGCCTGATCGCTCCTGTCCTTGAGCACACAGGATAGGAACTAGTGGGTGGCAGCTGATGAATTGTTTGTGGAACTGCCCTGGCCTGATCGTGCTGTTACTGGGACACAACATCAACCTCACCCTCCCTCACTGAGTCCATGGGCACCAGGAGTTTAGTCCCTCTGGCATTCCAGCTATTCCATAGGATGAGCACAAACCAAAGGCTCAGGTTCCCAAGGTCTTTGGGAAACCGATGAAGAAAGGAAAGCTGGGATTTCTAATAAACCTGCCACCAAACAAATATGACATCTTTTCCTTCTTGCAAGCCATCCACAAGCAATCCAGAAAAAAAAATCAATGAGGTCCAGCTGAGAGTCTAAACATGGCATTATGAAGCACATTATTAAGAATAAAAATTTTCATTACTCCATACAGAAAGAGAAACATGTTCAATCAGCCAAGCACATCACAGGTTGTTT
>JANRMJ010000088.1:9416653-9462022 GCA_025584955.1 Alethe diademata
GGGAGAGCGCTCGGGCTCCGCTCTCCCCGCTCGCCCTCCGCGTCCCGGCGCTGGCCGCCGTGAGGCACCCCGGGCTCCGGGAAATGCCCCGCGGCCGCTTCATTCATCGCTCGCCCTTGCAGCCGCCGTCCTGCCGGGCCGCCCACCCGGCGTTCGCTTCGTTTTTTTGTTCTTTTTTTTTTGTTTTGTTTTGTTTTGTTCTGCAACTCATTATTTTGCTGTAGACCATAACCGTGTTTCTTGGGAAGATTGCTTTCGAAGGAGGAAGTGGAGAAAGGATGAAGGTTTTGAAGTCTTCCCGAAGTTTTAATTTGCAGCCAACTCCCGTGGAAATTTGTCAATCGATTTTGCTGGGTGGCGGCTGGCGTATGGATGAGAGAACGTTCAGTGGAATTTAGGCAATAAGCCTGGTTTTCAGAATGGGGTTAAGATGGTCTACAGTCGGAATATCAGCAAAGTGTGCCAAATTCAGCTACATCTTAAGGAACTTTTTTCAGCTTTCATGCGGTGTTACAGGAACATTGTTTTTAAAGACTTGGGTTGAATTGGAAATGTCTTAAGTTTGTTAGTGAGCGACTTCAGTGGATTTATTTAGCAGATTCTGTATCTAGACCGAGATGTTTTCTCTCAGAAGAAGTCAACTTTGCCTAAAAATCTCATTTGTCTTTCAAAGAGACTTACATTACTATTTTGAGTCATTCTGAAGATCAGAAGTAAGACGAGTACTGTTGGAGCAACAGTAGTCTTAAGGCTCTGTGAATTTCTGCCACTTAAGTGAGAGGGATATGTGCAGACTTCTGTCACTTCTGTTTCCAAAATATGTTGTGAAAATGGAGCATGTAGAACTAGAAAGCCCTATGAACAGACATGTGACCATGGGACAACCAGTTTCAGTTAGGGTTGAAAAGTAAATATTATGAGCTATAAATCTGATTTCTGCTTTGAAAGATTCAGTCATGCTTCAAGTTGATATGCCCTTGTACTGAGTATGGAGTTTTTGATGTGTTACGGCTGTGAAGGATTTAGCCTTGCTGCTCAGTGATCCATCCTCCTTTGCATGGAGGATGGTTTGTGTGATTAGAGGGCACACTGAATCAAGGAGCTTGTCTGTATTTGAGTCTGAGCGGGTTTGGTTGGGTTTTTGTTTCTTTCCTTTTTTTTTTTTTCTTCTTTTTAATGTTTCCTTTTGCTTGGATGTGTCTGAGTATTTGTGTGGCGGGCAGGAACAAACGATGAATGAGTGTCTTTGGAGAAAGTGCTGGCTCAGCACCCTTGCATTCATAACTTGATTCAGGTTAGAAAAGGTGTGCCCCAGTGCAAGCAGATTTCTGTACGCCTTTTTTTTAACTGAAAGTTTTTAATAAAAATCGAGGAGTTTGGGGTATCTGGATAGGCTAAAAGCAGTTGTGTCGTTGTGATCTTTTCCTGTGTCTCACAGGGATGAGCCTGTGAGGCAGATGTGTAGTCTGGTATTTAAGGCTGCCTTGTGATGAGGTATCTTTATAACACATGATGAATAGAAAAGGCTTGAAGCTGATTTTCATCACACTGAAAATTTTGCTAATGAGCTGCTTGTCTGCCTAGTCACAGATAATGACTCTACTTTGTGAAGTTTTGGTTACGTGTTTGACTTGAATTAGTGAGACATCTTTTAGTAAGTCCTAAGAAAAATTATTTCCCTTCTCCTGTGCCTTCACACTCTCTCATCCTGCAGTCTCCCCTGTTCTACTCTGTCTTTTCTGGAGACTGTAGCACTTCATCCTCTGCCACCTCTTGTGTCCTGTGGGAGGCTGCAGAGCAGTAGGAGGAGCCGAGGTCTGCCTGTGCAGCTCTGAGCCCCCTGCCAGCAATGAGGTGGTCCTGGGGAAACCCTTGCTGACTCCTGGCCCAGCCAGGCCACATGTCCTGTTCAGCATGCCTGGATGAGATTTCTTCAACAGATGCTTTGGGAACTGTCCCAAATGTTACTGACAACATGCAGTACCCTACAGATATGTAGTTACTGGTACACAGGCTGTTAATAGGAGTATAAACCCATTCCCATTCTGATTTTCATGGAGATAATAAACACAGGAGCTAACTGGATAATGCCTTGTATTTTTTGCAAGTGAAGCATGAAATTGGGGTTTTTTCAATCTGTTTTGTGTGTGTTTTCAATTCCTGAGACCTAATTTCTCTTTTTTTTTTTTTTTTTTAAGGTGTATACCTGTAACACAAATATTACTAACCTGCCCAGCTTTGCATAGCAAAGGGCAATAATTAGCTTTTAGAGTTTGGCTTTTTTTGTTTGTTTAGTAGTAAGCATCCTGCATGGTCAGTACCTTTCTCATGTGCATGGGTTGCTCACAAGTCAGCATTTCCACTTACCTGACAAATTCTGGGTTCAGAAGCGTGTACACTTGCATGTTCCAACACAGTGTAACCAGACTAACCTCTTCTAGTCATTTTACAGGCACGTGGAGGTTCTGATAGAAACATTTTTCCATTTGAAAGACATTTTACAATTCAGAGTTCTTGTAGTACAGCAGGAAAGAGATCTGCATGATTAGGTTGAATAAAAAAAACACCCACAGGATTAGCAATCACTGTTCTCTTTAAACTTGCACTTCCATTTTAAAAAAGTGTCTAGCACATATAATTTTTATGCTTTTAACTATTTACAATTATCTCTACAAGTAGATGTTCTACTGCTCAGAGAATCTGAGGAGTTTAGAGCAAAAGTGAATCTCAACATCTGAACATTAAAATAATCGAGTTGTTATGATTCTTTCAAGCACACATAGTTTCTAGGCAGTCGAGAAATTGCTGGAGAAGAATTCAGGTGGAGGCAGGGGAAAGGGTAGAATAGTAAACACAGCATAGTAATGGGTAAGTTGGCATTTTGGTACACAGATGGCTGGATGCACTATGAAGTAATGGAAAAAGTAGTTTACTCTATTTCCTTCTCCACACCCCTTACTATCAACTATAGAACTAGTAGTTTAGGATGTATGAATGACTGATTTTTACTTTATTTTTAATTAAATGTAACTGATCAACATTCCTTGACTATTCCTGGCATTTTGCCACATTATTAATCTGCTATATCTAGTCAGGTACAGTTCATCAAGGATGTTCAGTTTTATTTCACAAATCCCAAAGATAAGTATTCAATTAAGTTTTCTTTGGATGTAGACGTTAAAGATATTTATTGACAAGGTGCTGAAGAAAAATTAAATGCAAAGCTGTTAGAGGTTCCATATATTTTGTGGAAGAGTTTTTTCAGTCCCTTGAAATATCAGGGTGAACTTCTTGGAGTTCTGGCAGACTGAGGTGATGTGAGTATTTTTCACCATGTGTAGTGAGTTTAGCCTTTAATGAGAAAAGAGAAAAAAGTCAAAGTATTTAAAAAGTGAAACATCGTTGTATTTTATGTCGGAAACAAGCAATGCAGTTGTGTAAGTTTGTTCAGTTCTTGTTTAAACAGTTTCACTGACTCACAACTCTTATTTTGTGCTGTAGAAGTAGTGTGCTGAGGAAGAAGATGCCTTCCTGGTCTGAGCTGGTGTATATTGCCTTGTGTGAAGATCAGAGTTTCCCTGTTCAGGACTGGGGATTAGCCATGGCCATTTTGACACGTGGAGGCTGTTCATCTTTCACCTCTATCAGTGTCCTTAGGTGCTGTGCAGGCTTGACTGGGCACAGCCAAAATCCACGTGCTCCAGTGGGGCATTGCAGTAACCAGCATGTCTGCTGCAGGACAGGGACATGTCACCTTCACTTGGTCGTTTTTGCCTTAACACTGCAGTGCTTGAGGGCATTGTGTCTGAGCTGGTGGTCTTCCTTTCCATGCTGGCTTTGACAAGTGTTCTGCTGAGTGATACAGGAACTTCCTGATGATAAAAAGCCTGTTGAACAGCCTCTCTTCAATGCCTCTGCTGTAAATATGCCAAGTCCCTCGTGCTGGGCCGTCTTCCTGTTTCTTCATTCCAGAATCTGCTCCCTGGCCCTGCACTTTGAAACTAGACAGACCAGTGCTTCTCCTTTACTAATACTTTCATCAGCATGAATCCTTTAAAAAGAATGTTCTGTCTGTAGAGATTCAGGTGCTGACTTTAAGATTGCTGAGGTGACAGACTTGGAAATCTCCTACGTCATCTTAATTCAAGATTAAAGGCTTGATTTCCAGAATTTCACTTTTATCAGTAACTAAGTAAATTGGTTTGTTTGCAATCTTTGTTGCATTTGCATGGCTGTACAGTAATCAGGAATTTTACCATGTGCTGTCTTTCAGTTGAAATATGAAATTGCTAATAAGGGTTTTCCAATAGCTTGTCTGTTGAGATGTCAATCACTGGGTTTTTCTTTGCCAAGAGGAATACCCTGCTTGGTCAGTAGTAGTAGGAAGAGAAATGATATCTTGGCAGAAACATTGGAATGGAAGTACTAGAGAGACTTGCTGCTTTAAGCAGAATTCCTGATCTTATTTTTCACAACTATTTCTCAAAGCTGCTTAAGAAATTAATTACTGTTTGAGACTTTAGGATGCCACTGAGGATTCACTTGAGCAATACATGTGTTACTAAAGCCTGTTCACAAAATTAGACCATTTTTTGTCACTGAGGCTGTCTGAAATTGTAGAAACGTGATTCACTGCTGTGAATTTCTGAGGAGCAGGATAATTTTACCTGTTTCACTGGTGAAAATAGAAGACTCATTAACAGAAACATCCTCTGTTTTAAGATTATAGCCAGTCTTACATTGTTGTGGCTATAGATACTCTTAATTGAACCCAAAGTGGTTTTAATTTGGGCAAGAGAGTTAATTCCATTTATGTGCTACTGCCCTTTATTTTGGTTAGAATTTGATGAAGCTGTGTTTATTTCTGTTTTTGAAAGGTTTTCTTAATGAGATTTTGTTGACTGCACTTTTCTGGGTGTCTGAGGTTTAAATCTCTTGTCTGCAGCAGCACTGTGTCAGTGCAACGGGAGTGGGCCTAAGGAATCACACATTTTCTGATTTTGCTGATAAGGATTTTAGAGAAAATTAACAATTATTCATTGCCACCCTTAAAAGTGAGGCCAGTGAGACTTGTTACAGGGATTTCTGTTTGCTTATGTGATACCACAGAATCAACTTAGCGAACCTTGTAATGTTGAACAGCCTTTCTTATCTTAATAGACCCATTTAACTGTTTCTCAATGCTCAGTGCTAGCAGACCTCACCTTGCATGCCTCAGTGCTGAGGGTGAGGAGTATTCTAGGTGTAATACATGGGTAGAAAGTGCCAGTAGCCTCAACATGTATCTTGGATTATTTTGCAAGGTACATGGACACTTTAACTCAGGTCTGAGTCCAGAACAACTGAGGCTCCTTTAGGCATTTTTCTGCCAGATCTTGGAATTTGGATTGATACATTTAGTTGTTTCAGATGATCATTAAAAACCAAACCTATCCTGTGCATACCGGATCTCTTGTGAGGTACAGTCAGTTTCTTGATGAGTTCAGGGGTAAAACCTGAATGTAGGGGTTCCAGGGTCATGAACACGAGTCAGCGTGTTTTAGTTGGCAGGGCCAAATTCATGGTAATTCCCCCCAAGAAGAGATTAATATAAGCAGGTACAGGCCAACAGAACTGATGCTGAATAATGGTTTTTTTTCAGCATGTCTCTCTTTAGTGAGGGTTTCTAGTCTATAACAGCTGTAGTTAACTATTTGTCAGCCCCTGTTTCCAGCTGAATTTTGTTAAATATAGGAATGAGACCAACTCAAAAGCATTGACATAGCATAGATTTTTTTTTCTGCCTTAGTATAAAATGAAAAGGTGTTCATATGTCTTACATTTTTCCTAACTAACTGGAATTTTGACTTTTCGTCTGGTTGTATGCTACCAAACACTGCTAGTTAGGAAGATATCAGTGACTTCCAAAAGACAAGGCGTGCTGTGCAGAGGAGGATTTATGAATCCCTTGAACCATTGCTGAAGCTGTTTGTTACACTGAGCAGTTCAATTAATTAACACTTCAGAGCAGTAAAAGAAGATAGTTGGCTTCAGCTTGACAGCAGAAAACTATGCAAGTTTGTACCAGAGTTTTTCAGCATTAACATAGCTGCAAGAATTGTGTGGTTCCTTCAGTCCTTGGGTTTATATATCTTGTGTTTTTCATAAAATTGAATCGGTGTGGTGGAATATCTTTTGCCTGGAGCTGCTGAGCTGTTTGATATGGTTAGTGCTCAAAGGACCCACTAATTCATGGTGAGTAGTAGCTCCTAATGCTTCCAGCTTTCAGAATCTTCTTTACTACATTTAGCTTGAATTAGTGCACCTTAGTGACTTGACCTGATCTTGTCTACCTGTAGAGAGAGGAAGTGTGCTGGAAAACAGCCTTGAGCTGCCCAGCACCTGAATTTACTGTCTGGTGAGTGCTGCATCTGAACTGTGCCGGAAGAAATAGATAGAATCAGAGTGGCAGATGTGCATATCCTGTGATGTAAGTGCACACCTTAGGTAATGCAGAGGCCAGGGATTCCAGTGCTTCCCACTGCCAGAGGCGTTACAGCATTGTAGTTGCCAGCATTGCCATGGGATGCCCCAAGTGTGCATCCATGAATGCCCCTGGGAGAAGCTGTGGGGTCCCCCAAGAGCACACTGCAGTAATTGAGAGGGTTTGTTGTAGAATCATAGAATAATTTGGGTTGGAAGGGACCTTTGGAGGTCATCTAGTCCAACTCCTTGTCCACCATGGAGCGGCTCAAGCCACAGAACCCTAGGGAAGAGGACAGCACTGTCAAATCTGTGAAATGTTGTGTTTGAGCAGCCCCTTCATTCATTCATTCATTCACTCCCCATTCCTCCTGGGGCTTGCAGATACAAGTAAAACTTTTAGCTGTGCCCACGTGTAGATCAGCTGTCCTGGTAACTCTTGTATATGATAGGGAATATTCTCCAGTGTATTTCCTCTGGCTATGTCACTTGCTGAGGGAGAGGAGCTGAGTACAGTGAACTGCAGAGAAGTTCAGTTTGCAGCTCTGCAGTCTTTTGGGGCTTAGTCCCAATTTTGACACTCGTTTGGTGAAGAAAATCATATTCTTCAGCTGGTCTGTCACAGTATTGGCTAAATTAGGATGCTTGCTTTGACAGCAATACTTGTGGGTGAGAAGTGATTTCCTGTGGGGGTTTTGGTGGGGCTTTTTGTTTGTTTGGTTTGGATTGGTTGTTTTTAAGTATGGGGGCATTAGGTAGTTTCCATTCATTATACTTCAGTTACATTGCAGATGTGGGGTGCTACATTGGAGTGAAAAGCGTGACCTGGTAAAACACAGTCTTAGAAGAGAAAATAATTAAAAGTTCTTCATACTGTTTTTGTAAAATTCTGTCTCTTTAATGGAAATAGAACACTATTTTTGGTTCCTGTTCAATTCAAAGGGCATAACAATGGGTAATGTGATCCCATCCCACCCACCTGGTTCTGCTGTATAGATTTTATTCTCACACCGCTCTTTTGTATAACCAGTTGTGCTGATTCAAGTAAGAATAAAAAAAAAGTCAATAATGCCCCAGTGCTCCCACTTGTGAGCTTGGGGAGTAGATGGTACCTTCTTGTCTTTGATAATTACTCATGAGGAAAAACCTCTAGTTTTGCTTGCTTCAGGTGAGAAGGCAGTGGTGGTTTCTCCTTTATGTTGGTCTTCTGTGACTGTCTTCATCTTACTTATGAAACACTTTTGGGTTTGCTTCTCACCCGTTTAATCAGCTGCAAAATCCTGGCTGGATAGACTCCGATGAGACTTTTGTTTTACTGATGCAAATTAGTTTTAAAACACTGTTGAATCAGTTAGGTTGTACCAATGTGTTTTCTCAAGTGTCCCTGCTTGAAAGGGAGTTTTCTATTTTATGTTGTGGTCGAGGTGATTCTCTGTGTAGGTTGAGTGGAATTTGGTGGCAGTGTAAATTCACTGTGAAGCTTCTAGTCAGGCTCATGGAAACTCCTGGTGCTATGCTGAGCTAGAGCTGTTGAGCTCATCTTAACTGTTGATGTTACTGAATATACAACGCGCTTCAGTCTGCAGTGTAGTTATTATAAAATATCTTAAAATAGCACATAAAAGTCTGAAGAGCTGTTAAATTATTTACCTTAGTTATTAAATGCTTGCAGGATGTGAAGACTGCTTTGTGATAAAAGAGGACTTGCATTCCTGGGTGTGAATATGTGGAAAATATTTCATGTATAAATGGCAGAGTCCAGTCTGTGTCCTGTTTATTTGATCCTGAGGGGCATACCTTCATGTCAAATGCTGCCCTGGACTATTATCCTTTGGTTTTAGTTGGAAACACATTTATTTGACCATTAAAATGTCTATTTGAGAGGGAAGAATTACTTGGGAGGTAAAACATGCTGCTTGCTTATAGGTAGCTGTCATGGGTTTGATGCTGGCCAAACGCCAGTGCACCCATGAAAAATCATTCACTCATTCTCCTCTGCTATAGTTGAGCAGAGGTGGGGGAAAGAAAAATTAAAAAGTAGTTCATGAGTTGAGGTTAGGATTGGGAAGAAGCATTTTAAGGGCAAAACAGGCTTAAAACTTAAAAAGGTATCAAGAAAAAATTACTAACAGACTTTAAAAGAGTATAACGAGGATAAAAGCAATTTGAGAGCCTGCATTTCAAAAATACAAAATTTCTAAAATGCTCTTGTGACAATGTATAGATTTGCATATAAAGAAAACAGTGCTGAATTAAGTTTGGATAAAAGTAATTTCTGCTTTGGTAAGCAGCTCTTAGTGCTACTGTAATCAGTTGCATGGCCCTTGTATAACAACCTTGTGGTTACCTGGTTCAAGGATCCATGTCAGTGTTCACAAGGTTTAGAGAGTAGATGGGGGAAGATTCAAAAATGGAGAACTGTGGCAAGGGGGAATACATTCTGTGTAGCAGTGAGCTGTGGCTAGATGTGGGTAAGCTGTAAATAGTGGGAGTCTTTTTACCTTTCTTCATGGCAGCCACCAAAGAAGAAATGTGGAGGAATTTATTTACCTTTAACACAGTGAGCCATGTGCATGTGTAAGGCATCTGCTGGCCAGAGACTGTCTGCACAAATCCCTTAATACAATTTGGAGAATACCAGAATACAAGCCCTCCTTCCACCTTAGACTTGGGATTCTAGAGAATATGGGCCATCTCTGTTCCTTAAAATGTCCATGTCAGTCTGTCTAGTAATTACTGTGTGTTTTGGTCCATTGAATAAATACTTGGTTGTGGGAGAAGCGATGCAAATGCAAATTGTCACTTACCTCCCATAGTCTTGATGATTTTGATGGAGTCATACTTTGTCTGCCTCATCTTAGTAATTCTTTGTAGAATAGTATTAAAGCAGATGTTATTTCCTTGCTATAAGGATAGAAAACTAGTTAAGGGGTATAAAAAGCATCTTGGTGTGTTTGGAATAGGTTGTAATACTGGCCACAGCATGTGTAGATAAGTTTTGTAGATGTCTTAAAAGATCTGGTAACTTATTAAATGAAAAACTTCGAAGGGCAGGAAATGTGTAATAGATTCAGTACTGATGTAGAGTCAGATTCTGCTCTTCTGAAGCATTAGCCTTCTTAACCTTACTCTTTTAAAGTTTAGCTTTTATGTTTTCTCATTGCATGATGTCACAAGTTGTAGCTGCAGCACTTGTCTGTCAAGCATCGCAAGCACGCTCTCACTGCTGGCTTTGAAGTTTATGTGTGCAGGAATTGAGCTTAGTGCAGGCAACTGTGCACTTCTAGCCATCTCTGAAACAGAATAATATGTTACTTCTGCAGAACATCTGTCCTAAAGCTAGGGTTGGAGCTCTGGAAATGACTGCTACAAGCTATTCATCTGGAAGGAAACAAGCTACCCAGATGAATAAAATTCCTGTTTCCAGAAAGCCTATATCTTTATATCCCAGGAATAGCTGACATGTCACCATTCCTGCTTCTGTGACTTCTTTTTCTTTTTTTTTTTAATTTAAATTGCTGGTTCTTTTATCTTCTGTTACTCAGAAATTACTGACTTGCTTAAGGATCTTCTTTCCCAGGCTGTGTATATATTTTCTGTCTCCTTTTCAGTAAGAGATTGTTGTTTGAATTGTCTGTTCCTTGAAACTATAGGTTCACTGAGGTTTGTACCAGCCGTGGTTGCATATGCTTCTATCCTGACTTCCTTCTGTCTCATTCACACCATGATTTAAGCTTGTTAGCCTATAATCTCTCTGGAGAATGAGTTAAGTATGTGCACAGCTTCAGGCAGGGGAATCTCAATGGAGCTGTTGGGCCCACTATGAGAAAAGTCTCTTCTGAAGAGCTAAATGTGACCTCAATTTCATTTGTTCCCTTCTTTCCATTGTCAAAACATACAGTGTGTACATAGAACACATACACAGAATAAGGAAACTAGTAAAACAAGTCAATTTGAAATGTTTGCATTAACAGAATGAAGTAAGCTTGAAAGTATTAACTAGAAGACTTGGAGAAATTGTATACAGGAAATCATTCCAACTTGTCTTGATCTAGAAATAACCTGTCAGAGGAGACCTTTGGTGTTTTACTGGGGAATATACAGAGCTATATTGTGGAGATAAAAGTATATCCAGATTGTTTCCTGATAATTTGTTGGCCCTATCTAAGTAGTTTCTGGGTTATGAGAACCTTTCTGTAGATATAAATGGATATAAAATTGTAAATCTTTCCTCCACAAAGCCTAAAGGAAGAATCTGTTACAATTCTCAGTGAGTTTGCTTTGTTCCAAACTACCTTGCATTATAAGCTCTGTATCACCCTAGAAAATTTTATGTGCAAATATTTCCTGTCTCTAGCATATATCCCATCTGGGATATGTGACTTTGCTTAAACT
The DNA here is from genome assembly GCA_025584955.1 of Alethe diademata. Lineage (NCBI taxonomy): Eukaryota > Metazoa > Chordata > Aves > Passeriformes > Muscicapidae > Alethe > Alethe diademata. Next base: position 9,427,511 of record JANRMJ010000088.1, read on the forward strand.
TCAAGGTGAGAGCCTGGTTGTTAGAGTACAATAAATGGAACCATTTAGTGATAAGATTTCACATTCATGGCCAGCATCTGAGCTGGGTGTACTCAAAGCCAGACTGCAAAACCCCAGAGTGCCCCATCTGCTTGTGGCAGTGCCATAGTTACACTGCAGACACGTTCTTCAGTTCCTGTGTGCACCACTTCTGTGACAGGTTCTGCTGCTTTCACAGCTACCTGGGTGGGGGCTACTTTTCAGGGAGGAGGCTTGGCTGGTAACCTTTATGACTGATGGTTTCAATTAAAAAAAAAAAAAAAAAGTCTGTCAGCTGTGACTAGCGGCTGATTATAGTGACTCAGCCAGCTACTTGAAAGTTGATTATGACTGGAAGGTGTAATACCGAGTCAAGTTTAATAGAAAAAAAAAAAAATAGTTGCCTGTACAGATTTCCTCTCACCTAACCCTTAAAACATCCTTTAGCTACGTGCTTGCAGTCCTGACTTTTCCTGTCCTTGGTGAACAGAGAGAGTTGTCTCTGAAAGTGTTCAGGGTCAGGGTTGGATGGGGCTTTAAACAACACGTGCAAAGTGTTTCTGCCCGTGAGGTGGGTGGAACTAGGTGGTCTTTGAAGGTCTGTTCAAGCTGAAACCATTCTAATTCTTTTGTTGATCTGTTCCTCTTTGAGTACATCTTGCTTTCTCTCTCTGGGCATCTTCCTTCTCCCTTCTGTTCCATGTGAGCAATTCCCTTTCTCCTAAGGGTAGTGACAGCGTAGAGGCAGCAAGACAGGTGGTTTGTGATGCAGCTTGGTCTTCAGTCACATTATTTCAGCTGTATGACTTTAATACTAGAAAATAATAGATGCACTTGGTGTTTTAGCATTTTTTTACACCTTTGAAGTTTATTGCTGGTATTTCCAAGAGAAATAAAACTAAACAGGACCTTTCACCACTAAACAGCATCTTTCATTTTGAAGAGCAGCATAAAACACAGAAGTTGTAAATATGCCATTTTCTTTTTCAAGCATTTCCCCTAACATTCATGTAAGTTTTTAAAGTTTTATTTTTAGAACCTTCTGCTTGAAGAGAAGACCCCTTGGGTCTGCCTTTCCTAAATATTTTTGTTGAGAGTACTTTGAGGACACATGGTGTCCATATGTGCTTATGAATGCTCTTGGATAATTGCTTTGGAGCAGCGTGAGGAAAGATGGAATCCTGAGCAACAACTTATTTAGAAGGACTTGAAAGCTCTCAGCTGTACCCAATTTTTATACCCCTATCAGCCATCCTGCCACCAGAATGGATCCACCAGAGTCAGTGAGGTCCTGTTGTGAATGACTTTGTAATTAATAACAGGATTAATAGGATTTGGGTTGGTGCTCAATCAATGTATGCTGCTGTACTCCTGGGCTCCTAAATGTTTATTTCATTACAACAAAATTAAATGTAAGAGCTTCCAAGCGTTTGCTGAACTGGCCTAAAATGTATGAATTGGTGTTTAAAATGCTATTTCTTTTGCCTTATATTTAAATATGAGCACAAGAAGTAATAAAATACTAAAACTGGTTTTAAAAGTTGACACTATGTGCTCTTGTGCATTGTGATCACCTTGCATAATGAGTGAGGCTGAGACAAAAGACTTGGACTAAGAAAACAGTAGAGAAGCATTTAAATTTCCAGTATGGCAAGATGATGTTACTATATACTAGTTGTGGAAGTTTGGATGTATGAGATGCATGGTGTAATCAAACTGGTGGAAAGAGGTTGCTTTCAGAGGTACTTTAAACCAAGCTCCAATGATCTGTGTATCTTTCCAGCTCGTGTGATTGTTGGAGGTTGTCTCATGGGGTTGCTGTCCAGGATAGTTGGCCAAAGTGGGTTCAATGCTTACCAGTGTTACAACATAAGGTTTGCTTTCATGTTAAGGGAGAGTTGAATCTCTTTGGGCACTTAAACTTCCTGTGGTGTCTCACCTGAGAATTTGCTATATGATTATATGTCTTCGCTTACACATTTAAACTCATGATGTTTCTAACATAATGTTTTTTTCTGGCAATGGAAAGAATTTTTAAACACAGGAAGCTCAAAAAACAGGGTTCATTAAAATGTTATTCCATTTTCTAAAATCTGTAGCTGTACTGATGCTTAATTTCAGGCATACATAAATACACTCTAAATATTTTGAATAAACTTATTTTGTTCTTCAACAGAGGTGTTATGAACATAAGCAGTATAGAAATGGGCTGAAGTTCTGTAAACAGATCCTTTCCAATCCCAAGTTTGCAGAACATGGAGGTAAGTTTTCAAATGGCATGTGCTCTCTTTTTCACTGTACTTTACAGTAATTATTTGAATGTTTTATACCCCTTCACTGCTAACTTTTTTGCCTATAAAGCAATAAGAACATTGAGGAACGTGTATTAAGCACTTACTGTTGGTAAGATTTGTCATTTTAAAGACTAACCTTACCAGTAGTCATAGCTTCCTGTTCTTTATCATTTAAGTCTGAGATTCATGGTGCAAGTTTCCTAAATACAAGTATGTATTAATTAAATCACTTTTCCTGAGAAATTGATATTCACTCACATAAAAGTGAAAAACTAAAGGAAGAGGCTGAATATTGTTCAGTACTCTGTCAGCTCTGTGGGCTGCTACTTTTCTGAAGGAATAGTCCTATTTTAAAAGAAGAAAGAGGTATTTATTCCTTCACTGTATTTTTAGTCAGCTCGTAATACTGAGTTGAAAGTCTCTTTGCACTATTCAGAAATGCTTTGTGGGTTTTTTGCAACTACTTTGGTATGGGTGGATGTGTAGAAATATCAGAGTTGTGAATAAATACTTGAGTAGTTTAAAAAGAATCTCCAAAATGCTTGTAGAGCAGACAGGATCATATTTTGATGGAAGTAATCTAAAAGGTTTATTGCTGTGTATGATATACTTAAGTGAGTAATCTGACAGTAGAATTTTCCATGTGAGAAAAGAATGTGAAATCTTGCTAGTGTGAACAGAATCTAAATTTGCATTTATACTATGTTTAGGGTTGCTATATGTTGCTTAAAACCCATGAATAACTGATACTTATTTAATCTTTTTTTTCTTTCTTTCTTAGAAACCTTGGCAATGAAAGGACTAACATTGAACTGTCTAGGGAAGAAAGAGGAAGCTTATGAACTTGTGCGCAGAGGCCTAAGGAATGACTTGAAGAGTCATGTCTGTATCCTTTTTTAAATAGGGCTTTCGCTGATGAATTGAAAAGGTTGATTTCTGCAACTACGTGATTTATGGAGTAGCAATAAAAGCCAGTTTAAACTTCAAACTGGAAGTTCAGAATTTTCAATTTTCTATAAATATTTTGACTAAGTTGCCCAAAGGGCAGATGCTTTGCAGTCCATGCAGTCACAGTTAGTTCTTATATTATTCTGGCATGCATTGTGTATTTTTATCATTAATCTGCAACTGTGAACTCATGGTGGGCATTTAAGCATGTGATTTGCTTTGGAAGCATGAGTAGTTGCCATTACATTGTTAAAGGCTGGTCATATACTTAGAGTGCAGGAAGTATGAGTATTTCAATTGTCTAAAATTGTGTTCAGGTAAGCCTAATAGTGTTTTCAGAGATCCTGTTACTTTATTTCCTCCCCCAGGTGTGTGAAAAGTAACCTTTACTATTATATAGATTGTATACATATAACTGGCAAAGTTCTGACAGAAAGAATCATAATGTCCATTTATAAAACAGCTTGAGAGCTTGTTGCCAGCTGTTCTATCACTCCCATGTTGGAGCTGATTTGTGCCTGCTTAAATTCAGTGGAAGCCTTAATAGAGTTTTCCAGGTTGGCATGTCTATGGCCTTCTTCAGAGGTCAGACAAGAAGTATGATGAAGCTATCAAATGCTATAGAAATGCACTGAAGTGGGACAAAGACAATCTTCAAATCTTGAGAGACCTTTCTCTGCTACAGATTCAAATGAGGGATCTTGAAGGTTACAGGGTAAGTATGCATACTGCATTTAATTAGCATCTAGGGACCTGCAGCAAAGGTGGCAGATTGGTTAATGACACTTCAAAAAAGATAGTAAGTCCAGAGGGTTAAAACTATATGCCACTCTTTCACTTCATGAAAGTAAAAGCAGATGTGCTACTGAGCAATTTCTATGAAATACAAAGATTTAATGGCAAATTAAATGATGCATTTTCAGCTCAGTGCAGAAGCGCTTGCCTTACTGGGGTTTGTTTTGTTTTGGTTTTTTTTAATGCAGCTGTAGACAATCTCCAGTCTTGTTCTTTTCTTGAAAGGATTCCTGTAGGTAAGAGGCAGGCAATGTGTTCAGAATGTGACTTATTCAGGCAAAGGAGTTTGTATTGTTTTTGTAACTTTGTACTATATATCCCTCCACCTTTACATCAGTGACCCCCCGTTTTCTCTTAGCAGTAGGTAATAACAGAACAGTGTGCTGCATGAAACATATTTTGGTTCCTGGCCAGCTTGGGCATTAGTGATTGACAGCTCCATTTTTTTGTCAGGTTTTCATCTTTTTAGGTTTCCCTTGCACCTCTAAAGTTGTGTTGTTTAAAACACATTAGTTGGTCTCTTGATGTATTACTTCCTTTTCAAATTAGGGTAATGTTAGTATACCCAGGAGCAGGTTCTGTGCTCAGAGTTGTGTGCATCAGCTAGCACAGGTCCTCAGAACTTATTCCTGAGTTAGGACAATTCTTGATCACTGATTTTTTCATATTAGTGATTTACAAATTTGATTCCACTCCTACTGAGACCAGATAGCTAAAACTTAGCGTAGGTGCCAAAATGCACATTTGCAATGTGTGTTTGCAAATTTCTGTTTTCTTGGCCTTTGGATAAAGTTGAATACAAATTTTGTAATCTCTAAACATACAAGTAGCGCTGATGGTTACATAGATGGTTACTGAATGCATTAAGGATTAAATGTTAGGATGCTTAGAAATCAGTAGTTCGTGGCTAATCATATGCTGGTTTCTGAAGAATGTGAATTTGCTCTCAAAACTGAGAATAAGGTAGTGTTTTGCTTTAAATTCCAGCCTCTCCTGCTTCAAAATATTTTGAGTGATCATCATTCTGTTAAAACAGCTGTAACTCGTTTTACTTCTTTGTTAATCCCTACTTCTGACAGGTTGGGCATTTTCAGTAGGAAGTAACTTTTTTCCTTTAAGTTACTTGAAAATGCCTTTCAGGAGTCTATAGCAAAACAAGTTATAACATTTTCCTCAGATGAAAATTGCATGATACCAAGCAAATATGTTGTCTTTTCCAGCAGTAATTATGCTCTTGCCAAAGAATAGGGATGTGTTTGCGTGACCTGTGTTGCCTAAGAGCACTTCCAATTATTTAAATACATATGTACTTTCAAGGTTAATTTGAAACACCAGAAAATGTTCCTGCAATTCAAACCAGGTATCCTTAATTACGTTCTGTTCACAAGTGGTTAGACAGGAAAAGCATGTGTGTCATACATTAACAAAGTTAGTCTGACTCATCAGGATTTGGTTGGACATGTTATTTTGTGAAGGTTTATTTTTTTTATTTGGTGAACACCATTATAGTCGAAAGTTTATTCTTTCTCTGGTTAATAAAATGCGTATACAAAACTATTTCACAGTGACTTCCTTAAATACTAGAATGTTGAAGGCAGAATATTGCCTAATGGATTCTACAAGTATCAGAGTAAAATCAGGAAAATTAGCAGCTACTTTTTTGCAGGAAACAAGATACCAGTTGCTTCAGCTCCGACCTGCACAGCGAGCATCATGGATTGGTTATGCCATTGCTTACCATCTGCTGGAAGACTATGAAATGGCAGCAAAAATTTTAGAGGAATTTAGGAAGACACAGCAGGTAAGAGGAGAATGTGAAATTGGTATATGGAGCGCTGTTTCAGCCAAAAATAAAACATTCATTTCACAATGAGAAAACTTTTTGCAGTTTCTTTTAGTCAAATGAATTTGATCCCAAATTTTAGAATTAGAAGGCTGAACTATGTCCTGTGTTTGGCTTTCCTGTGTAGACATCACCTGACAAAGTGGACTATGAGTACAGTGAACTGCTGCTCTATCAGAATCAAGTCCTCCGGGAAGCAGGGCTGTATAAAGAAGCCTTGGAGCATCTTTGTACCTATGAGAAGCAGATCTGTGATAAACTGGCTGTTGAAGAAACTAAAGGTAATCACTCACTTTCTGAAGATACACTTAAACACATAGCATGCAATGGGATGCCCATACTGTCAGCTTTTCCCATCTTTTGAAACTTTGATATGTTTTTTAGCTTAATTTATTTAATTTTGCTGTTGTAAAGGACTGCTTGTTTCTCAGCTTATTCAGTCCCTGTCAAGCTCTTGTCCCAGGCTGGTAAGACATCAGTGAAGTACAGACATGCTGTTCTGAAACTTTTAAGCTAACAGGTGTTTCAGACAGGAGATCCTAAAATGATGTCCTGAAGTTCTGTCTGACCTGTGCTGTTAGACTTTGATAGTGGCCCTGACAAAGATACCTCGTGCTGAAAGGGAAGAATCACCTTTGGCACAGCAGATGGCTTTTAAATGTATTCAGTTATTGTAAAATAGTTTTCCACTGTGAAATGGGGAATTGACTCCTGTTGCAGTTCCAGCATTAGCAAAGATGCTTATACAATTGTTAGACCTAATCTTTATCAATTTTAATTTGTATTGAAGTATCATTAAAATGTAACTTGTTTGCAGAATCTTGAAAATTCATTCATAAATCAATGGCTTGAGTAAAAACACTGAAGTTAGTTTCATGAAGTATCAGGCTGAAGAACTATTCTCTTGCAGCTCTGCAGTTTGTTTGGTTTTCAAGATGCTGTATACATTAAATACCATGTACTGCTTTTAGTTGCTTTCTGCAGTAAAAACTGCTCTTAAAATAACCAGTCACTTCAGTCAGTGAGGAAAAAAAAATGAACCACAAGCATTCTGCATTAAATTTTCAAGTAAACTTTCAGGAATTACAGGCCAAATTGTAAAATCTTACTAGAATTGCAGCTATTGTCAAAGTAAAAACATATCTGTCAATTAGTTTGCAATGCTATATGGAGTGCTTATTAAGAAATTTGAATCTATATGGAGTTAAGGATTATCCAGTCTTTTACTGTAGAGTGATAAATGTTACACTGCTTTAGTATCTTGTTACCTTAATTTAAATCTTCTTGTTTTTCACACAGGAGAACTCCTGCTTCAGCTTGGCAAACTTGAAGAAGCAGTTGAAGTCTACAAGGGACTGCAAGAAAGAAATCCTGAAAACTGGGCTTACTACAAAGGCTTAGAAAAGGCACTTAAGCCGGGTAATGATTTGATATCTTGTAGTAAATAAGTTTTTTCTGCATATTTGAAATTTATATAGGTATTAAAAGTTTGTATTGCTTTAAATACTAAAACTATTATTTAACAAGTCCCCATTTAAATTTTGTATTTTAGTCATAGTGTGTACATATGGTCTTAATGTTGGGGTTTAAGAAAGACTAGAAGTATTTCTTGCATTGTTGTTACCTTGTCTTATCTAAAATCATAGAATCATAAAAATGCAATAGTCTTTGAGTGTGATTGAAAGAACAGAATTATTTCTTAGATGACAGTTTTAATTTTGAATTTTTCTATTACTGCCTCTGTTATCTTAATCTTGTGTTGTAGCTGATACAACTGAATGGTCTTCTTTGAAGGTTTTAGACAGTGATAATGCAGGAGCTCTTTTTAAGATGAGAGATAAGCTGTTAGTATTCTGGTGCTGGAAGAGAAATTAACAGATACTGAGTACCTTGGAGTCATTCAATTCATTAGTTGTAGTAAGAATGAGGAGGAAATTCTGTTCTTTAGGAAGGATATAGCCATTATATATATTATATTATGGTTGCTATATATTCTGACTCCTTTTTTAGTCAGGTATAAATTATTTTCCCTGTCCCCCTTTTCCTTCTTGCCAGAAAGGAAGGGGAAAGTAAACTGTAAAATTCTCTTCCAGCTAATATGATGGAGAGACTAAAGATCTATGAAGAGGCCTGGACTAAATACCCCAGGGGACTTGTTCCAAGAAGATTACCATTAAACTTTTTGTCTGGTAAGTGCATTTTTTGCTGAGCAGGTAGTGGTCAACACTTGTGTTTCTTAGATTCTGATTTAACATTATAAACAATCTGCAATTGATGAGTAATGTCTGGTAAAACAAAATCAACAGGTCTTTTTCCTCTCAAGGTGAAAAGTTTAAGGAATGTCTGGACAAGTTTTTAAGGATGAATTTCAGCAAAGGTTGCCCACCAGTCTTCAATACTTTGAGGTCATTGTATAAAGACAAGGAGAAGGTAAGTGTCCTAACCAGGTCTTACATGTTCTGCCTCATAACTGTGATGTATTTGAAGAGATGAGGGAAACCATTTTTTTCAATGTTCACTCCATCAGCAGTGCTGGTATAGCACCTGGTATAGCTGGGAGAAAAATAAAATACATACATTGGACATGCATCTGCCAAGCTGGTAAATGTAGAAAATTTAAGATTTAGAATTTTAAGCGGTGTAAGTGTTCGCCAAGGGAGGCCTGGTCTTAATTTGTTAAAAATAGTGAGATTGAGTACATTCTCAAGTGTAATGTAATTCAGGGTGTTGCAGAGTTTTCTTACCAAAATAACTAGTTTGGGTAACACCAAGTAACTCAAGTTGAAATAAAATACTGTCTGGCCCACGGATTCTTTTTTCTGTGTCTCGTCTTGCATGTGTAGGTGGCAATCATAGAAGAGCTCGTGATAGGTTATGAAACCTCTCTAAGAAGCTGCAGGTTATTTAACCCAAATGGTGAGTGCTGAGACTATTGTGCTTCATGAAGTAGTGCCTGGTTGTAAGCATTGTGTGTCCCTGCAGAGGTGGGGAAATAGGGAGTGAAGAAACAGAGGTGATGTGGGGTTTTTTCTGTTTTTCCTCTAACACAGAACTGAACCATAGCTGTCACATAGAAAGTCTGTATTCAAAATATAATGACTTGTGCTAAATTTTTTTCCCTGGATCCATGAATTTAGTCATCTCTTTGCAGTTTTGAGTTCAAGTATGCTATTTTCAGGACTTGAGTTTATCACTGTTCAGGAAACTGAAGTTTGAAAGCTGTGTCAAATAAAACCACAGAAATGTCAAACAAAAGGCAATATATACTGATAGTACAGTCTTCAAGGAGAGGTGTGGTTTTGGAGCTTTTGGTGGGGACTAGGTTTTGTGTTCTTGGAGGTTTCAAAAGCTCCTGTTCCAAACCTGGAGCCAGTTGTTTGGAAGCTCTCCTAGGTCTGATAGAGAGGCAGAATTAACTTCAGTGGCATTCTACTTCTGGTATGTTGTCTTAGTAATAAACTGAACAAACAACCTCTCTCCATTTTACTGCTGCCAGATGATGGTAAAGAAGAACCTCCAACCACTTTACTCTGGGTCCAGTATTATTTGGCTCAACATTATGACAAAATTGGACTGCCATCCCTGGCTCTAGAATATATAAATGCTGCTATAGAAAGTACTCCCACTTTGATAGAGCTCTTCCTTGTGAAGGCAAAAATCTACAAGGTAAGTTTGGCTTTATTCTTAGTGACCAAAGGTTATTAGTTTGTTAGGAATTGTAGTGAGTTTCTAGGGAAGGGTATTGTTTAGCTGCTTGAGGTGGGGTTTTCTGTTGCATATGCAAAAGCCACTGTGTAGGTTTTTAACTCAGTAAAGGAGAAATGTGCAGCAAAGTGTGAGTTCTCAGTTTAAAAATCACACTGATAAATTAGATTGAGTCTTTGATCTGTTCCTACCCCCTGGTTTTTTAGCTCCTTAACAACTTTCTCATGTGCACTCTGATACTGTATCAGAACGGGATTATCCAAATTGGTTCTTTAAGCATTTTCAGGAAAAACATTCAGTGCTAAAAGACCAGTAATTCCATAATGAGGAAAGGTATTTAACTGCTTTATTTTTCCTTTAAAGATTTTTTGCTTTTGAAGAAAGCTATTTGTTTTTACAAAGTCTAAAAAAGCCTATTTATATCAAGCAGTGAGTTGATAAAACATGTATGTTTTATAATTACTGAATCTGACTTAAATTTCTGTCTTTATAGCATGCTGGAAATATTAAAGAAGCTGCAAGGTGGATGGATGAGGCTCAGGCTTTGGACACAGCAGACAGATTCATCAACTCCAAATGTGCAAAATATATGTTAAAAGCAAACTCCATTAAAGAAGCAGAAGAAATGTGTTCTAAGTTTACACGGGTTTGTTGCATTTAACTAGAGGTCTTTGGAATAATGTGGGCCTAATCCCTTGTGGAATAACTTTTTGTTTTTAACTTTGCACTCAGCTTCACTATCATGTTTAAGATTTGTTTCAGAGCAACTATGGTTTCTTGCTCTAGTTGTGGTAGTCCATAGCAAGGTTTGAATTAATCTTGGATAAGCATGATTCCATAGTAATAAGTGAAAACTCTCCATAAAGTTTTGGATTTGGTTGTTTTTGCCAGGTAGGAAAAATACAGCATGCCTTTTAGAGAGAACTTCTGAGAAATAACTTTTGCACAATAATGGGTTTAATGTTTATTCTGTAGGATACTTGAAAGATCTGGTGAAGTTGTCCATGTCTCTTTTTTCTAATGGTAGTAAGTTAGAGCAATCAGTTGTCTCTTGGAACGTAATTTTTGTGTAGCTAGCAGCTTTGCAGCCTTGTGAGGTGTCTTGCTTGTGTGAACAATATTTCATCCCCAAGTCCTTGTGTATCAGTGGTGAAGGAAAGCTGCATGTTACACCTCTTTTATTTTTCCATGTTCTTACACATGACCAGCTATCTGGAAGAAAAATAATGTGTTATGGAAATTGCATAATTTTATGCATCACTTTTTGTCCCCTGCAGTAACCCAAATATGATAGGTTTGATGGTCACACAGGTTAGTTACTTTTTAAAATGTACTTCTTTGATACTATTCTTTCATTGCTGCAAGTCCAAGCAGCTCAGTGAAGTCTCTCCAGACTATTTGTCAAATGACAGTTTGGCAATATTGGCAGTGTCATTTGTGTGTTGTCTGTGAGAGACTGGCAACAAGCTATTGGGATCTACCTGCAAAAATAAAGCCTTTTCTGTTTGTTTGTCCCATTTTCTCCTCTTTTAAAGAGCAGGAGAAACCTGGAATGTACAGAGAGAAGGGGGAGTGGTGTTTATAAAGGAAATCTGAAGGATCTTGTGAAGTGCAGGCAGACATGAGGGGAGGGGAAGGTCTGTTTTATATATGCTCAGTAGCTTTTTGTGGGAGTTTTGATGCAAACCCACCATGAATTTAGGTTAATTTGATTGATTGGTAAATTAATTAAATTAGGTTAATTAATTTGACCAATTGACACCTCAATGCCTTAAGCCAGCTCTAAGATGATGTTGAAGAGAAAGCATGCCAGTTACCCAAAGCTGAACTTGAAAAATATAATTTGATGATGTTGCTCTTTAGAATATTATTTATCTCCATTTAATCTTGTGTCTCATGCTCAAATACAGGCTTTTTAATTAAAAAGCAATAATTAGAGGAGTCCTAGATTAAGCATAATGAAAATAGAACTGACACTTTTCCTTATTTTTAGCTGCCTAAATCAGGCTATTTTTGAACACTGCCTTTCTCTTTCATTGCTAAGTCCTATGGATCTGTGCAAGTATATATAAATACCAGATTTGAAAGACAACTCTAATCCCCTTTTTTGAACCAGGTGTCAAAGTTAACAGTATTCCTTTTGCCTTGCTACTCTTCTCTAGTAGTGATTGCATTAGAAATAATCATCTGTTACTGCTACTGTGAGGATGCTTAGCTCAATCATCAGTTCTCTGGAAAATGCTGATGAAAGTTTTAGTTGAGGGCGGGAAAAAAATTTCCTACAGGATTTCCTGCCGGTTTCAGTGTCTTCTTATGGGCCAGGACTTTTCTGCCATTTTTCCATGCTACAGTGTGTTATTTGTGTGCACACAGTATTAAAAACACTGAATGAAGGTCTCCCCTAAACTAAAGGTGAACTGTCACAGTGGCTGAACTCTTCTGATAGGTGTAACAAAGATTTTTATATTTGTTTTAATTAATTAACAAAGCTAGTCAGTTTTAACTGTGGTATTTTCAACTTTTAGGACTCCAGTTCTGAGATTTAACATTCCTTTTCTTTATTTGTGGTTTTTGTTAGGACAAGATAAAAGAAATATCAGCTGATGGATCCAATGAGATTAATTTTTTTGTGTAATGCTGTTTTTGCTTTTAGGAAGGAACCTCTGCAGTAGAGAACCTTAACGAAATGCAGTGCATGTGGTTTCAGACAGAATGTGCACAAGCCTACAAGGCAATGAACAAATTTGGAGAAGCACTTAAGAAATGCCATGAAATTGAGAGAGTATGTATTCAACTCAACTGCTTAGGTTGGAAAACACTGGTTTAAGTGTATTGTGCTGATATGTTACTTTTTTGAGCAGTAAGGGTGCATTTTGTGTAGCTTCAGGAGAGATTTTGTGTTGATTACTGGCAAGTTTGTACAGTTGCATTTCCTTCTAAAAGTGCCATTGTAAACTGTGTATTGTGAAAAGATTTTATGAAGTTACTTAACCAGACAAGAGCAGAAACTGTCAAAATAATCTTAGTTTTGGCAGTGTACATAAGAAGTGGGTATTTGGGTACAAACTAAGAGTATGTGAACTTTAAGTCCAAAAATAAGTGGATGAGCTGACAAGCCCATCCTTAAAGTAAAGGAAAGATGTCAGTTACTATTAAGGCACTGTTTTAGAGGTACACAATAAATGTTTAAAAAATTACCAAAAATATTGATTATCTTCTTAAAAAAAAAGCTATAGTTTAAAAGAAGCTATTGCAAAAACCTTAGAGTAGAAATTTTATTAAAAAGGGAGAATACCTGCACATTAAATGTAGATATCCATAGTGAGCTAAACAACAAAATTTGGATGTACAACTTTAAAAAGAAACAGGTATGGGTTTGTTTTTTTTAAAGTCTAGAAAAAAGACCAGGCAGCTGAGGATGTAAAAGAAGTGCTGAAAGAGCAGAACTTAGTAGGAAGCTGTGCCTCTTTGCAAGTAGAGAGGTGTTAGGAGATTTCAGCATTGCTGCTCTTCTGCAAGAAGGACTCACCTCCAGAATATTCTCTGGTTTGAAAAAAGTGATGTAAAATTACCGAAGTAACCTGGGCTAGTGAAAGTGTCCCTGCCTATTGCAGAGGGTTGGAAATAGATGATCTTTAAGATCCCTTCCAACCCACACCAGTTTGTGATTTACCAGGACCATGTTTTGTGTGCACAAATCCTTTAACTAAATTTGTGTAAGATTCTTTTGTGTAAGAAAAATTAGTCCTGTAAATTGTCTTGGGTACCAGAAGAGGTCAGCAAATGAAGTGATAACTTAGGCCGCCCAAAAAGCCTTTCTAAGGATTTAAGTCACTATGTTTAATTAATTTATTGGATTGACAGAAGGTGTAGTAAAGTTCAACAATAAGATAAGTAAATATGTTGAATTGAACATCAGCAAAGCTTTTGTAAGAAAAAACAGTACCTTCTAAATCTTTTGGAGGGGCCAGTTATGTGAAGGGGGCAGTATAGTTGACAAAATGTCTTCTGGTTTTTAGAAGCACTTTTGATCTCTAACTTCACACCATAAAGGATCTTAACTGTCTTAGAAAAAGTAGGGAAGTTGATCTCATGGATTTAATAGCTGATTCATGGCTGGGAACACAGAGTAGGAGCAAATAATCAGCTTTTGCAAGAAAAGGAGTTTATCATGGAGATTACTTAGGCATGTCTACAGAGTCTTCATTATTTCATCAATAAGTTATCACAGAAACAGACTGAATACTGCAAGGACAGCACCTGCTCTGTCTCACTACTAAATGATTAAGCAGCCCATGAAATTTGATGTTCAGCAGTGTAGTCAGTGACAAATTCTCTGCCTATACATAAGTAGTAAAAGGTCTTAGAATAATTATTACTGATCAGGAATCATGAAACCATTAGAGACAATGCTGCAAAAGCTTCTATGCTGGTGGAGCAACAGTCAAAAGGACACATAAAAAATTAAAACTCCAGAGGTAGTACTTTTCTTCCATTATGTACATGTGTCACACTGTTTACATCTGGGTGTCACACCTTCTTAAAAATGTGCTAGTAAAACACCTGCTGTGGGGTAACTTCCAAAGGAGGAGACTGCAATTAGCTTGTTGTGCTTACTCTTCTATCCTGAGCTTTGACAAACAAAGCTGAGTTTAGGATAGTTATATGAGATCATAAATACTTGGAGAAGGTCAAGAGGGGAATGACTTTTCACTGCTTCTCAAACAAAAACAAAGGGACGTTAGATGGTGTGGAAAGCAGAGCTTGAACAAAAGAAGGTACTTGCTCACATCATGTCTGATTTAAGTGTGGAATTCATTGCCATAGTATTTAGTGGAAATTAAAATTATAGTTTTGAATTTAAAAACTAGAGCAATTCACAGAAGAAAAACTCCTCAAATTATGTTTAAATGCAATGACTGTAAAACATTTGTCTGTTAAACTGAAAATTCTCAGAGATAGTTACTTTTAAGAGATTTAAATTGGTGTATTTTGGTTCTGGGCTAAGATGCCTTCTGTCCTTTTCACCATGACTATTTTTGGAGAGTTTTGTTCATGTTTGTAATAGGCTGTATTTGTCAAAACAGTAGGCTAAATCATTATTTTGAAAGTCTAGGTTACTATCTCATTGTTAATACTTGCCAAATAATGTTGTATTCCATTGTGACAGCATTTTGTAGAAATCACAGATGACCAGTTTGACTTCCATACTTACTGTATGAGGAAGATCACCCTTAGGTCTTACGTGGACTTGTTAAAACTAGAAGATGTGCTTCGACAACATCCCTTCTACTTCAAAGCTGCACGGATTGCCATAGAGATCTATCTGAAACTCCATGATAATCCCTTAACAGATGAAAATAAAGAGCACGAGGCTGATACAGGTATTCAACCCTCAGGGTTTATTCATCATGCAGTTTTATTCATCGTGGGTGTTTTAGGGAAGTCTAGCATTCATTATGGTTGTCAACTGTGGTAGCCAAAACCAGAGCTCTGCACAATTCAAAGTAGGCAAATTGCAGCTTGGACTGCGTGGTAAAGTGGGTGCTCTGCTGGAAATTAAAGTAATGTGTGCTTTTATTGTGGTAATTATAAAACAATGATGGTTGTAGTGAGAGCTGTAACTCTTTAAGTACAAATGTTGTTATGGAATGACTCCGAAACATGAATTCTCATCGTTGGTCCATGGAATAGGAGATTGAAGCAGAAGTGCTTGGTACTAGCTCTTCCTAAGCATTTTATCAGTGTGCAGAAGTTTCACTAGGTAGCAGCTTAATTTTATCATCTCTTGCTTCTGATGTAAAAAATAACTTTTAAATAATCAAAATTTTTTTCCTCCCATTTCTGATTTGCGAGCAGCTTAAGCAGTTATGGCTTGGGGCACCTCAAATGGTACAAATAGATAATCCTTCAAGAGAGAATCCTTTAAGAGGAATTTGTCAAGTTTTGGGGTTTTTTGTCTCATTAAACTATTATTTTAATTTCTGCCCCCTGATTCCAGTAAGGAATTTGTGAATTTGAAGCATCAGCATAGGCTATAAAGTAATCTACCCATTGTAAATAAGCTTTTACAAAGGTAATAACAGCATTGCTCATTAGTAGCTAAGATTTTTAAGAAGTGATGATGTCTGACAACTGCTTGATGCTGTTAATACTAGACATCAGTGTTGTGTGGTTTTGTCCTTTGTGTATGTACAGCAAATATGTCTGACAAGGAGCTAAAGAAGCTACGAAATAAGCAGAGAAGAGCCCAGAAGAAAGCACAACTGGAGGAGGAGAAGAAAAATGCTGAGAAGGAGAAGCAACAGAGGAATCAGAAAAAGAAGAAAGATGATGATGATGAAGAAATTGGAGGACCGAAAGAGGAACTTATCCCTGAGAAACTGGCAAAGGTGCTTATCAATGTAATAAAGTCTTAGAAATTTCTAGAGAAGTTGCAGTGAGCACACATAAAACTTAAAAGCCATTCAAATAACTTGTTTATTTTTTTGGTATGGCATCTCTTTACAGGCAGCATTTTTAAAAGAATTCCTTTCTAGGGCTAGTTTATTAGATACAGTGTCAGTAGTGTGGAAATCACAGCTTTTGTGCCTAGTTCTCAAAGGCAGTAATTGAAGTCATAAACATTTGCTACATGTGGAATTATCTCCATGTGTCTACTGCACTAACTTGTTGATTATACCCTGTTTCTAGTTGGTCGTGTGGAAGTCTTTCTATCCTGTATGTAAGGTGATTATCATTCACTCTTTTATGCCCCCTGATATTGTTTGCATAGTCAGCCTGTGAAAAAGGAGACATTGAAGCACTGAATGCTTTAACAAGATTTGTTTGCATATGTTTTGAACGGGGTAAAAAGGAATAAAGAAGCTGTAGTGTTAAATAGTAGACTAGACTGAGATGGATTTAGAGATCTGGATTGAAAAATATAGAGAGATATAAAAGGGAGGTGACCCAGAATTTTAGCAGAAGTTATACCTGTAAGGAGCAAGAAAACACTCCAAAAAATGTGAGGGAAAGATAAAATTATAGAGACTGGAAAAAATAATTTATAGTAATAGTAGTATAGATTGCAAGTCTTCATAGATCCAGTATTTTGGATCTGTATTCATACTATTGACACTGAAATGAGTTGTATTTGCTCTTGAGGGGATATTTGAAAATTAAGTCAGTGAACTTCACTCTGTAGCCAGGAAATAAGTGACTTGTTTTATAACTTATTTAATAACTTGTTAACTAGTTATTATGAATATTGTTGGCATTTCTGTTGTTTAGTTCACTGCTTGCAAGGAGCAGAATTGCAGTGCTAGGCAAAATGGAAGTGGAACAGCATGTATTGAAACTGAGTTCTGTAGTAGAGGGATGTCAGGGGATAGCTGTGAAAAATCTAGCCAGTCCCCAAGATAAGGAATAGTTGCAGATTTATAATGCATTCCTTTGGCAGATCTAGTTATGTCTTTAATATACAGATGTCGGTATAATATAATTCTGAATTCAATATCACAATCATGATCTAGACACTTCCAAATGCAATTGGTGCCAAAAGACTAGTTTTGACAGAGTTGGTCACTTGCAAATAGTTTTCCTGAATCAGCTGCCCCTAGACTTGTTTGGATATTTATCTTTGGCACTTAAGGCATGGCTTTGAAATGGGATTTTATGGGTTCCAAATAGTTTGTGTGCACAGTGTGTATGTAAAATTAGCAGCACATAGAAGTGATGTGTTTTTATGACAGGTGCTGTAGTTATATTTAGCAGGAAAGTGTGTCCATTGTGATCTTCAATTCAAGTTATTTGCAACAAAGTGTATCACTTCAATGTTGCTGAATTGGTTTTGGTACACAATAAAATTTATATTTGCTTCTTAGAGAGTAGTTTCTGTTAATAAAAAAAAAATTAAGGACAAGAGAGTTCTTGTTTGAGTAATCCCAAACCTCTGTGTGCAAGATATCTGTCTGTAAGAGCCCTTGCACAGAATTAATTTGTGTGAAAGCTGTCCATTTACCAGATTACACTGGCTAAGATCAGGAGACTTTTTTAAAAATCTAATGACTTCCAGCTTGCTGTTGGTATTTTGGCTGGGACTGTCACCATGACCTGGCAGCTTTCAGGAACCTGCCTGAAGTTCACATGAGCACAACGTCATGGGTGCTTATCAGTCATTTTCCATCATCTCAGCCCCATGTATGTAGGTTGGTATGGGCAGCCACACTGCCCTTTTCAGGTTCAGCCCCAGTTGTGTTCACTATTGGTGTATGATAGAAGGAAAACATTTGTGGCTCTATAGCAAAACATGATTTGTAGCCATCAGAAAGCAAATATTTTGGACTTCTCAGTTTGTGTTTAGACATTGAGTGAAAGTTGCAAAATTTGTAACAGAAGAGGCTCTAAGCATCTTACGGCACTGCCTTAGGAGAGTAACTCTCTGATATGAGTCAGGAGCTGGTTTTTGTTGTTGCAGTTACTAGGTTTGAACTTTGACTTAGTTGTGTGTCACTTCCTTGAATCTGTAGGTTGAAGCACCTTTGGAAGAAGCCATTAAATTTTTAACACCCCTGAAGAATTTAGTGAAGAACAAAATAGAGACTCATCTTTTTGCCTTTGAGATTTATTTTCGAAAAGGTAGGTGATAACACTTAATGAAAGCAAGCAATTTGTGAATTGTAAAGGTTTATATTGAAACTTAAGCAGCAATTATTGATGAGATGTGAGGAGCCCATTCCTGTCATGACACAAAATTTTTCACTGGACCAACCCCCCAGCAATGAGCAGTTTGTGAAAACCAGTTTGAACATTTGGTGATTATCCACTTAATCCACTGGTTAAATAGATGCATGTTATTAAAAATAGCTTTTGCGGCACACTCAGCTGTAAATTCTTCTGATCATTTTAATTTCAAACACTAAATACTCCTGTAACACAATGCAGAGAGTTCCTACCAAAGGTTTTGAACATTTGTCCACACTTCTTTTTTTTTTTCCAGAGAAGTTCCTTCTGATGCTTCAGTCTGTGAAGAGAGCCTTTGCTATTGATTCTAGTCATCCTTGGCTTCACGAGTGTATGATTCATCTCTTCAGCAGTGGTATGTATTTGGTAGGACTCCATTTGTGTACACTGCCAGGTGATGCCAGACCGGCAGTCATTGATTTTTAGCACAGTTAATTCAAAATATTTAAACCAAAATATTTAAAGCTTTTAAAACAACTGATTCATGCTAAAATTAAGCATGGTTATTATGACTGCATCTGGATTTAGTTTAAGAGTCGTTCCAGCATTGCTGAGAATTTTCAAGACTCTGAGCAGCATGTGAAGCCTGAAAGAGAGAGGCAGTGAAGAAATGGAAACTGCAGAGTGAGGGATGTGGCTTTTCAGCTGACAGTCTGTGTCAGCATGCAAGGAGAGGGCATAGAATGCTGTCCTTCTTGGTAAAACTTGGAAGAATTCTCTCCCTTCCCCTGCCCCAAAGGTGACCCTTTCTGTGGGGGCTACAGAGTAGACACTTAAGAACAAACCTGTATGACATTAACCTTTGAGCCTAATAGGTTTTAATTAGTAAGGGGGAGAGTATATTAATATAAAAAACTTCGGCTTTTTCTAAGCCTCATTTAAGTGCTGCAGTTAAGCTTCGTCTAATCACATCCAGTATTTACCTTTTCAAATTTCATGCATCTTCCTTTGAGATACTTTCCAATTATATTAATAATGTAAACATGAAAAATAATAAAATGAATACATAAATCATATTTTGTTGTGATTACCTGTGCTCACCTCAACTTCTTTTTTCCAACAGTATCTGAAAGCAAGGATCTGCCTGATGCTGTTAGAACAGTGTTAAACCAAGAAATGAATCGGCTTTTTGGAGCAACTAATCCAAAGAACTTCAATGAAGCTTTCCTTAAAAGGAACTATGACTCACTGCCTCATAGGTTATCAGGTATTTTGCCTTTCTCCTTGTTCTGCCCTAATTCTGAGTTATCTGTGCTTCTCTGGCAGTGGTATCTCTGTACCAGTATCAGCCCCAGTGATGTAACAATCACTCCTTCACTCTGGACTGCTTTTCTTCTCTATTTGTGTTTTTCTGAAAACCACAGCCGTGTTGTCTGTGGTTTTCTTTTTCTCTTTGTGCTGCTGAAATGCAAATGTTGAGACCTCTGCCCTATTGATTCTAATTTGTGCAGAATGTTTGTTTTAATGTTTTGTTCGGAGTTTCCCTTCTATCTGCTTGGGTGTCAAGCTTTATGTTCCAGTTTGGTTCCATTTTGAACGACTGCTGGAGAGTTCACTCCCCCTTCTTCCTCATATTATCTCTAATTTATGTTTGTATATAAGATGGTTTTGGTAATCCACTGGGTGATGAGTTTTATTTTTCCTCCTGTAGCTGCCAAAATGATGTACTATCTAGATCCTTCCAGTCAGAAGAGGGCAGTGGAACTGGCAATGGCCCTGGATGAATCCCTTATTAACAGAAATCTTCAGGTAACATATTTATGAATTGCAGACAACTTCTGTTTTATCTGTGGAAGCTTTAAGCAAATTTTGTAGGTAAAGAGGGAACTGAAATCATTGCTGTGCCTTGAGGTAAAGAGGCTGAGTTGAGACAAAGGGATGTCAGGTTCATCAGAACTGAAATATTTAATACTCTTTTTGCACATTTAAATTAATTTAGTTTTGTGATAATATGAAAATAGCAGCAGCAGCAGAAACCATATTATTGCTACAGGTAATGGGAAAACTTATGAAGCTTGAGAGAATTCACAAGGCAAAAGAAAAGGTGGTAGTTTGTCTGAGCTTTGGTTGCACATAGGCAACTGTTGACAAGAAAAGGAGCAGCACAGACTCTGGGAAGGTTTTCCATTCTCAACTTTCTGCAAGCTGTGGGAATTACCATAGGTTTAATAAAAGCTGCATGTGCACAGTTTTGCCTTAGAGTGTAGTTAAGTGAAAAGCTCACCAGTTTTTTAGTCTTTGTTCCATTCTGGTGGTCATGGAATAATCTCCCTGTGACACTACCTCCATGTCCCTTTCCTCATTCCCCTGCTTTCAGGTGGGAAGACTTGTCAGTTCTGACTTGCAATTTACAGTAGTCTGTGCACTCAGTTTTTTAGATCTATTGTGAGTAAATTTGGTAAATGTTTACTATAAAATTATTCTTTTGTAGACAAAAAATGAAGTTTTCCAAAAAACATCTCTTAGGAAATATAGTACTTTAATAGGAAATATAGAACTTTAATTTTGAAGGGTTTTAAGTTCATAGCAGAGTTTTTGGACCAGACAGAGGGAGGAAAAAGAAACAATAAATGACAGTTTGCCTTGATTTGTGGACTAGTTTAGGATGTTGAAGATTCAGATTCTTTCTCTATTCTAGCTGTTGTGGTATGGGATGCAAACTCATGTCTTTTATATTCTAAGTACATGTTTAGCATTTTTCATAAACTTGTCTTGTTTGGGTGTTAGTTTCTGGCTTCAGGTTTTCTTAGTGTTTGAGTGGCCTCAAAGATCTTAATTTAGATTATCAATAGATTTAGAAAACAAAGATTAATTTGCCTTCTATTTGCTGGTTTTTGCCTGTGAGTGGGATTCTGGGAATTGGACTGGGGAAAGATTAAGTGTAACCAAAAATGCTTGGTTGTTTTGGAGGTGCAAACTTGGTAAGATAAGAAGAAGATTTTACCAACTCAGCAGTGCATACATGTCCTGTACAGTGCATTGTGATAAAACCGAAAATGTTGAATTTAAACATGTTTGGTGCCAACATTAAGGAAGAGTTGGACTTCTACTGAACTTCTAGATGAGAAATAGAAAGTACCCTAAAAATGGAGAATCTGGAGTAGTCTGGGTGTTTGTTAAAAGGCTTTTTTGTGTGCAGAGAGATCAAATTTATTACATTTCATTGTAGTAAAGACCAGCTATCTCAGTGCACACTGCAGGCATAAAACCAGATGTATTTGACCTTTGGTGGATGCCAGTATTACAAAGAGCAAATGTGAGGAAAAGGGGTGGTTGAGGAGAGCTCCATAGCCCTACAGCAGGAGGACAGAGCAGTTAATCCCAGTACACAGAAGAAATAAAAGGTGTACTAAATGTCAGAGGAGCAGGAGAAGCCTGCCTGGCTGTGCTGATGCCTGCACACAGCCATGGGCAGGTGTTAAATGCAGCCAGGCTTTAGTGGGGCTCAGTAGGTTGGTTTCTCATGTTTGGAATGCAGGCTGAAAAAAATTCCACAGCAAATCTCCTTTTCCTCTTCTAAATCATGAACAACAATGGACAGGAAACTGCATATATCTGAAAAATGTGGTAATATCAGAGGAATTGGATTTGATTGAAAGGTATGTTATGTGTTGCTGAAACAGTCAGTGTGTCCCAAGAATGGTGAGGTTCTTGGTTGCCAATTAGCAAGAGTAACTTTTTTTTTTTTTTAAGGAAAATAAGAAACAAGGGACAAATTAATATTTCATTTTACAGTCAAGATTTCTAGCTGTGTATTAGATCCCTTTTTAAACTGTATTATTTCAAATCAGACTACACTGGTATTTCATGCTGTGTTTAGTTAAAATGTCATTTGATGTTGAAAGATGTGTGGTCCTTGGAGCAGGTTTGTGGCAGAAATACTATTTCAAATTTGTCTTGTGAGATTATTCTTATCTCAGACAGTGGAACTGTGTTGTGAGTGTTCAGCTGAAAGTTTAAGAAACCATAACACTTCTTTATTTTTCTCTTTAATTAGACTTGTATGGAGGTATTAGAAGCTTTATGTGACGGTAGCCTTGGAGACTGTAAAGAAGCATCTGAAACTTACAGAGCAAATTGTCATAAGCTTTTCCCTTATGCTTTGGCTTTCATGCCCCCTGGATATGAAGAGGATATGAAGATCACAGTTAATGGAGATAGTTCTGCAGAACCTGAAGAACTGGCCAATGAAATATGAACAACTTTATTGGAAAAAAATGATGTTGGACCATATCTGGTGTATAATATTTTTGTCACGCACCTGCTGAATTGTTCTAACTTACACAAAGAACAGAAGGAAAAAAAACCCCGTTGCCTTCAAATAGTTTTACTTTTTTTTTATCCTGCTGACAAAGTATATATATAAAATATCTAACATATTACTGGTTATAGGTTGTTTGGTTTCTTAAAAAATTAAAAGCTGCTAAAATTGAAAAAAAAAAAAGGAAAAAATAAACAACCCTTTTCCTCACCTACCCACCCATGTTTTTAAACTAATTTATATGAGACCTGGAGGTGTGTAGCCCTCAGAGCAGGTGTGTGGCAGAAATATTAACTTTAAATTTGTCTTGTGAGATTACTGTTATCTCAGACAGCAAAACTGCTGTTTTAGCACTGGATTCTTTCACTGAGCACAAAGAGTTGATGGGGCTTTAGCATCTGACTGATTTTGATACGGGGGATGATTGTGTCCATAGGAAGTATGCAATGTGAATCAGAATATACAGAGAAACCTGCAACATACTTGCTGTGTTGGGGTGCTTGGACATACGGATATCAACCAGAATTAAGAAACATAGTGTGTTCAATAAGCTTGTTGTGTCTCTGAAATTCACTGTACACGATCAGTTTGGTGTTCTTGCACCACAGTTTTTACCTGAAGGAACCAGTTAAAAATGGTCTCTCTTGGAATCAGACTTGGGGTGGGGAGAGGAGAATCAACATTGCTGTTCTTGAGATGAACCTATCGGTGTAGGTTGGCCAAACTTTTTAAAACTGTAATGCAAGAACCAAATAAAATTATGCACTGTGATGTGGCACCAGTTAGAAAGATCGCATGCATTTTTCACATAGAGTGAAAACAAAATGAGAACATACTATGGCTTGAAGTTGCAAAGAGGAAAACTCCTGACTACCATTTTGACTGATCAAGAGACTAATAGATTAAAACCTCAGCAGGCCTTGTTCACGTTATGCAGAAAAAAAAAAAAAGTGCTGCAGTTTAGATACCTCTGGAACTTTTCCACAGTGTCACAGGTTTGTAATACTTGAAGCCCTACATTTCTAAGAATATATTTCTTGCTCAGTTGTTTCAGGCAAGCCCAAGACTTTGTAACTTTTAAGGGGCCCAAGATTTTTTTTTCAATAACAGACCAGCTTCTTATTCCTGCAGTTACAGATGTAATTTCCTTTGTCAAACATAAGGTACCAAATATAATGCAATAAAACGTTTTGAAAAACAGCTGTGTGAATATTTAAACCAATCTATGTTGTTGTACTTCGACAGTGAATGGGTTTGCTGGAGTGCAGCTCAGGGCTGGCTTAGTGTGCTGTCCAGTCATGCTAACAATGTCACTGCTGATGGGTGGTCATTGAGTATAAAGTGCAAATGCATTCTATGTAAATACTGAATGTCTGGGAAGTCCTATGACACAATGCTTTGCTTTTAAACTTCCACCAGTGTTAGGATGAATTTTGTTTTCCAAGTCAAGCTTCAGTCTACAAGTCTACTGTGTTAATAATATAGATAAGTGCTCAAATGTTTTCTTTTGTAGGCTCAACATATAAAACAGAGCAGAAATAAACTACAGCTTACAAAGTGAGTGCCTTCTTTGCTGCAGGAGTTCAATTACAGAGTATCTGTAAGCCTTCCTCTTCCACATAATGGAATTCAGTGATTGACGTATACAGTTAAGAGATCCCAGAAGACTTACTGGGGTTTGTAGTTTTCTGACTGTCACAACAACAGGCTTTTGTTTATTGTGTCTTCAGCTCCACTTTCTTTTCATGGTTAGTGTATCCTTGTGTACCTTTGCAGTATAGTTCCCCTCAGAAGTGTGGGTTGCTGTTTTTGTATACTTAACCTGCTGGGCTTTTAGGGACTAGAATACCTACAGAGCCTTTAGCTGACTCTGGCATTGATGTCTTGATCTCAGTTGTGTCTGCAGCCTGAGATACTTGGACTGCGTGTCTTCTGCAACTCCTGGAGATGGTTCAGTCTTGCCTGCACAAGCTGTGAGCTTTTGGCCTTGCCTCTTGAGTATTGCTGCCCATTTCCTGGCTGCTGATGTTTTAGCTGGAGGCAGATGAGTGTTCACTTGTAACAGATTGTGAATTGCATCAAGCAAAATTTTTTTTTTCCAAATATGGGAGCTTTGGGTGCTGCCTATAAGTGGGATTATTTCCTTTTTTACTGCCTGTTTTTGCATAGAAATGGATGAACTAAAAGCTGGGAGTTACTTACTATCTTCAATCGTGCAAATGGGGAGAAGGATGCTTCAGTGGGCCTTCCAGAAGTCTCCATCTACACATCTGTTTTGATTTCCCTAAAAACACTTCATAACCTTGCTGAAAGGCATCCACACTGCTTCAGAGATGGTGTTTTTGGATTAAAGAGGTTATTCATCCCCTTCCAGAAGACTGCAGCCCAGGACAGGAAACCACACCAAGAGTTTGCCTGAAGATAGAGGTTCTTTTATTGGCAAAGAAATTGTTATTCATTCATCTTCACATCTGGCCTGTTAGATGCAAGGCTGACTTCTGAGCAAGAGCTTTTAAGAGCTGGAAATGAAATTGAAATCCAGTGAACAGAGTGCTGTGCTGCAGTGGAAGCTTTCCTGAGATCCAAAATTGTAATCACTGCTGCTTGGCTGCCAAAGCAGGTGAGCAGAGACTGCAGGTGTGGCCAGGGACCTAGAGCACTGGATGACACAATTTGGTTTGATTCTTCTTGATTTTCACTGGAGAAGGAGGATTTCATCATCATTGGAGCCACTGGTGGTGACACATGATACGGGTATCTTTCCTGGGGGGAAAAAAAAAATCAGACAATAAATTTTCCTAGATAAGAGGTGATAAACATGAAGCAATGCCAGAGTTAGATGTGGGCTTAAAATTGTAGGGAGCTGGGAGCTGTGGTTTTCCCTGTGATGGTGGGTGAGGTACTTGCTTCTTCCATGTAGAGACCAAAGCATGCAGGCACATGTGTGAACAAGCAGGTAAAATAGCCTCAAACTTAACCTATCTAGTAATTAATTTCTTTGCACATTAAATGCCTTAAAAGCTATATTGACCTTTTTTTTTTTTTTTTTCAGTGGAGGTTGTAATATTTGCATGTTCATAGGGGGAAGGCTTGTCCTGATGCCTGCTGTGTCAGCCAGAACAGAGGGAAGTTTGTCACCCAGGTTTTCCCCTAGCATGGAGAGCAAATTCCAAGTTTGCCAGGGAGCTCCCTAGGGCTAGATGAGGTGCATATGATCAGCTTGTTAAATCTTCCTTTAGCATTTGGATTTGCCAGGTCTGGAGGTGCTGCAGCCATAACAGTAGGCCCTGGAAGTTGGTGTAGCAACTCACAGATTGAGTTGTGTTTTCCCTGTAGGAAGACACCCCTGAGGGCAGGGGGAGATCAGACCTGAGGAGCCAGAGGTGCAAATGCAAATTCATTATCATGTGAGCAAGAGAAATAAGAAGGCTTAAGGTCTCTGTCTAATGTGATGCCTTTGAGGGTTGGAGCAATGGTGCCATCATGCCTGCAGCATTCACACGTTGCCACAGTTCTGTTTTGGGCATGTACTACTAATGCCAACAAAACCTCTTGATACCATAATCCAGCTTAATAGATACAGAAAAAAATTTATTTTTCCCTTTTTGTGATTGCTTTAACTGCATTTCTAAGAGTTCTGTGCAGAGTATCTAGCTAGCTTTGAAATCTTTTCCCCTAAGGAATTTTGCTTTACAGATGCCATTTTTACCTAAGTGTAATGTAAAATAACTTGAACTATGTGGAAGTCAAGGTTACACTCGTGTGATAACACAATGCTTTGGGGTCCTGTGAAGGAAAACAGTGCAAATGTAGTGTAATTAGATGGTTGTATCAATAGCTGATTTGAGCTGTCTATAAGCTCATTAATGAATGGTCAAGTTCTAGTTGGAGGAGCTGAGCCTGGGGAAAGGCTCTTGCTTCCAGGAGCCTTCCAGTTAAAAACTCTCCTGGGATGGGATGAGGTGAGGCACAAAGAGCAAATGCTTTTACAAAACCTCTGGCCATGTCATCATGATTATACTTCCTGGAAGTTAAAGCTGCAGTCTACAAACACTAATTTTAATGGCTGTGTTGGGCAGAGACACTTCCTAGGAGATTAGAGCCAGCAGTGGGAATGGCAAGGAGCAACTGATAGAGCAGCTCATGAAAAGAAGAGTGAAGTGAGTTATAAGGAGGTGGCATAATAGAAATTCAGATTTTGATTAAATATAAAATAGCTTTCTTATTACTAGGAAGATGAGTGAAGCTGTAAATACTATAAATGCAGTCTTCCCATGCCAAGGAAGATGTAAATGTATATTACTTCTGGAGTGGTACAAGCAAAACCAGTAGTATGTTGACAAAGACTAGCTTTGTATGTTAGTCTTCATGTGAATTGTGGCAGAAAACTGGGAGGACAAAATTTGTCCACTTTATGAGAGACAATATCAGAGTTTGTAATAGTGCAAGAGAAATGTTGCTACAAAGTCCAAAGCATCTTAGACTAGCTTCCCTAGAATGTTAGTTTTAATTTAAAAGTGTTAAGCTTGCTAACTGTTCATATGAAAGACAAAGAAGTACTTTCACAAAATATTTCTGCCTGGCACTGCCCATTCAATATCTACCTCTACTAGTCCTAGTCTAGCTTGGCTACTGCATAATTTTAGCCATTTAGCATAAAACATATGAAAAAGTGTCATTTACCTGGTCAGTGAATGTATGATGATGGATAACATTTAGTTTTAAACTGTAATGCAATAAACCACAAAGTTAGTGATTAAATCCTGTTGTTGGTTCAGTGCAGCAGCATATTTATTGCTTCATTGCTGATCCGTTCAAAAAAAATCTTAATTATGGACTCCACCAAGTTACTTGCAATTGTACTGGGGTTTGCTTTCCCTTCCAGCCTTCCTGACTGGTTAACAATGTTGTACTGTGTTTTTACGCTCTTCTCTGGTGGTAGTAAATATCAAAACTAGCAGGAAGTCAATCAAAGAATAAAAATGCTGAGTTCTGTTTGTAATTGAGTACTAGTGTTTCCTTGTAGGGTTCAGCGTCCTCCTGCTTTGTAATAAAGGATCCCTCGGCCAGTTCCCTTAATTCCCCTTGTCTTCTTCCAGGCTGATGAGCTGTTAATGGGGGTGCTGCTCTCAAAAAAAAAAGAAAAATAGGTCAGTAGGAAAAGGCTGTGACTCCCTTTGGAGTCAGGCTGGAAAAGAACCACCTTGGCAGGGAGCTGTCTGTCCTGCCCAGAAACTAACTGTATGTACAACAAAAAAGCATCCTTTGCTCTCTTGGGCTACAAAGAGCCAATATGGATTTGGATAAATGGGTATTCAGAGGCAAGCTGAATGAAGAAGCATTTACTGTTTTCCTCAGATAAAATTTTTGGGGACTAAATAAGGCTTCTCTTCCCCACCCATAAGCACTCCTGATCCCAAAGTTTTCCTGAATCATTGTCCCAGAGTGTCTTGCTATTTCAATCAATTAGCATGTAAAATAGCATGATAATGCTGAGAAAATGTAGTAAAAGTAGCCAAGCAGACTGCTGACACAGCAATATAGGAACCTAGTTGTGCACCTGGCATTTCAGATTACCTGGAAAAAAATGTTTAACAACTGTGTGTAATGAATTACAGCTCTGATTGACCCTGTCTGCAGGGAGCACTTGCAGGGTGTGTGGCTGGGGATGCCTGCAGGGAAGGTGGGTGTGATGCTGAAGTGATGGCAGCAACATCCTCATATTCACCCCTTTGGATGGGAAAGGGGAGCTTGTTGCAGGAAGGGCTCCTTTGCACGGATTGTACCTTACTGAAAACCACCACCCCTAAAAAATAGCATCCCTTCCTTATCCATGTCCTCATAACTTCATTGCTCTGTGGGAGGGAAAGGGCATTGGTGCTGGGAAACTGCCTGCCTTGAACTTTTCATGATTTGAAACTGCTCCCATTCCTGGGAACAGCTCTTTGTGATTTGAAGCACAGAAGGTCTATGAGGAGCACAGACCTATAAGGCAGCCTGGCAGATAAGGCATTATTTTATTTGCATAAATATCTCAATTTTGGCTTCACATCAGTACCCCTCCTCTCCATCAGGTATCAAATGTCTTCCTACCTTGTCATTATGCTTCTGCAATCTGTTCTGAAGGCCCCATGTGCAGTAGGAGAAAGAACAGCTCTCTGTGGCCCCTCTTGTCCCTCAAAATGCAGGAGTGCGTGCAGAGTGCCCTTTATTCCAAATCTGCCTTCATGGAGTGAACCCAAGGGATGTGTAAATGCTCTTTACTCAGAGGAAAGTAAAGGGGGAGCAGTGATGTGGCTGTTGAGTGGATCGTGCAGCAAGACTGGCATTTCCATGGTAAGTGTAAGTGGTGGGTTTGTGGGCTCTCTTTCAGTGTGTGTTGTTTTCTCCTGAACTTCCCAAAACCAAGAGCCAAGGCCCCATTCTTCTAAGAGGACCACAGAAATGTTCCTGAAAGTAGGAACAGTTTTGTTCCCCTGCATGTTTTTTTGTAGGATTTTATTGCAAAAATATGAAGCTGTAAACCAGACACTCCCTATAACCTATTAATCTCCTTTATTAATTCGCTATTTTTTCTTACTGTTGTCTTTGTAATCTGCAATAATTTTTATAAAATTTTAGGAAAAATGTTGGCTTCTGACTGTTTACATCCTGCATTTCAAGTATTTATTTTCCTCACTGGAATCATCAAATGTTCACAACTTGCATCTCACTTCACTTGTAGTATCAGTCAAATACTTTAGTGACATGTAACTTTGAACTGGGGAAAGAACCCCAATCTTTGCTTTATTGCAGAGTGAACTGGTTTGTGCTTTTGAATTCTTTTTTTGTCCCCCAATGAGCATTTTTTTCATCACGTCCTTTATGTTCTGTTTAATATTGCAGGACCCTGCTGGTGCCAAAATCATCCTGCCTTTTCTAAATTATTAACAGGTACAAAAATTGCATATAAGCTACATGAAAAACATATGGTAACCTAAATTTACCTATATGGAGGAAAAGCCTTGTGCTGCAGCTAGGCTGAAGCTGAGGAGGCAAATTGAGCTCAGTGCCAGCCTGCAGGCACTAGCTGTTACCAAGTGTTAAGGAGAGAGAGAAGACTGAGGCCACTGGAATAAGTAATAACCAGTATTTATCCTTATTTATAAGGATTATACTCTGAATACAGTAAAAAAGTATATAGTATACAGTAAAAAAGTATAAATCTGATGTATAGATGAAAGGACATCCTAGCAAACCACCAGGAAAATAAGCTTTTATCTCACACCTATGTATACTATCATTGGCATGGGCCCCATCTGTTTTGGGGATGTTTTTCTACATACATTATAAATTGTTCTTCCTGGTGAGATCATAATATTTTCAATAGATCAAATACGTCATAGTATTTACTACTGGAACTTTCCCTCACCTGCAGCCCTCTCAAAAAGCAGGTATTTGTGGCTGACACCTTGAAGGCTGATGTTCAGAGGGGGTGTCCTGGCTGCAGTACCAGTGGCTGCTATGGGGCTGTGTTTTGGATTTGTGCTGAACACAGGGCTGATAACACAGAGATGTTTTTGTTATTGCTGAGCTAAGGCTTCTCTGCTTTTTGTGCTGCCACACTGGTGAGGAAGCTGAGGGTGCCTGGGAGGGAGACCCACATCACAGCACTTTTGGGAGGATTGTTTGCCCATGGGAGGTGTGGTAGGGTGGCTGCTCATGGGAGTGGACCCATGCTGGGGGATTTCATGGAGAACTGTATCCCCCATGGCCTCTGAGGGGAAGAAAATCTCAGTGATGAACTGACCAAACCCCCATGCCCTGTCTCCCTGTGCTGTCAGTAGGAAGGAGAGAGAGGCTGGAGGGAAATGGTGTTAAAAGGGCTTGTTTTATTTCTTGTTATCCTCCTCTGATTCTCTTAGTAGTAAATTCATTTTGCAACCTTAATTTGAACCTGTTTGGCCCTTGAAGTGTCTCTCCCAGTCCTTAACTCATGAACCCTTTGTTAACTGCCCAGCAGGGGAGGGTGAGTGAGTGACCCTTGTGGGTGCCTGGTGTTGGGCCAGTGTCAAACCGTGACACCAAGTTACATGGCCCTGCTCTCCTGGGGATGGCTGAACACCCATGGGAAGCAGGGAATGAACTGCCCATGGGAAGCAGGGAGTTCATTCCTTGTTTTGCTTTGCTTCTGTGTGTGGCTTTTTCTTTCCCTGTTGAACTGTCTTTATCTCAACCCATGAGTTTTCTGGCTTTTACTGTTCTGATTCTCTCCCCAGTCCTTTTGGAGGGGGAGTGATCAAGCAGCTCTCTGGGACTTGGTGGCTGGCTGGGGTGAAACCATGACAGTATGTGTTTTTATTCAATGTTTTAGTTGAAATCACAGTAGGACTATGCCCTGCATTGCAAGAGTGAGCCTGGGAAAAGGAGGAAAGCTTATTCTTGCAGAAATGAGTAACAAAACCACACCCTGAGATTAAACTACTAGAAGAAAAGCCTGTTACCAGATAATAAAATACATAATATATCCTTACATTAAAGGCTTGTGAGTCAAGGTCTCAACATGCAGGCAAATCACAGTACAACTGGGTTTGTTTGCTGCCCGGGGATGATTTGCTGGGACATTGGTGCACAGAGGTAAATATAGAAGCCTCATGGCATTTGATGACCCCTTGGGACATGCAGACACCCTGAAGCACAGTGTGTACAACGACAGGGACAGAGAAAGCAGGGAAACAGTTTTTGGTTAAACACACACTTTGCTGCTCACTGGTGGTCTGCAGCTCTGCTGTCGAGGTGCTCCCTGTTTTTTTCTGGATGAGGCACCCCACCAGGGCAGAGGGCATGGCCAGCAGCAGAGCCAGGATGTGCAGGCAGTGCTGCTCCAGGACTGGGATGTGTGAAGAGCCCAAATTTCTGTGCCAAGCTCTCGATGCAAAAGTTACTGAGTTGTCACATCTGCTATGCAGACAGCCCACGGCTCATTCCAGGTATGCAATGAGGAAAACATCCAAGCACACACTAGAAATGGGAAAGGCTTTATTGCTTTTAATTTTCAGAAAACTTTTTGGTTTGTAATTTTGACAAGAACAAGGGCATGGAAGTAAATATGAAAGGCACAAAAAAAAAACCAAGTAAATGAGACAGCCTTAGACTTACACTTTTTTCCCCCTAATTTGTTCCTTAACTTAGAACCTCCTAAATATTGAACACCCTGTATTTTCATGGGACTAACATGTTAAAATATTCCAGAATATTTCCAGCAGAAATAACTATGCTTGAAATGCTAAGCAAGTCCAGAGACTTGCAACTATTTTCAGAATCCCTTTCTTAGAAAATTCTACATCTGCTAAATAAAAATAGCTGTGAATTTAGGCTCTTATATGTTCATTGACTGAGCACATCTGAAGAGCACATTAAAAGTACTTGTCCTTGCAAAAGAAGAAAAGCAAAAGCTTTTTCAAATGCTTTCACAGCAAGAAGCATTCTTAATTGATTATCTTATGATAAATAAATTCAATTATATTTGCTGGTTTCCAACTATATTAGAAAGGAAAAGGAATATCCAGAAATAGTCTGTGCTGGATCAAATGTAAGAATCTAATCAACATCTTTATTCCTTCAAGTATAGCAGAAGTGATGAAATTTCCAGTACCACACTGAAACAGCTCACATAAAAGCATCCACATCTGAGACAAAATTTAAACTCTCAGGTTTAAATTAGGTAATTGACTCTAAGTCCATTGTTTCAGGGGCCAGCTGTACTCCCCGTGAAGGAGGTTCTGTCTGTCTCAGAGTAACAAACAGGAATTGCAGTGGCTGTTGGCAGCATCGTGAGGCAAATTCACTGGTAAGGTGTTGGGGGTGTTAATTTAAAATTAGCTGAGTACAAAAGACTAGGAATGTCCTCAGCCACTAGATGGTGTGTTGATTCTGCCATTTAAAGTCCTGGCTGTTGAAATAAAAGAAGTTCAGAGCTTTGATGAGCTCAGATCTAATTCTGATTTGCTTTGGCATAACCCAGAACAAAATCAGTTAAATGAGCTGTTGGCAGACCCTGTGAGCAGCTGTTTAAACTCACTTTTTAGCACACCAGACAGAGCCCAAATCAGAGTAGCCTCCCACTAGAATTAGCATTTCTCTACTTCTTTGATCATTGGGCTTACAGAGATGGGCTTGCTTGTGCTTCCTCTCCTTAGCCAAACACATTTTACATTCTGGGTGCAAGAAGGAACAATTCTGTGCAAGGCACAGGAACCTGAGGGTGACACAACCTCCTCCCCCCAGCCTTTAATATCTCTTCAGCAAAATTACTCTTCTTTGACAGAATGAATTATTTGAGAGCATAAATGGAATCATCCTCTCTCAGAAGAAGACTACAGGGTGGAGGAACATCTCTACAGTCTTAGGGATTGGTCCCAGGGGAAAGGGAGTGACAAAAACAAAGATGGGCACTGAAGTTGCTCTGAACTCAAGATATTTTAATGCTTTTTTAACTTAGCCCAGCCTCTTATTTTTATATGAGTAATAATGGGTTGCTCGAAGCACTGTCCTCCAGCCACATGACAGCTGATCAATAGGATCTCAGGATCTTTTGTTATTTGTGCAGGCAGAAACCCCAAGTGGTCAGGGGCACGTGTAGCAGTGTAAAGAGCAGGACTCTCAAAAGCTATTATTAGGTATCTGACCTAAACTTTAGGCATTCTGGCTCAGCTATGGGTTTGCAAAGCCCCTGTTAGGTAACAGTTCTCTCAACTACTGTAATCTACATTTGCTTTTCAGTGTAGGGGTTAGACTCTTCAAAAAATCTTGCTGGTGGACATTGCTTAAACTTGATATTCTTAGCACCGGTGCTGGGTCTGGCTCACAGTCTTTTCCTTGTTTACTTGTTTGTTTCCGGTGATTGAAGAATGGGTTTTCCCTTTATCTAATTTCAGCAGTTTGACTTTCACTTCAAAGTCCCAGTCAGGCAGCTTCAGGGAGGTTTCTTCGATTGTAGCTTCTTTATACAGTTTTTGTTATAATGAGCAAAACTTCCTATCAATGTTTGAGGCATGAACTCTTTCCGTCTCTGGCACCATGTTGTCTGCAAAAACTGGCTTTGTTATCTCATGTCCAACAAGCCAATAATTACTCAAGAGAGACATTATCTATTTCAGATTGCACAAACCTGGTGCTCCATGATATTCAACAGATCAGGCGCCCCAACTCTCAGAACTTTTTACTCTTTATGCATTTTTTGCAAACAGAAGAATTACTGTCCGTTAGTTGCAAGTCCCATTATTCTCTTATTAATCAGAATTCTCTCTTCTCATGTTAATTAATCCCCTGCTCAGTCTCTCCTTTGTGGCCGGGGTTTTTTTGGGCCGGTGCTCTGTGAGTTGCCCCTGCCGGAATTGCCTGTTACCCTGCTGGAGCACAATTCCAGATTTGTCTTCCTTTGTCTATTCCTTATCTCGGGAGTTCTGCCAGATGTCATTGTAGCCCCTAAATTCTGCATTTTTGGGTGTTGTCTATGGACACCACAGTGGTACATCCTTCTTCCCTTCTTTGTTACCCTCCCCTGGTCTGAGAACATTGAAGCCTGCCCAGCCCTAAACCTTAACAAGGCATTCCTACCAACAAATAATGGTTTTGGAACACCTGCCCATCACTTAGAGCTTCTTGGCAGCCGTTTCATGGATTAATTCTTCCTTCTCATTGACTAGGCAGGAAAGCAGGCAAAGATCAAACACCAGAGAACAACCACGTGTAAGAAAATCTGACGTATCCCACACTTCGCAACACTCAAGCCGCACGGACAGGGGTAAATAAACCACGGACCTCGGCTATTCCCGGCTGTTCCCGGCTATTCCCGGCCGCTCCCGTTCCCGCCCCCTCACGGCCGCGGGCCGCGCGCGCAGCGCCCCCTGGCGGCGGGCCGCGGCCACGCAGGCGCGCGCAGG
>JANRMJ010000088.1:9462111-9472741 GCA_025584955.1 Alethe diademata
GGGGCCGCCATGGCTGCGGCGGCGGCGGCGGACCTGGAGTCCTCGCTGGAGCTGAGCCTGACGGGCTCCGGGGCGCTCCCCGGCGCGCTGCCCCCCGCCCGCTCGCGCATCTTCAAGATCATCGTCATCGGGGACTCCAACGTGGGCAAGACGTGCCTCACCTACCGCTTCTGCGCCGGCCGCTTCCCGCAGCGCACCGAGGCCACCATCGGCGTGGATTTCCGCGAGCGGGCCGTCACCATCGACGGCGAGCGCATCAAGGTACGCGGGGCCCGCCCGGGCTGAGGGGCAGCGCCTGGCACCGCGCTCCGGCCGCCACTTCCTACCCTGGGCCCGACCTTCTTGCGTTTCTGTCAGGTGTCGGTCGGTAATTTATCCTTACAATGGACTTATTTATATATCTCTCAGCAGTGGTTTAGTCTTACTTGTGCCTGTTGCCAGCGGCGTTTTGCCTCCGAGAAATTCTGCTTCTTATCACAGTCGTTTTAACCTTCAACACCACAGAGCTATGTAGATGCCACTGTTATGATCATTTTGCTTTAAAAATATTAGGAAGTTGAATGTTGTTCAGGATTGAGCAGTGTGTTTCAATTCCTAATTTTTAGGATTCTGTTAAGTTTGCTGTCATCATTTGCAGAACACTCTATAACAGCTTACAGATGCAGTTTATTTACTCACATGGTTTTAAACAGAATCCCCGTCTGCTTCTGTGTTAGTTTGTTTCTATGAGGAAAGCTCAGTTGTGCAGAAGAAGGAAGTTAACAGTAGTCTTGAGCTAGTACTTGGGCATTTATTATCATCAGGCGTTATAATTATAGCTTACAGTTATGTAGCTGAAAGCTATAGTTTTTCCTTGCTTAATTACTGATTAAAGAAGTTATGGCGGAGAATCAGTTTGCTTTCTCGCTTTTGTGGGATTTTTATCTCATATTCTTTTTCAGCCAGAAAAGAAAGGTGAATAGGAGTTTTTGTTGTTTTGCTTTTTTGTAAAACCACTGACTAGAACTTCTCTGACAGCTGAAATTTTCTACTCCTTTGTCCATTGCTGTCCATGACAGAGGAGAGACCTCCTGAGGGATGTTGTCTTGTCAGCACCATCTTATTCATTGGTATTTTCATCACTCTCTATGATGCCTGGCCTTTGTTGGAGAGAAGTGAAAAACATAGCATAATGCACAGCTCTTAGATGCTTCACATAGGTTATTGTGCCATTCTGTTACATGTGTTTTCATAGATTGTTTTGCTGCATTTTAGAATATGATCTGTAAAATAAACCAGTTGTGGTTGAGGAAGGTGGAGAAGTGAATGAGGCTCCTCTGAGACACGTTGTTTTGTGCAAGTTCTGTTTCAGCATTAAAAGAATAAATTTTATCATTATGGCCAGGACCGTAGTTCTTAGTGGGAGCGTTGTCAAATTTCGATTGATTTTTGGGCAGTTTTGGCAACTTCTCTCTCTCCCCTTCACCTTTCTCACATGTAGCAGTCAGCTCCAGCAATGCCAGTTGAACCAGCAGAGAGAAGCTCTGATGAGATAAATTCCTGTAGTCCTTGCTGTGTCCTGAGGGGAATTTTTCCTCTCTCATCCGAGCAGGTTACAAAGTAGTGCCTTCTCTTTCTCCCTCCCCCAGCCAGCTGGGTGGTTCTTTCTTGTGCTGCTACAGCAGTAACTGTTTCCTTCACAGCTGCAAAAGTGCTGTGTCATTGGCAGGAACACAAGCCCCGTTCTTCTCGCTGCCGGTCTCCCACACAGCAATTGTGTAGAATTCCAAGGCATGGGAACAAGTATGTTCCTTGTGCAGAAGGGTGACAGCTTCATATCAAACACTGATGCCTGAATGTGATGAGTAAATTAAAATTTTCAACAAATGGATTTGCTGCCTTCTAAATTTTACTGTCCCTCAGTTGATCTAAGCATTGAAAATTGAAGAAAACAATGATGTCAGTCTTCACTGACCTACATTAAAAGAGCAAAATGCAAATGAAATTCAGAGAAGAAAGTCTGAACGCCATGTTCTCTACCTTTGAGCTATTCCAAATTTTTCCCATGTCTTTTTAAAGGAGACATAGCATCAGTTATGTTTTCACCAGTGTGTAATAAACAACACATACAAAGTGAGTCCTTATTTAAAATAGAGCCTTTCTGGATCCACAGATCTGAATCAGAAGGTGGGGTGTGAGTCAGTCTATTCAATATTTTTAATGCCATTTGTTCAAGTGATTCTGTACAGTTTTATTAGCTGAATTATGCTGTTATACCAAACATTCAAACTACATATTTTAAAGGGCTGTTATAAAAACTGTGATCCCCTGAAGATGGGTATTACTGGAGTAACAATGAAATAATGTTACTTCACCATGAACATGAACAATTTCAGTGTTGCTTTTCAGAAGAGAAAATATTTGGGCTGAGAGGCAGAAATGGAACCATTTCCTCAAGTTCACCTTGAATAAGGGAAAAAATAAACTTCTGAAGTGTGCAGTTTTCAACATTGGGAAAGGATTTACCTTTCAGTGCAGGTGACTCAGTTGATAATGCCCTTCAAGCTTGAATGCTGCATGTAAATGAAATTTTGGAAGAACCGTAGTTTAAGCTTCACTTGCAAGTTATGTAAACCTTTGGTTTAATTTCCCCATCTTTACCCAAGGCTGGCAATACACTTGCAGATCTCTGCTTGACTGAAGTATGACCGATTTCTGCTCTGTGAATAAGTTAAGAGAATAAGGGGAGAGAATTGTAAGCTCACATCTACCTGTAAAAATTAACTCCCTCCTTAAATTAATTTGATAAAGCATTTTCCAAGATATATCTGATTCCTTAACATCATATTGTCTATCTGTGGGATTGCCTCAGTGTGTGCTTCTTTTCCCTCTAAAGTCTCAAATTTGTGAGCATTTTCTGTGAGTCTCCTGACTTTATGATGTTTTACAAGTGCACAGAACTAGAAGTATGTCTCACCTGGGTGTGTGGCTGACTCTTACCCACACTTAGGTGCCTGTTTCAGTCTGATTGTGTGGAGTGGTGATGTTGTCAGTTGTGTGTAGAGTGTAATACCATTGGCAAAAAGTGGGGGTTTACTCTAGAATGGGACAGATTGCAACTGCGTACCATTTCATGAGATCAGAGCCAGCAACTTAACTTGCTTTTCCTAGCAAGCTTAGTGACCCTTTCAGAAGCAGCCCACAGGTCTTTCTAAGTGTCTGGATCAAAAGCTGCAGAGACCTAGACTAGGCTACAAAAGCCAAGCTGCTCTGATGTTCTCCTGCAAATTCTCAGTTCCCCTGATGCAACCAGTAGCTTCCATTCCCACCTGCTCTGTCTGAGGTTATTTGAGGATGGATGGCCAGGGCTGAACATAATATTGCAGAAAAAGTCACACCATCTGAAATATCTCTCAGTCTTTTTTTCTTCAGTCTGTCACGTGACTGATTCATAACATCCTGTGACGGACTCGTGGGTCTGGATTGTCATACATTTTAATAATTTCCAACCTGACTGCTGTGCATTGCAGTTCCTTATCTCCTGAAGAGCAACTTGGTGTCAACACCACCCTGCACAATTCTGTAGCATTCTCTACACGTCTGAGGACTCCAAGCTTCCATTACACAGGATGATCAATGTGTTTAAAATTTCTGTTAGCTGTTGCTTACATCTTCTGGTGCTGCAAAGCTTGTTTTGTTTTGTTTCAATCTGGACCCCAGAAATTTGAAAGCATTTCACTTCTTCTGAATCTCTTTCTATTCTGACTAAGCTTCTAGCACCTATGTTCAGTCAGATTTGGACAGAATGATGTGTACCTGGAAATGATATAAAACTTTTGATATAAACTTTTTATAGTTTTTTCCTTTTATGCATGCCTTGATACTACAAACCATAGTATGGCCCTAGTTTAAGCACTAAACAAGCAAGTTAGATATTCATCACAGGAGGGTTGATTCCAACACACTGCAAAGAAAGATTCCTTTGTTCTGTTTTTGTTGGTGATGTTGAAATCAAGCATGGTTTGATTTCTTCATATTTTTACATGGCAGTTAATGTCATGCTAACAACAAAATTTTGGGGAAGATGAGACTATTTTTGGCAATAACAAAAAACATGTCAGCTGAGAGTTGTATTGGGAAGTAACATATATTTAATTTTCAAATGAAAGTGCTACTGCTAAGATTTGTTTTTATTACAATCTTTAAAAACACAGGCTCCAGTTAACTTTCAGAAATGTGTATTTTCTCTCAAGCTGTGTCATCATTCCTCCTGGCCTCACTTGTGAGCACCTTTGAAAGTCAAAGCTGCTGAAATCGTGTGAATGCAATGGTTTTCTTCAGCACAAACTCGTCACTATGATTAATTCAGATTTCTGTGATCGTGTAACTCTCCTCACTACAGGTAATTCGTGTTATTTTCCAAGATGAGTAATAAACCATTTTTTTCCTCTGCTTCCCTTTCCATTTCCAGATCCAGCTATGGGACACTGCAGGCCAGGAGCGCTTCAGGAAGAGCATGGTGCAGCACTACTACAGGAACGTACACGCCGTGGTGTTTGTGTACGACATGACAAACATTGCCAGTTTCCACAGCCTGCCCTCCTGGATAGAGGAGTGCAAACAGCACCTTCTGGCCAATGACATACCACGGATTCTGGTTGGGAACAAATGTGACCTGAGAAGTGCCATTCAGGTGCCCACGGACCTGGCCCAGAAGTTTGCTGACACTCACAGCATGCCACTGTTTGAAACCTCTGCCAAGAACCCCAATGACAATGACCATGTGGAGGCCATTTTCATGACACTGGCTCACAAGCTTAAAAGTCACAAGCCATTAATGCTTAGTCAACCCCCAGATCATGATGAAATACATATAAAGCCTGAACCAAAACCTATCACACCCTGCTGGTGTTAGGTCACAGTGTCACTGGCTGTCACCTTGTCTTGTTTGCAAGTGCTTCAAAATTATGATCTTGGCAAAGTTCCAGGTTTGGGTAGCAATTATAGCAAATCTCTTTGGCACTTTAATGTGGTTTTTTTTTTAATTTTTCCTAGTGTAGTTGTGCCCATCTTATGCTCTTGCACTTTGTAATTGTACTTTCTGAATTGCTAAAGTTTCACTATAAGTATATGGGAACATATTCACTTTGTCAAGTTTTGACAGAGCAATTCTAGTTGAGCTCTTGCTGCCTGAGGTTGTTCTCATCACTTGTGGTAAGATTATAAATAGTAGGCCAGTTTACTGATACTTTTGGTTGCTACTTGCATTGGAATAATGTAGGAGAAAGAGCCTTTTGTGTCAACCAGGGGACTTGGGGTTTGGGTCAGCAGGTGGGGGAGATTTTTGGCATTTGAAGGAATATTAGGTGACTACTAGCAAATTAGAAAGCAGGTACCTTTTTATTATAAAAGCAAAAACAACAGGTGTGTCAAAGTTTGGGCTGCCAGTGTCAGTGCAAATTTTGGCCTGTCATTCCACTATGAACTTGGTCTGTTTCTTCATGGCAGTGGTAATGGAATTGACTAACTTCTCCCTACCTCTAGACAATTATTAGATACTTAAAACTTCATGAATTTTTTCATAATTAGCATGTGATACCAAACTATGTTATGTTTAACTCACGTTGTGGAAAGTACTGCAGCACAGGATTTAGGGTAAAATTGGTACTCTATCTGTCTAAAAGTTCTCTGATCTTACTAAAATTAAATTATATATTTCTGAAGGTGCTGTATTTGAGTTGAGTGTCTCAGGGAAAGTAACAACAGCTGAGTAAGTACAAGATGGGGTGAATTTGACAAAACATACTGATTTTCAAAGATTAGGGTTTGCGGGGCTTTAAGAGATCATGAGTGCTTCTCAAATATCTTGAAAAGCCAACTTGATAACATTTCAGGAATGGGAATGCTTAGGAATATGGTACATTCTTAAAATATTTCCAAACACTAACTAAATTTGGTCTTGAAATATGGAATAAATCTACCAAGTAGATAATCTGCTGCAGATTTTTGAGGGAAAACCTGCATGTATGATGTTGTGACTGTATCTAGGGCATCCTTGGCATTACTAGTGTGAGCTAGTAGGGGTTAGATGAGGGAAATTCTTCCTCTTGAACCACCTTTTTCTGTGTTCTCATAGTTGCAACTGCTTTTTTTCAGTTCTGTCTGAAGATCAAGTTTCATAATAAGGTCAAGTTTCATAATAAAAATGGTGCTAAGTTGCACATAGTTGCATAAAGTGAAATGTAAGCCATAGAATACAATCTATGGCTTCATTCATGTGACTTAGTTTTTGAAGTATAAATGAAGGGTTTTTTATTGGCAATGTGTAGCATGTGTTGCTTACTAGAAACTAAATGGAAGGGCTAGTTCAGAAGCTGCCACCCTAATGATTACATTAGAAACAAATTACTGAAACAAGATAACTGTTATTATGTACACGATTACAGTTCTTAAGATGTAATTTCATTGCAACTTATACGGAAAAAAATGCATTGACTTTTTTCTAGATTTTGAAAGAGCATTTAATTTGGTCTAATATGATTAAGGTGTTTAAAAAGAATCTAAACAAAAGGTAATACTTTTTCCTGTATAAAGCTGCTTCAATTGTGACAGTATTTTTGCTTAGGAAACATTTGTAAAAGGGAGCTTTTGTATTCACTCTGAACCTTACATGACTAGAACTTACAGTTGTTTCAGAAACAATCATCTTTTTAACACTAGTGTCCTTAATGATTTCTTTAAGAAAAGGATTGATCTTAAATTGATATTTATACTATGGTAAGTAAAAATGGTTTACAGTCCTGCTGGACAGATTATTTTTCACTCATGTCCTTAATCCTTTTTCTCAGAAGGATCCTTCTTAATTATTTGTGTACTAAATATGTCGGTTTCAGTGGTGGGGTTTTTTTTTTTTTTGTTTGGTTGGTTTTTTTGTTTGTTTGTTTGTGTTTTTTAAATAAAAAATATCCCAGAATTAAGAATTTTAAAGCCAGTCAGTCAGGTTAGGGGTTGGGGTAAGAAAATAACGTAGCTGCAGTGTTGCTGTTAAATTTGATCTGAAACACCTGCGCATCTGTTAAGTTTTATTTGAGTTATCACAACATGTAAATAAGGGCCCTCATGTCATGAAGATTGTGTGGAAATGGTGTTCAAGTGTGTAATTCCATGTTCAGCACAAAGCATGTTTTAATGGTTCTGCCATGAAGGCAGTGTGGTCGGTAATGCAGGATTCAGTGTTGCTCCCTGGCTTTCAGTGGTGATGTTCTGCCCACAGAGTGGATGTCAGAGTACTGAATACTTTGTGTGTGTATTTTCACTTTACCAGGCTGTAAAGTTTTATATGTGTTGGGGGCAGGCAAGGCACAATCCCAAAAACCTAATAAACTGGCTTTGCCACAAACTGTTATCACTTGTTTTCAATAATTATAATAGGAGTGATAATATAATTCCATATGGTTAAAAAAATGCTGTGAGGGAGTTAAAGGAGTTCCTAGTTTCTGTCTGTGTGGGTGACAGTTTTTACAAAAAAGACTGTCACAATACTGTCAGTGCTTTCTTGCAATGACTGGGTGTTTTTGAGGCATCTGAAGCACCCACATGATGAGTCGGAGGCATGTTCAGTGTTTATTTCAGATTCCAGAAGAATGGGAAGTGATACAACAGTTATAAAAATAGCAATTACTGACCCTTGGATGCAAGACCCTAAAGGAATCTTCTCCATTACTCTTCTAGTCTCATCTTGTTCAGAAATAAAACCTCTTTGATGTCTATAAATTTGTTGAAAGTCATATTCCTTGTCCACTCTGAGTATTTTAACTTCCACCAAAATGTATAGTTCTAATACTCTTTTTTTTTTTTTCCCCAGAGTCCTTTTGAGGTCATTGACTGATGTTGCTTAACATTGCAATTCCCAGATAAATGTAGAGCCGTGTGTTATTTAAAAGTTACAGTAACATAGCTTTTAAATGGCAGTCTGGTTTTTCTGTGCAAATCAACACTACACCAACACATAATCTTAAATCTAAAGCCATAAATAACATCAGAAGTCGTCATTATTCTAGGACTCACAAAAAATGCCACTGTTCTGAGGTTGTCTCTGAGGACGTGGGGTTTTTTTTCTCCTTCCTCTGTTGCTGCAGGTGCCCAAAGGAGGGCTCATTTATCCAGCTGAATGGTGTCATCAGTGAAGGCTGTGAGGGGGCTTTCAGAGAGGAAGAATGGCTGCTGCTTTCCAGGGCTGTTCTGGGATTCACTGGGCTCTGCACAGAACAGAAACTGCTGAAGGCAGCTCCTTGTGGCTCTGGAAGCTATTTCCAGAGCTCTGAGGAAGGCAAGGAAGAGCTACTGGTCATCCAGGGACATTCCCTGCGGGGCACAATCCCTGGGGGATGTTAATGACATGTATTTGTTTTCTGCCTTGCTGAATCATCACTGCTTAACGTGAATCACACATTATTGAATCCTCAGCTAATCATTTGAAATTAATGGAAAGCAGTTTTCCCAGCAATACCAGTGATCATTAAAATAACCCCAAAACAGCATGATCCTCTCCCTGGCCTGCATTTAACAAGTATTCTGCTCTTACTAGGAAGAAGTTCTTCCCTCTGAGGGTGCTGAGGCACTGGCACAGGTTGCCCAGAGCACCTGTGGGTGCCCCATCCCCAGAAGTGTTCAAGGCCAGGCAGGGTGAAGCTCTGAGCACAGAAAAACTCAGAGTCATAAGACCCTGATCTTTGCTCAGCACTTCCTTTTCTATTATAATTTTTTACTGTTTGCACTACCCCTTTGGAAAGATCACAGGCAGAAAAAAAGTGTGGTGTGAGGCAATATGCTAAACTGCTTCTTTCTGAAAATAATTTACTGCTACAAACATCACGCTGGGCCTCTAAGGCAGGAGCACAAAGCAGAAGCTGCATTTGCAAACCATTTATCCTCTCCAAAGCCATCCCCACATCCTTCACACCCACTTTATTAGCACATAAACATAAGTATAAAGATTTTAGTGAAATGTGTTGTATTAATTTGTCTGATCATTCAAAATCTATCCACCAAAGCATACAACTCAAAAAAAGTGTAACAAAAATCAATAATAAAAATAAATAATAATAAATTATATAATGTATATTATATATAAAAAAATATATAATAAACCTTAGTTAAATAATCTGTTTAGCAAATTAAATTTAACATCATAAACAAAAAAGTTTTTAAAAAATAAGTTTGTACCTTCTAGTTATTATAGTAGTAGTGCTAATTATAGTGCCCTGTCTCCCCCAATGCATTCAACAAATAATTAATGTCTGTTAAGAAAATCTTTCTGGCAAAAAAAAAAAAAAGAAAAAAGAAAAAAAGAAAAAAAAAAGTTAAACCACTAAGTCAAAAGTCTCTCTAAATTCTATTAAAAAAATAAAAATACAAAAATTAAAATAAAACCTTTAAATAAATTAAAATATGTTAAACCACTCAGACATAAAATAAAAAATGTAAGTTTAAGTTTTAAAATAAGTCAGTAAGTTTGTTTTAAAATAAGCTTCAGTGCTTTTAGTAAATAAAATGTCTCAAATGCCAAAGTAAAAGCCCAAGTTCTAGTAAAAGTTAAAAAACATAGCCTTAAACACTAGTGATTTCCATAAAAACTCCAAAAACATAGTTTTAAACACCATAAAATAACAATAATATTGCTTACATATTTCAAATAAAACAAACCACATACGTAGTTTATATGTAACCTAACGTGTTGAAAAACTAAAATTCTAATAAGTTAAAAAGTAGTAGTCCAAATTTGTGCCTTGACTTGTTAAAAAAATTCTATATAAAAGCATACTTAGAAAAAAGCTAGTGCTTTTTGCCATTGCTTTTGCTATTTACTTTTGCTTTGCTTTACTCGCCACCATCGTCAGCACCCAAAAACCCCCAAAAGTTGCCCAGCAACACCAACCCCACCAAAAGCAGCTTCTTCTATTTAAAACTTGATACCAAAACTTAACATAAACTTTAACATCTGTAAATTTGCTTTTAAAACTAATGTGGTTCTACAATGAACAACTTTATAGCAACTGTTAACTTCTTTACTCATTAAAAAAAATAACCTGACAAAGTTAATACCCAAAACACCAAAAATTGAGCCCCACACATGGCGGGGTGGGATTCCAGTCTAGCATCTGCTTTAGGGCTCCAGCTCTCAGGCTTTATGGTGAGGAACTGCTGAATGAAGCAAAACCTGGGTCAGCCGGGGCTGGGAGACAAAATCAGAAACACAGAAGCAGCTGCTCTAAGATATGCTTAGAGACGAGAATTTGGAAAGTGAAAATACCATCTGTCATCCTGAATCAGTCTTACGGTTATTGAGTGGGGGCAAGGGCTTAGCAATATTTACATGTACTGTTCCACCACAAACAGAGCATATGGAGCAACTAATATGGACTAAAGAAAGTGATGAGTGTACTTAAAAATGTA
Organism: Alethe diademata; assembly: GCA_025584955.1. Classification (NCBI taxonomy): domain Eukaryota; kingdom Metazoa; phylum Chordata; class Aves; order Passeriformes; family Muscicapidae; genus Alethe; species Alethe diademata. The sequence goes on from JANRMJ010000088.1 coordinate 9,472,546, forward strand.
TCCTGGACAGGAGCCAGAGGATGATTCATGAACTATGAAACAAAGTAATTTTAGATAATGATGACATAGATGTCATCTATGTCATAGATGTCGATGGGCGAGAACACACATTTCTACAAGTCTGAAGCTGTAACTACAAAGGAGGAAGGAAGGAAAGGAAGGAAGGAAGGAAGGAAGGAAGGAAGGAAGGAAGGAA
>JANRMJ010000088.1:9472841-9491373 GCA_025584955.1 Alethe diademata
AAGAATAGAATGAACGACAGAATGAGAAAGTCCGAAAAAGAAAGAATAGAATGAAAGACAGAATGAGAAAGAAAAAAATGAAAGAGATAACGAGAAAGAAACACAAAGAATGAACAAGAAAGAAAGAAGGAAAGAAAAGAATGGGAAAGAAAGAGAGAGAGAAAGTGATAGAAAAGAGAGAGAGAGAGAACATGATAGAAAAGAGAGAGAGAAAGGATGAAAGAGACAAAGATAAAAAGAGAGAAAGGAAGAAAGAAGGGAAGAGAGGGAAAGAGAGAAAGAGCGAAAGAGAGAAAGAGAGAGAGAAAGAAAGAAAGAAAAGGAAAAGAAAGGAGACATTACTGCAGCAGCTCAGAAAGGGCATGTGAAACTGTGCAGTTTGATAACGTGCTTGGGTTGGACTGATCTGAAGAGGTGCAGGACAAAGCAGTTGCTGTATTTATGAAGGCTGGGAAATACTGTGTTTGCTTTAATGTGCTTCCCTCTGACTTGAGGGCAAACAAGTTCAACAACTTTTCCCCTTACTTACACAATGTTAGTGCTATAGAACCATGGAATTGTATCTCGGTTTGGAAGGGACCTGTAAGGATCAAGGATTGGACTCAATGATATTAAGAGAGGTTTCTACTGAGCATAAGGAAAAAAAAAAAAAAGCAACCAAAAAACCGAAAGGAATATTCCTCCTCTCATTTGCAGGTAAATATTCCACTTCCTATTTTCAGAACACACCTGTATTTTGGTTCATTAGTACTATTCCTGTTGTTTCCCAACTCTTTTAAGGCTCTCTTCTTGACCTGCCTTTCCCTAGCTGTCAGTACCATGTTTAATGAGCAAGACCTACGTATTCCCCACTCAAAATATTTCAGGCCAGTTCATCTACCTATAGTGAGGCTTTACTTCAATTTCCAACTACTTCATGCTAAATCAGGGCAGGCTACGGCGATACAGAACTGTGACTTTGCATTCCTTGGTTTCTCGCTGCATTTTGCCAGCAAATGGGAAACACATTTGTGCCCAGCAAAGACTGCCCTGACCCAGAGCCCCAGCAGCTCAGCAGCACAGGGAGGAACTGCACCAAATATCTATCTATGAAAAACAGAAATTCAGATATAAATAAACAAATTTTATGTATGTATGTATATGTGTATATATATATATTTAAAATCCCAAATGGGCTTGTTGTCAAAGAAGTGCCTGAAAAGATTCCCTGATCCTCACCATGATGAAGATCTCTCCTCTTTCCCTCCTCCTCTGCACCTCCTGCCCCTTCTGTTGGGGAAATGACTTCAAAAAATTATTTGCCCTTAGTTAAACATTAACCTCCAGAATCAGCTTCCCTGATTAACCTTGATTACACTGGGTGATTAACTCTGGCCACTGCTAATGGAGAGACTGGCAGGCTTTGTTTTTATCCACCCGGGGATTTTGTGTGCCTTGTTCTGTGTGTCAGGGAGTAGGATGCTGTTTTTTTCAGCCTACCTGAGGTAAGGAAGGTTTTTTTTATGTAAATGCCTTGTCTTTGTCTTAATACAAGCAATGCTGACAGAAGGTGAGCACAAAATGCTTGGGGTCCATAACAGGGGTCCATAACTCCACCTGACTTCCACCAATGGAAGCTGGGGCTGACACAAGCCATGGAATATCCCTGGAGATGCAGGCAGGCTCTGGGAAAGTACTGTACCTCCCATGTGGAAAGGGCTCCTAAATATAGCACTGGAAACTGCAGTCAGGGATATATTTTCTGCAACGCTAACCAAAGAGGAGTAACATTAAACTGATAATCAGTTTCCAGCAATTTCCACACTGCAGCAGACATTTTTCTGGAAACCCCCCCTTTTGTAGAAAGAGCTGCTGAAATCCTGTGTCTGCGAGTGATCTGCAATGGTTGCACCACTGGAAGGAGTGTGTAAGAAATAAACCAGCTTATAGCTGCTAATAAATCAATTGCATACATTTTTATTCAGAAGCAGCAGAGAGCCTACTTCTCTTTCACACCCCAAGACTTTGATGTGTGCTGCTAAGGCTGTTTCACAGCCAAAAGAGTCCCTGCCACGCCTGTCACTGATCAAAGGCTGGCTGGGTACTCGGGTTGTGCCCCAGAGCAGTGCCAGCAGGACCTGACCTGCAGCAGCCACCCCCATCCCAGGAATTCCCTGCCTGACCCCATGGAAACAGCAGAGCATTTGAACAAGGACTGGTGACGAGTTGCTCTGCGTGCTCACAGTAAAAGTGACCTGCCCTGTTCAACCAGCAGTCAAATGCTGCTGGATTATGCTCAGAATGTCACACTGGAAGAGCACCTCTGGATGGGACCACAGCTCCCACCCAGAAATGATGCAGAGGCTGAGCAGTGCATTTTAGCAATGCTGAAATCTGCTTTAGACTAACCAGAGCCACGCTGCTTTCAGCTATCAGTGAGCCAAACACCCTCTGAGGGAGTCTGACTTTCTTTTCATGTACAAGAACAGCAGTTTGTCCTAATCAAGAAGAAACTCCCCAGCATTTCCTTGCAGATGGAGTTGTGCCAGAAGCATCTGAGGACAGGGAGAGCAGTCACACTCTGTGCTTTGATGCCTGCTGACAGGCACTGTTTCAGAGGAAAAAGCACAGCATCATCCCATTTTGAATCACAACGTTTGAATTAATGTATTGAAGCAATTCAAACATTAACACCATCAAATGAACAAGACTGTTGTTTTGGTTGGCAGAGGAGGGGATGATCCCCAGAGGTCCCTTCCAACCTCAACCATTCTGTGGCTCTGCAGGCAAGGTAATGGAGGCATTTAGAGCTAAAGTCAGGAATAATTTGGCTACTGTGGCACACAGTTAAGCCTCCAGTTGCCAGAGTAGGACCTGCAGGCCCAAGTTAAGCTGCTGGCCCAAGCACCCAAAGATGAGGACAGCTTCCCTGGCTGAAGCTGTGCAGTGGAGAAAGCAGTATGTGACATGAGAAGGGCTGTGGAAGGAGCCTGGTGGTTAGGGCTGCTCTCTTCACCTGAGATATTCCCAGACATTAATAATCTTTATGGCTAAAGTCAGTAACAGACACACTTGGCAAGCACCTTGCACACAAAGGAGTGCCAGAGTTCACTGGGACTTCCTCAATATGTGACTCAGAGTATTCCTCTGTTCAAGACTACAACAAAAGCTGTGTAACATTTTCATAGAATCATCACAGAGGCATAGAATTGTTTGGAAGTGACCTTAAAGATCACCTAATCCTGACCTCCTACCACAGGCAGGGACACCTTCCACTAGACCAGGTTGCTCAGAGCCCCACCCTGCCTGGCCTTGAATTTTCAGTGATGGGACATCCACAGCTTCTCTGGGCAATCTGTGTCAGTGTCTCACCACCCTGACAGCAAAGAATTTCTTAATCTAAACCCACTCTCTTTAGTTTAAAGCCATTTAGGTATTGCAGTCCCTTTATCAGCATTATGAAAAGGATTTCAGTCTTCAGAGAAAAAAAAATAAATCAAGAACAACTCTTCTCTTGGCACCATGAAAAGCACCTTACTTGCTGCAATTAGAAAAGCAGCAATTTTATATAAGCTCACTCCTGGAGTTACAGGAATGCCTCATGGTGGGCATGACTTATCCCACTACCCACTTTCTCAATATGGGAATTTATTTTCTAGGCCCTGTTCAAATGTTGTGTTAATCTGTATCATGGGATAAGTTATCTACCACTCCCTGCTGGCAAGATAAACACCTGACAGTCACCTAAAAGTGAAACATAAAGTACATATGGGAATTCCATGTACTTCAGGAGATGACAGAACCTGACTGGAAGCTGTAGTTCCTTGGTCTAGAGGACCAAGAGAAAATACAACAAAACCCCTTGGTCTAGATCTGTAATAAATTCTAGCAAAATGGGCCCTAAAATAAGGATTTATTCTAAACTTTCAATCTACAAGGTCGAAGTAGGAAAGCTTGAGCTGAATTTAGAGTATTCAAGTTACTTCATAAGAGGAGCTACTGCACCTCCAGTTCCTGCCACACTCTATAGTTCCACTTCAGTGCTAAAACTAATTGTACTGACACATGTACAGCCCACAAAGCCACATTTTGACAGAGGTATCTGAATAGCATTATTAAGGTTTCATATCAAAAACTTTACTTGCCCCCAAAGAAAAAGAAAACACTCTGAAGCTCAAGGATGAAGTGCATCCTTCCTTATCATCCAAATAATTCATGCAGTAAGAGGGAGAAATCGAGCTAGAAGTTGAAGAAAAAGGAATTTTATTTAATATTTAAATGCCTAAGCATGATGCATTCTAGTGAAATAAGACATGATTTAAGTACAAAAGCCAGAGGAAAAAATGCTTTCACTTTCCAGAGGCAATGAGGTATTTTCACTGTACAAAGTCTGAAAGTCCAAAATCACCTGCAGATCTTTCCCTCTGCACTGTGATCTCTGCTCAGAGTAGGCCATTCACTGTGTGTGTGTGTGTTTTTCAAATGGCCAAGGAAAAGTGCATAACAATCTTTTTTAAGATCAAGAACTCCTTGCATCTCTTTTGCCACATTTGAACAAAATGTTGGGCCACTTTTTCAAGTCATTCTGATATACGGTGGAGGTTTGGCTGTGTCTTCTTCTGCATCTACATCCTGGGCTGGAAATCTATCTGTGAAAATTCTCCCCCCAGGGCCTGCGTGAGAAAAGAAAACCATTAAACACAATATAGACATTTGCACAAAATCCTGACTTCCTTTTGGTTATCAGGATTTTGGCCTGGGATGTAAACCTTACTGAGAATGTTCCTTCCTGATCCCTGGTGAACATCCAGGTACGTGGAGGCAAAAGTTACTCACTTTGTACAGCACAAACCATTTCCACAGCCTGACTTTGGTCCTCACTAGGCTGCAACCATTCCTATGAAAAAAACAGCACCATCAAATACCTCACCTGGGAATTTGTTCAAGAAGATACACCTGAACTTATTTTAGAAGTCTGTGCAGTCCATGCCTCCTAACATATTTTAGTTGGAAAGTTTAAAGCAGCCTCATGTTATCCACTCAGTGTCTAAGTCAGGAAAGCTGCCTTGTGGCCTGCACCCTTTAATTCCTTACCAAACCACATGGTTGGATGTACATGTTTAATAACACAGCATCAGAATTGCTCTAGTAAGAGAAGTAATTGGTATTTATTTATTTACTCAATAACACAGCATCAGAATTGCCCTAGTAGAAAAGTAGTTGGTATTGATCTATTTACTGAGCTCACTTAGCAGAGATGCCATCACTTGAGGCAGAGTCCTTATGAATAAGGAGTAAATTACAAATGTCAGCACCTCCACACTTTACACACAGCACAGGAGATACTTTTATTACTGAAGTCCCAGTGTGTGAGCACCAGTAAGTCTTTGCAATGCTGCACCAGAAGCAACTGCTGGCTTAAAGATGAGAGGAAGAGTTTTTGAGGGTAGCAGGAATTTATGGGAAACAGGGCCGCAGCTTTAGCACAAATGGTTTGGAAAATAGAGATAATTTATATTAGATGTGTTATGAGACTGTAAGTAAGAGATAGTAAAAGGAAAAAAATAAAAGAAATATAAAACCCTTCTAATATCCCACTTAATTTCTTAGAATTAGCCCTGCATGACTGAGGTAGGAGCTGAGACTGGGTTTATAGGAGAAAAACACACCTTCTCCCTGGTTTCTCCTCCCAGCCACACTCAGCAGAACTAAACCTGTGCCCTGGCTGCTCACTCACCATCCCAGTGACACTGTCATAGCAGGAGCAGCGTGGCAGACTGCGGCACCCCAGGTAAGCCATGGCCAGCACAAGGGAGGCACTGCAGATGGATGCAGCCAGCATGGCTATGTTGGCACCCTTGACAACTTTACTGAGTATGAACCTCTGCAAACAGAACAGGAGATGGTAAAGCCACATTCAAAAAGTGACACTCCCCACCAAAAAATAATCTAGTGACTGCAAGAACGCTGTGGTTGCATGACAGGAGACTGATTCATAGTCAGTGCTATTTAAGGTTTTTCTGAGTTCTGAAAAACAAACCAAGTGTGAACCTCAAACAGAGCAAGCAGTGCTGATTAAATGTGAGATGCTCTGCAGTGGCATTGGGTTTGAAATAAAGCTGTTTGAAATAGCTTTGACAACGAGTAAAAACCCAAGGAATGGCTGCTCTTTTTCACACTGAATATGGGAAGCATTGTCTTGCTGCACTGCACCTTACAGCAGCCTGACATTTTGATTTATCCTGCAATTAATGCTCAGCTCCATCTATCTGGAATGCCTTCACCCCCACAGCAGGCATTGCTGGTAGACTGGAGATACAAAAGGGCTTCCTTCCTTCTCTCCAGCTTTACTGTGGAGGATACACTTGAAATAACACCAGGTTTAACCAGCTGACCTGTAACTGCTGTAACTTTATCACCTGAGCTGCTTGCTGGAAAGATTTGAGCTTTGCAAGCACTGTCTCAAACCAGGCCAGGGATACCCTCAGCACCTTTCCCTGAGCAGCACCAGTGTTTTTTCATGGTTCAGCCCACACCACCCCTTTGCACTAAGAAGCAAAAGCAGCCAACCTGACCTAGTGCCACCCCTAAGCCTAATTCTGTTTGTAAGCCACACCTGGCTCTGTTTGCAGATTAAGGGTGTCATGTTCCCCAGTAATAATCATAATATCAATACTTACAGTATGGATAACATGGATTGGGGCAGAACTCAGCTCCTCCTCTTCACCATAGCTCAGTGTGAAGGAGCTATAAACTACCACAATGAGGATGGCAACACAAGAGATTATGGAAGCAGCTATCAGTACATTCACCTAGACAGACAGAGAATTTTAGTGAGAAAAAGAAGGGGAGCAGGAATTAAAGCTGTCCTTTATAATACAAGCAGTACAGGCAGCCTTTGACCAACCACAACACTACAATGTCCCCAGAAGCAACATTCACTTAGAAGCCAAACGCAGAGAAGCAGAGGTTTTTCATAATATTGTGTTTCTGAGCTACTGAGGCCTGAATATTAATCAGAGGTGCAACCTAAAGACTTTGTCTTAGAGATCTCTTATTTACATACAATATCCTCCCTCGGAGTTTACACAGCTGGAGAAACCTGTCCAGGAAATGCAAACCTCTTAACTCATTCCATATTTTAGTATACATAATGCTTAACAACATGAAGGATCACCCAAAAGAAAGCACTGATATGAAGTTTTTACAGATTTTTGCCTTTCATTAGGCCCAATGCCTGTCTGCTGCAGCAGAAAGCAAGGTAACACTGCATCCTCCTCTTGCTTATGGACACAGCAGCTTTTGTGATGATAACTCAAAGAAATAAGCTCTTAATCCTGCAGGAGGACCAGTCATCTTATTCTTTCCTCAAATTGTTTTTGACTGCCCCAACAGTTTGCCCTGCCCCATACACACAAGCACTCATCTGCCCCTCTAGCTTACGAGAACTGGATTCTTCCTCTGTGAGGAGAACAAAGCCAGGACGCCTGGGACTCCCATCACCTGCAGAGCACAAAAAGAGTTGGCAGCTTGGGAAAGGAGTATCAGATTCGGGAGATAAACTGCTACAGAGTAATGAAAAGCCCGTGTTTTCAAGGCTTGGATCAGAGCAACTGCTGCATCAGAAACGGACAGAGAATTGCTCATTTCTTGTTTTCCTCTGTACCATCTCCTGGGGGCAGGATATGGATGACATGCATCTGGCCCACCTGCTACAGCCTTGCTACCACTGAGCAGAGCTTTATGGGCCGGGCAAAACAAATGAAACTGATTGAACAAGCCTGATTTAAGGTGCTAAAAATGCACATTGCTTTCCCAAGTCCATATGCATCTTGTAAGGGAAAGAAAGATACTAATGAAAGCAGGCTCTGCCCTGGAGAGAGCTCTTCAGTGTAATTTCCTTTCAGCAGGGTAAATCAGGGTGCTGAATGCCAGGGAGCAGGGACACCTCCTGCCCACTCCTCACTGCAGCATCAAAATTAGGGACACTGTACTGTGGGACAGAAATCATCACCCACATGTTCATCTATCTGAACAGAGCATGAGATGCTCCATTCCTAATCTTTGGTGGCCTCTCTGTGGCCACCATACTTCTGCCAAAAAAATCCCAAACCTTGTCAATTGTCACTATGTCTCATTTTCTACATTATCCAGCAGAAATGTATTTAATTTAGTTCCTTCAGAGGAAAGTCTGTTTCACTCTTCTGCCTGTATCATGACAAGGAAACTTTTATTAACTAAAAAAGCATAAAACAAGGGAAAACCCGGCAAGAAATCCTGGCTTCCCTCCCATCCCCAGTATGAATACTAGTAGGTAGTAGTGGCGGGAAAAAAAAAAAACAACACGGCAAAACAAAACAGAAAACAAAGTACAGGCTTACCAAGCCAGCCCAAACCGGAGCTCTGGTTTTGCCCAGCTGAGACTCTGTTCTGAAAGCGCCATCTATGAACCCACAGGTGACACAGACGGCGCTGAAGGCGATCTGGAACATCCCCAGCACGACCATGTTCCTCTGGTTAAAGATGAAATATCGGTACCGATCCATTCCGCTCCGGTTCCCGCATAAACCCCTGAGCACGGAGGCTGGCCAGGGTGGGAATTGCTCTTCCTAGGAGGAGACAGAGAAGGGACAGGATGGTCAGCAAACCCGGGGGCGTGCGGGACAGGAGCGCAGAGCTCACTCCTCAGGCTCCCAAGGGAAGCAGGATTCCGGGCAATCCCTGGGAGTGCCCGGGGCAGCATTCCCGGCGTTTGTGGGGCGGAATGCGCGATCCTTGTCCCCGGGGGTTCGCGCTGCCCGCAGGCACAGGCGGTGCCCGGGCTCTCTCCCGTCTGGAAGTGCGGCTCCCTTCGGGCAGCCAGCACCGATCCGATATTCCCGGTGGCGCTGCCGGCCATGGCCCGCCCTCGCCAGGGGCGGCCCCGGCTCCGGCTCCGCTCCCGTGTTCTCCCGGCTCCGTTCCGATCCCTGGCCGGGAAGCTCCGCGCCCTCACCTGCAGCGGCTCCCGGGCAGCGCCGGGAGAGCTCCTGCTCCGTGTCCCGGGAAAGGAGTTCCGAGCCTGTGCCAAAAAAATCCGGGGAGTCCGGAGCACACCGAGCAGCGCAGGGAAAGGCTGCTCCGCCCCGCCCCGCCCCGGGCACCTCGGGCTGCCGGGACCGGGAATTCCACCCATCCCTTCTCCACGGCAATTACACCTCCTTCCTACTTTACCTTTTTTTTTCTTTCTTTTTTTTCTTTTTTTTTTTTTTTTTTTTTTCCCCCACAGCTGTAAATCAAGGCTAGGCTGGATGGCGTTTTGAGTGACCTGGTCTACTGGGAGGTGTTCCTGCCGGCGGAAGGGGAGCAGAACCAGAGGATCTCTAAGATCTCTTCCAATCTAAACCATGTTGTCCGTGAAACCCTATACATATTGTTAATGGCTTGTGTGATCAGTTTCTTCAGATTGACAGGCGCAGGATTGTTCCCCTGGCACACTGGCTCCCACTCTCTGTTGGAAATAGCAAAGGAACCTGTGCTGCTGGACAGAAAAGAGCTTGGGAGAACCAATGATACAGCATGAGCAGAGGCCAAGGGCCTTCTTAGCTACCTGGGCACACACTGGCTCATGCTGTGCATCACCAAAAACTGTGGTCACACAGGACACAAGGCAGGGGGAGAGGTCAGAGAATGCCCAAAACTGAGACACACAAATAACAAGGAGAGACAGTGGTTTTCTGTTGAGTATTTTATTTTTGCATTGCCTCCATAGCGCAATTAAAGCAATCTTTAAAATTCACTTATTACAAATGTTTGTCAAGTCTGTTTTTCCCCAGAAACACTTTTCTTGCTTCCTTGCACATACGCCCAAACACACTATAAAAACCTCATTCATAACATCAAAGGAAGGGCAATCATCATTCATGTAAACATCTTTCTTAGAGTTATCCGTTTTTTAAAAGTCATGAATAAACTTACAGATGTTCAGTAAGGCTCATAGTTCGAGTACAAATGTCGTAAAACACCTATCAAGTACTGTACACAAGTTAAACACTCCGGGGTTAACTGTTAACACGTGTATAAGCTTACCCCAAAGATTATTCTTTAGCACTTAGTTCTTCAGAACAGAGACACCCAGTAATTATGGGCTAGAGAGTATTAAAATAGCAGAAGGCCCAGCAGAAACTGTTAAGTAATACACAATTTTAGTCTGGTTCTTAGCTCAGAGTTAAATCTGTTACAGCTGCAGTAGGAAAAGTTTTCTAGAAGGGGATCTACAGAAAGGAGGGATGGGTTGTTTGTACACTATCATGAAGAAACAAAGCTGAGAGGTACTTCTTGAAAATGGGACTAGCCTTGCTATTGCAATTATTTATGGCAGCTGCATGTAATGCTGCATAAACATCTCCCCAAATAGCAGAAACAACCATTTGTAACTGTAAGGATTATTTGTTGCATCTCCCCTTAAAATAAAAAAAATTATCTACTTACTGGTATTCAATTACACTTGCATCTTACAAAAAGACATCCCTTTAAATCTGGTTTAGATCTTACTGGAACTTTTTTTTTTGTTTAAATATTCATTCAACCATGAAAATATTTCATACAAACATCGTTTTACATACAAATATTAAAACCTGTGAAGCGGGTCTTCCCACACTCATGATTTTATGGCTTGAACATTTAATTGCTTGTCATTTTTGTACAGATATTTCTCCTAGGGCAAAAAAAAAGAGAGTTACAGTAAATTGGTAAAGAGAAAAAGGGCAGGAAGTTCCACTGCCTGAAGACAGAGGAGGGTCCATTCAAGAGTGACCTTAGTTTCAAAACCTTTGATCTGGGGCAAGTAAACATGCACTTAATCTTGCATCTTTTTCTCCTTAAAAAAAAAAAAAATCCCTTATAAGACTGCTTAGAAATTATTTGTCCAAAATACAGTTCCCCTGTTCCCATTACATAAAGCAAAAGGAAGAAGTTCACTGCAGGTGAAGCCCACCTCCACTCACAGATGCAGCTGCTCCCACGCCTACTTTCCTCACTTGGATGCTCTTGGCACCCAGCAGTGCAGTGGAAGTCAGGAATAGGCAGCATCCCAGCATGTAAAGAGAAACTTCAGTGCCACTGTTTCCAAAGCAATTTGGTTTTTTTTAAGTGCTTGGAGGTGAAGTCCACAGCTCCACCAGTTCTGCTGGGCCGCAGGAGAACAAGGCAGCAGATACTAAGCTCTGTGAAATGTTACCTCATCGCAACAGCAGCATTTTCCTAAAGCCCATCAAACTGAGTGAAAGGACACAAATCACAGAGCTCTCTGGGACAGAAGCAACACCCCTGCACCCCTGGCACAACCCAAGTGGTGAGCACTGCTTTGACTGGAGGACAAGGGCAGACAGCTGGGAAGGAAACAAAAAAGTGGCAATTTCCATACTTTCTGAGTTTCTCTTACCAGATGGGATATGTTGGCTACTCTGCTCCTCCAGTGCCCGACAGAGGGTGAGAAATCCCCAAGAGAGCTCTTGCTTCTTGTAGCATGTTGCCTCTACCTTCTAACAACATGCCGCAAGACCCCTGGGAAAAAACCCACTGCCCTCTGTGTGCAACACTTGTGCATCTGGAAAGGCTGTGCCAAGGAGAAGCCTGCAGCCTCACCCCATGGCCTCCCAAAGCTCCCAAAACCTCCCCAGGAGCTTCACCTGATTAAAAGCATGGACCATCCTAGCAGATACTAGAAGGAATTGTGGCAACCACAGAAAAAATCAAAAAGCTCTCACAGCTGAAATTTCCATGTATTTCCTTTGATTTTTTCAGCAGTCAAGATTTACAGGTATTTATTTAGGGTAAGTTTTTTAAATTACTATTTTAAAAAAGGAAAACAAAACAAAGCCTTTTCAGGTTTGTTAAAAGAAAACCTGGATCCCCAAAAGTAAAACTCAACTTCTGACATCCCCTCCACAGCCTAAACCCTTTTCCTGTTCCTTCCCATCCAGTGGAGTGACCCCAGCAGCAGGCAACTCTCAGCTGCAACTTTTCTGGCTCTCGTCTCCAAGAATAACCACTTCCAATTAAAAAAAAAGCTTCTGTATTCTTGGTGACAAAACCCTGTCCCTGAAGATCCACTTCAGATTTTTTGTTAGAGAGACGATCAGCAGCCTCTAATACAGATGATACAGGCTTCTCATAAAGGAGCTCAGGTAACCCTCCCACCACAGAGAAGCCACGTGCAGCACTGCAGACCATAGGCAGATGCTGGGAACTGATCTGTACCTGAAAAATGCAGCCATTTCAGGTTTCCCTATGCTGTTCCTTAGTCATAATGGGTATCCTGAGAGCCAGCCTCTCACTCAGGCTCAGCTGACAGGCATCAGCTCTCCTCCCACCTTCTGTTCTGACAGGAAAGGTCTTTGGCCAGACTCTAAGAAGTGGAGCTTCTTATTGCATATTCACAAGTGGTCAGCTGCATCCTACAGACCCGAGAAGATTGCTGTGCAAGGTGATGCTTCCTCTGCCCCACATGAAAACCATGGCTGGGTGTGGGTCTTGTGTCTATGGATATGTCATCACACTACCAATGAGGAGCTCTGTGAAGCTGGTCTTGCTCTCTGGTGAGCCCCAGAAAGTGAGCTGCAACACACTGACCAAGTTAAGGCATTATTTGGAGTTCTGTAACTAACCTGTGTTTTAACCAGGGGATGCCAACTCACACCTCTGAAGGACACAATGAGCTCTTTCACCACCCAGTGGCAAAAGCCATCCTGCCACCTCCACTCTAGCAGACCAGGAAGAGAGAGATAACAAAGAAGAGTTAAAAGGCTTGGTCCTGAATCAAGCCAAAGCAGCTCCGTAATCACAACTTTTACAGAAGGTTGGTCGCTGAAGAAGGGAGCTATAGAAGGACCAACAGATTCTACAGAGCTGAGGACAGCAGAGGTAACAGAGACAACAGCCACAGCTGTGGCATGCTACCTACCAGGCTACACACATGTACAAAAGAATCTGCTTGACTCTCACCAAATTTTTGAGAAGCCACAGGACACCTCAGTGTCTTTTTTTCCCTAGAATTTCCCTATTTTAGGATACAATCTTCAAGCCTGATACACAAAGAGCACCTGTATTCTATTTATCTCAAAATCAGGCAATATGAAGACTGACAAACCTATTAAAACATAAGCAACTCCACACAGATTAGCAGAGGAATCAGAGACTGAAGAGAAATGAAGGCAAAGGAGCTCTAGAGATCAGAACATTTTAAGCACAATTCCCCAGAGAGCACAGAGAGGCCAACAGTCCAAAGCAGGATATCAAGATTGTGGAAGGAGTTTATCGTCCTTTCCCAGCAGGGTTCAGTCACATCTTCCCTCTGCTCTTTCCTGCACCTAATCTCAAACCTCAGCTTTGCAAACTTCATAATCCTGGCACAATAATCCCCAAAACACACATAAGAGCACCCTACCAGTGCTGCAAGTGGCTGTGACCCACGTAACACGGGCAGGTAGGGAAAGATGAAGTCATGCATTTTTTGAGGATCATTTACTGAAGCTGAGCAGCTGACTGACCTCTGCCAACTCTCCCTCACCTGGGAGGTTAGTTGTTCCTCTGCACAGTCAGGTGAGCCCCTGAGCTGTCACAGCTCATGTGCAGATCAGACAGTGTCACAATACCCTGAGCCTGCCTGTCCCCTGCCCCAGCACATGCACAGAGGAGCTTCTGTGCAAACTGAAATGATGAGGTGATGGGAAATGTTTGTGAGCAGCCACAGGGACTAACCAGAGCCCCAGGTTCTTGTGAGTAATTCCTAACTTTCCTCGGGTACCAAAGCAAGGATTTCAGACTGCACAGAACAGCAGCCTCATCCTTCTACCCTGCAGGCACCCAACACGTTCCCCCTGCCCAGCTCCCCAGACAGCCAGACACCTCCAAGAGTCCAAACAAGCAACCAAAATGTGTAGCAATAGAAAGGTAGGTCTGATTCCCAAATCATTTATGTTACATATATACAAACTTTTTGAACTACAAACATTTAAAAGAAAGTGTTGCAAATGTATTTGAGTTTCTCCTAAGCTGTTAAACCCAAAAGAGAACATCAGAGTCCCAGAAAGGCTCCAGTATCCAGACCAAGACAAAACATTATTTCTCTCTTATACAGCATTAGGCAAGACTGGTACAGTATCTGAAGAACCACACAATTTCCCCACCCCTGAAAAACCCCAGAACATAGCCCTGCAGATGAATATTCACAAGCCCCCACTGCTGGCTGCAACAAAGCTATGGATTGACTGCTGCTTATAAATATGAGCAACGAGAGATGTTTTTACATTCATTGTTTGTCTTTCAAAAACAATCTTTTAATATATTTTCTTTTTTTTAAAAAAATCTTATTTTGATACCTCATATTATATTATTTTGCTGTGTCATAAACCAGAACTACTAAAAGATGGCTATAAGGCTATGTTGTTCTGTCAAGTGAACACACAGAAAAGATACAGCTCTCCTTCACCAAGGACTACAGTCTGCCCCCAGATACATGCACCTCCTTTCAGAGAATCCATGGGAGATCCAAGCATCTCTTGCCTTGAGAACTGCCCACTTGAACAGGTGAAATACACAAACCAACTCATGAACACTGATGCAAGTAATGGGCTTGCCTTCCAGAACATGTACTTCTGGAAGTCTTTCAACAGCAAATCTGTTTTATCCTTTTCACAAAATCTTCATGCAAAGAACAGCTTCATTTGCATGTCATAATAATAAATTAAACAAAATAAGCCAGCCGTACAGGCTAGATAAATATTAGGTTTAGACATGTTGCTATACTATTTAGAGAGCCACAGAGACCAACACACAGCACTCTCACATACACACACAAGCCTTTCCACTAGTTAGAAAGGATTTTCTCCTGCAAAAGAGGATTTGTA
Organism: Alethe diademata; assembly: GCA_025584955.1. NCBI lineage: Eukaryota > Metazoa > Chordata > Aves > Passeriformes > Muscicapidae > Alethe > Alethe diademata. Next base: position 9,487,709 of record JANRMJ010000088.1, read on the forward strand.
GAAAGAACAACGTTCAGACAAGAGGAAAGGGGAGTTAAAACCCAGCCTCCTATATGCTAATAAATAAACTGCTCTATTGCAAGATTCAGATCAAAGGTTTAAAAAGGCAAAATTATGCTACTATTAGAGAATATCAAAATATTACTGTTATCATCACAAGTGGCATATATGCAAAATGCAGTTGCACAATAATGCCTAGGCAGATAGAGAGCAACACTAAGTCTGCCGACTAAAAGTGAACGATACACCCATTTTAGTTTCTTTCTAGTCTTTTGGCATCTTTGCATATGGTGCAAAAGCAGAAGCTACCAAAGAATACCACATCTTGTATAGAATATTAAATAATTTCTTCAGATAAGACTGGTGCAATGCTAGCTAATTTTTAAATCTGCTATGAGTAACACAGTCAAACCTAGTTAGTATCCAAGGAACTTATCTTTTAACACAGAATGCAAGGTTATGATGCAACAGCATGAACAATCCCTGGTTGTCCAGTTTTCAGTATAAAGGTAGTGCATAGATCCAAGTTTCTGTTTCAGTTTGCTGAATGGAGAAGGTGCTGCCATGTCACTTTTGCTGGGCAGCCTGGAAAGCTTTCAGTTCCAGCTGGTACCACTCTGGTGCTTCAGGCCCATTCTGCCCCACGGGGTTGTGGTCGTACCCATAAGCCACTGTCAATTCCTCATCCTTCTCCACAGCCCTGATGGTACGGATACACTTGATGGGCCCAAAACGAGGATGAACAAACCTAGGGAACAAAACATCTCTGCTAGGCTCAGCTGTCAATTCACATACTCTGCCAGCCCCCTTGACACTTCCAGAATTCACTCACTTCACAGCAATACTGCATAATCTGATACTGAATTAGCAGACTAGAGTCAACCTCACAAAGATTTAAGAACGCGAGCAAAAATATTGATTTATCAAAGCATTGGTAGTTCAGCAAATACAGCGCAGTTCTAGCCAAGCTAGGATTTAGAGAGCTGTGATTATGCATTTCACAATAAAGAAGCAACTCAAAGTTGATGACAAGACGAACAAGTTGCCAACTTCAACATACTCCATGGTGTAAGTCCCAACAGAGATCAAGCAGCCATCGTGCTAGCCCATTCCAGCTCAGCCTAGGTGAGCAGAAACTCCCTCAGTGCCCCAACTCCGGACTCCCAGCCCACCTCTGCTCCTCATCCAGCTGCCCAGGGAGCCCCTGTGAGCCCAGACAGCAGGGCTGCAGCTTCTGCCCTAAAACCCAGGGCTCTACTTACGGCTCATAGGTGCAGTTAGGAGTGAAGGAATGGTTGGCCTTATGCCCCAGCGAGGCACAGTACTTGGCAGCGTGGTTGTAGGGCTCCGGCACGTCTATAACAGTTTCATCATCCAGGGATATTGTATTTCCATTGAGGGCCCAGTCTCTGCTGTCTACCTAGTTTGCAAGGCAAAAATCCAATGTCTGCGTGGAGGGGTCAACTTTGTCAGCAGTTTGAAATCCAACATTCAAAATATATGCAAATAAAGCTTTTCATGAGTGTACATCATTAAAAGAAAACAACCCACACTTTTTAAATCTATACATAGGTGAGCATGCACTTTCTTTCAGTTAAACTCCATCATGTTAAATCAAAGTGGGAAGGTAGTGGGTGTTAGATCCTACAATGAAAAGAGAATTTCAGGAGGAGCAATGAAAATTTAGACTGACTTTTTTCTTTTCTTTACCTCCTGGTGTGTAATTCGCACTCCGTTATAGAAGGACATCACTGTACTGGCTTCTGCTGCTATTTTTGAAAACAATCCTTCTCCAGCACTGGAAATGAGAGAGACATCCACATACACCCTACAAGAGAAACAGGGCATGGAATTAGTGACTGGCTGCAGTTTTAATTTTCAAGAAGTACAACACTACTGGGAAAAAGCCCAATACTTCAGTATGACAATAAAGCTAGTAACAATAACAACAACAAAACCTAATTATTATTATTGGTAGTAGTAGTAGTAGTAGTATTCAAAACCTCTTTATGGAACTCCTTCCCTTCCTCTCTTCCACATGTTCTCTCTATTTTGTCAAAACTGAGATTTGGTGGGAAGTGTGGGCTGACTTGGAAAATCTTTTTTTTTTAAAGTGTCAATCTACTACTGCTCCACAACAATGGCTTTAATTCAGGAACATCCTCAGTAACATATCAGAACTCCAGAAGTCCCCACCCAGCTGGGGTTGCTGGTATGTACATGCACTGATGAGCAAGAGCTCTCAAGGTGATGCCCCACATCTTCAAGTACTCAATGCAAATTAAAGCAAGCCTTTTACTAATCACTTATTTAGACATTTCAGAGTATCAGAAAGTGCCTGCACCTGAGGTACACACAGGGCTTCCATTTTATAAACCTTTACACGTCTTTTAAGTTTTAGATGAGAAAAGGTTTGCAAAACTAGGCCCTAAATAGAAAAGAGAGAAGAAATACAGGGAGAAGAAAAAAAAGTTTACCTTTCTGATTCATAAGGATCAGGAAGAAGGGCATTTGTAGAAATGCAGGATGAAGTAGATTTGTCAAAACTGTATACTGGGCCTAAAAAAATCAGAAATCAACGAAGGAAATAAACTAATTGGTAGTACTGAGAGGAAGCAATCCTTAACTTAATCAAGACATTCAAAAATAAAATTTTAATGGCTGCAAAAAATGGTACACTTCCAGAAAAAGGTACTAAACAGAACTGCACCTGTTAAAAGCCTTAAGAGAGATAATGCTTCTTGATTATTTCTTCCCCTCAACATTCTAGAGTAACAGTACTAACACAAAAAGGTGATACATATGCTCTTCAAATTACCAACTTGTAGAGGAAGACTGGATACTCTGTCAAAACTGACCTTCCTAGTGTCTCTAAAAGTAAAGCAAAATTTAAATGGATATATTCAATAACTCATTTTAAAAATTCCCAAAAAAACCCCAAAAACTTGATTACTTCAAATATGAAATATTTTCTAGTCCAAATTCTGAACTGACTTCAGCCAGAAGATAACATTTAATAACGAGAAAGCACTCTTGTTACAGTCCTTTATTTTTTGCCATTAATAAGCAACTCAGTGGTACAGCTCTAATTATATTCTTACATCCCTCTCCCAAATGCCAGAGGACTATCTTGGACATAGATTAAGAAGAAGGTGGAAATAAGATGGGAAAAGACCCCACAGAAGAGAATATTATAAAGTTTGATATAAGGCCTTTGCCCCGGTGTTCAGGATGTGTTCTGGCTGAAGGCAGCTTCCTCCTGAGCGAAAATTCATCCTATTCACAAAGCACAACCATACCCTCTCACAAAGTAAGTTTTAAGTTAAATTTTGACTTGCTATCATAACTGAACGATTCAAAAAATAAACTCGCATGCATTTGCTTGTCAATACCTTTCCACTGAGCTTTATGTGCAAATTTCATATCAAGTGAGACAGTTTTTGCTGGCAGAACAATAAATGCATTAGCACAGTCCCTGCTTGTTACTGCAGCTGAACCCACACTCCCCCAAAACATCACACACACTTCAGAACAACAAACCCACTCCAGAACTATAGGTTCAAGGGTTCAAGCCACTGGAGCCACTGGGCTCAAGCCACTAGAAAAGCCTCCAAAACATCACACACACTTCAGAACAACAAACCCACTCCAGAACTATAGGTTCA
>JANRMJ010000088.1:9506568-9535096 GCA_025584955.1 Alethe diademata
TCGGAGCGGGCCGCAGTGCCGTGGGGAGGGGCCTGGCCCCGCCTGGGGGCGGGACCGAGCGCGCCCCCGCCGCCTGGGGCCGGGCTGGCCCCGCCCCTCAGGGTAATGGCGGGGAGAGTCTGAGGTGGGCCGGGGTGGTTCTGTGTGTGCCCACATACGGTACCGAGGGCACCAGAGCGCCAGCCCACCCAGCGCTGGTTTTCCGGCGCGTTCCGTGCTGTCCGTTCCGTGCTGTCCGTTCCGAGCTGTCCATTCCATGCTGTCCGTTCCGTGCTGTCCATTCCGAGCTGTCCGTTCCGAGCTGTCCATTCCGAGCTGTCCGTTCCATGCTGTCCGTTCCGAGCTGTCCGTTCCATGCTGTCCATCCGCCGGCCCGCTGACCCCGACTGGCGTTGCTGCAGTTCACCTCACAAAGCCGGAGGGTCCCCGGCAGCTCCAGGCGCCCCTTCTCCATTCCCACAGCAGGGACCGCTGACCTGCTGCTCTTACCACAGAATCACGGAATACGCGGAGCTAAAAGGGATCCGTTCGGATCATCGAGTCCAGCTCCTGGCCCTACACAGGAACATCCCAAGAATCCCTGTACCTGAAAGCACTGTCCAAACACTTTTTGAACTCTGTCAGGCTTGGTGCTGTGACACTTCCCTGCCAGTTCAACCTGCTCAGCCACTCTCTGGGTGAAGAACCTATTCCTGACATCCAACCTAAATCTCCCCTGACTCAGTTTTAGCCCATAAATTCTCATAGCTGATCAGTGGAGAAAGTCTTGCGTAACACGTGAGGTTTGCTTGGTGTGTGCGTTTCTTTCTGTGCTCTTCCATAAAATTTTGAAATTGCCTGCCGTGCCTGAGATTGTAGAAGTTTATAATATTTCCCAGCCTTTGGAATACAGACATTACCTAGAAGCTATGCTGTTTTCTAAATCAAATTCCATCCTAATCTAATGGCTGAAGAGGCTCTGCTTCTGCCAGATGAACTCCACAAACCACAGCATGTTGTCAGTAATGACATTTGAGCTACATTCTGTTCTCTTGTTTAGTCTGGGAAGCTTGTAGTACTCTTTTCACAGGCCACAAGACTTTAGACTAGATGGAAGTAAAATAAGAAATAAGGTAGATATAATAAGAAATATTTATTAATATTTCTTATTATAAGAGATGTAATAAGAAAATAAGAAATAAGATAGCATAGCAACTCTGGTGGAGGCTTCTCTCTCCAGTACAGGGAAAGGATGTGTCTTTTTGTCTTCACAGCATCACTTTACTAAGTTCACTGTTGGTTTTATGCATCTGATTTACAGCAAATTGTATAATGTATAGACTTCAGAGAGAGGTGAAGCTAAAGCCAGTGGGATGGTATGGGCCACTGAAATTCAAGTAACAACTAGTTTGAATTTATCTGCCAAATAATTAGTGGCTGGCTCCACATAGTGGTTTCTCATGTAATTTCTCTAAGTAGGGGTTTGATATTTGGCATTTTCTCTCTCAAAATAACACTGCATTAATTTTCCAGTGATGTGCCATTTGCAAGGCTGAACAGTCTTGCAGCCTTTGCAAGCCTCTGGACAGTAGTGCAGTGAAAGCTGGTTGGAGTCCTTCAGGTCACTGCCAGTGCCACTTGTGGCTGGAGAGATTAGGGATTAGAAAGAGGGTTGTGTTACTGTGCACATCACTGAGTTTAATATCAGGTGTCTGCAAAGACATTGGGTAGCACATCAGTGAGTGAGTTTGCCCTCTATTACCTTAAGGGTCCCCTGAGATTTCTTATTAAAAAAAATAGGAGAGACATAAATGTGTGGAAATATTATACCAACCCAAGTGAGTGTCTGGCACTTAGGAAATAACCATGCACATCCCATAGCCTTGGCTTAGAGCTCATACGGTAGACAAGCTTTTGACACATAGTTATGAAAAGGTACTTGACAGTCAGAACTCTTACTTAATTTCCTTCTCTGGGGCCGTCTTCCTGGTAGGAAAAAAATCACACAAAAGTTTTAAAACCTCCTTTCTACTGCAACTGTCTTATTTTCCTCAACTCTCAGCTATTTAGCAGTGACTAGAGACACATAAATTTATCTAAAAGGCTGCTAGGTCTGTCTGCTAGAAGGATCTCCTTGTGATAAATGAGAAGTTTTCCTGTAAAACCTTCGTTAGCATGTGCATGCTGCACAGAGCTGTGATTTTTTTATCACCTTGTTCATCTATGACCCCTCTGTGCTACTCAGAGGTTTTGATTTCAATTGTGTAAGCATCTTTGTCAGCCTGAGAGGAAGCCAAGCTGATCCACACAAATAATGCTGGACTTACCTACTGTAAAAAGCATGACTAAACTCAAATTAGAAACGTTGACACTTGTTAACAACAAGACGAGTTCCTGTCTTGCAGTTTTGCAATCTGGTCTCTCTGAGGGGTGTGCAGAGTTAATTGTAGCTTTCCACTAAAACATGATTCAGTAACTGGTACCAATTATAATTTCTGGGAACCAGCCAATGAGAATGGAGAGACTGATGCTCCTTTGAAGGTACCAGCACATGTGACTGGCTTACAGCATCAACAAACTCTCTCCTTGCACTGAATGTCCTGCTGTTTCTGGGAAGATGTGTCAGGATGCAGAGACCATGAGGCTATAGGTACAGGGAGTTTTCTCATCCTTTGCCTGTCACTGCATGGACCAGTTGTAAAAATAAACAAGGCAATGCACAGGTGTTTGAGAGGGCAGTGGAGAAAAAAAGAGGGAAGAGAGAAATGAGATTCCTCCTTCCTGAGGATGTGTGTGTAATGTATAAAGGCAAACTAAGTCAAGATCTGATGGTGGGGGGGACGGACAAAATCTAGTCTGACTAGATTGTGTTAACACCTTCACCAAGCAGTGCCTGCCCTCTGGAGACCCAGCTGACAAGTTTGCAGTGGCACAGCAAGACTGTGGTGTGGAAACAGTGGCTGTGCATGGGCATGGCCATGGAGGGCTCTGGGATGTAAGGAATCACATCTGTCAGAGGTACTGCAGCAGGGAACAGAATGGCAGCCTGGTGTCACACAGAGTGAATAACTGGCATAGTTAATGTGTGCATGTGTACAAGCATCTGCACGCTATTCATTTAAGCTCTTATCTCTACCACAGGCATTTTTAATAATCTGTCTCAGCTGGGAGGCAGATGGGGATGCTTAGTAGTTGTATCTTCTGTTGATATAAGTAATATCCCATAAGTGTGTGCATGAAGCATCCCACACGTCTATTCCTACAGAAAATCAAATTTTCATAACCCTGTCCTTTTAAGGACAGCTAATGATAGATAAAAGTTGTGCCACTACTTAATTTTAAGTTTCGCAGCATCCAACTGTGCAGTCTTAAGCTATTTATCTCTACATATTTCCCTCCCTTTTCACTGATCTTCAAAAGGGCCACTCTTTACAGAAGGTAATCTGGCTTGCTAACAAAAGAGAAAGAAGGGCAAGGTTCAGTATAGTGCAAAACTCACTCTTAATCACATCCAATTCATTGATGTACAGGCTATTCAGACCTCAACAGAAAGAAAATAATTTATTCCAGATACTTGTAGAGTCATGGCTAGCATTTAAAATGGTGCTGCAAGAAGAAACTGAGAACCTGTAAGTTTCCTTCTAATCTTTGGTCTACAAATCCGTGTTAAAATGACCAAGAAAGTCTGATGCATACACACAGGCACTGCCATATGGGGGTTCCAATTGCAGCTGTGGATCCTCACAGTGCTTGGCTGCAGCTGTGTTCACAGAGCCCAACTGAAAAGCTGGATTTGTTTATTCTAGTCATGTAGAATTGTCACAGTTTAAACTCTCCATGCTGCTGTTGAAAACATGCCTCAACAACACACAATTTATTTGGCATCATACAGAAGTGGAACTGCATTTGCCCTCCTGCTTTGAGGTAGCCAAGGTCTTTGAGCCAACTCCTTCACACCAATCCATCTTGGGAAGAATTTTCCCTGCCAGTTTTTTTCCTTCAATGTTCCAGCCTTGTTTTGACATTGTCCTGACACTGTGCAAACCCACAGTTGATGTTAGGTCAGCTATGCCCTGCAACAGCAGAAAATTAAAGCCACTGCTGTGAAGCAGCTGTGCACACTACCTGCTGAGAGCACTCACTCCTTTGATCCTAACAGTGGTGCTTCCAGATGCTGCTGCCAATGTAGCAGTACATATTTTATATGTACATGTCTAGTGCTGACAGAAGGGCTGCATTCTGAGCAGTTTGCACAGAGAGGCATGCAAGGAAAAGATATTAAAATAAGCCTTCTGCTTAGAGTCTTGTTAGCAAGGACATCCACCTGCATAGAGACGGTGCTCAAAATAACTCAAAATTTGGGTTAACTCGCAATTAAAAATGTAGATGGCAAATCCTTTCGTCCTCTGAAATGCCAGGTTGGTGGTATCACTGGACCTGAGGGCAGACAAAATGCTCCTTTGATGCAGGATATATTCTAGGCTGTGTGACAGACCCCCTAGAGAGCCAGCTACAAGGCATTTCAGGCAATGCTTTCCATTACATTTTGCCCTGATTCAGGTCTACTTAATTGCCATTGATGTCTGCTTGTGCAGGAGTAAATCACTCCTAGTATTTCTGTTAAGCCTGAGCTTAACCCTCCTGCAAGCCTGAACAAAGTCTTGGGCTTGACATGCTTCTCACTGACTGGAAAACTATATATTCTCTCTCTCCATACCTCACATGCGCTGCAGATGTGAAGATGTAGGATCCCATTCACATACCTACTTTGAAGATAAATCAATATCTGTAAAGCATTGAGATCCTCAGCCATGTAATTTGAAGTATTGCTAGAACATTAGAAGCTCACAGCTTCTTTTTTTGCAGACTTACCAAAAGAGCACAGAAAGATGGTGTAGGCAGATGCCCACGGAGGGAAATCCAAGCCTCTGCTGAAATTTCACATGCTGCCAATTTTAACTTGGTCTCCCATCAGTTGCCTGCTACCATGAGCTCTCCCAAATGTTGCCCTAACACCCTCCCATTCCAAAGGCTTAGGGCCAGGCTTAGGAATTCTGCTGGGCCAGTGATTCAGGGAAAACTGGCAGTATAACTCATCAAATAACCTGAGTCATTCTCCATGTTTATCCTAAAAGGATTATGACCAATGGTAATTGCTCGTAATAAACAGGCACCCATCTTTTCCAAAAAATTGACTTCCATTGCTCAGGAGTGAGGTAATCTGCACAGGTTTATATCATGCTCCTTACTTATGCCCAGCTCAATTTTAAGGTGGATCTTCTTCCTCCAAAAAGCTCACAAAATGCCTAGCTCTTGTCTTTATTTCTGAAGTCCCAGTGTTAGACAGATGCATGGCTACAGGAAAAGGCTATTTAATGTATAAAATGCAAGGCAACCAACTTGATAACCCCTGGAGCAGGGAAAGGGCTCTGTAGGCATGGAAGGAGCTGCTCTAGGGTGTGGAGGTGGGAGTTCTGTTAGAAAGGCCATTGCACAAATATGGGAGATTGCAAACCCTCACCATGCTAATGTATATATAGATAATATATAATCTGTACCTTAACAGCTTGCTCTGGCCATCCTTTCCTCTGAGCATGCTGTGATACAGGTAAGGAAAACATTCTTGGATGCACCTGTCTTGGGCAGAACCTTCTGCTAGCACAAACAAGGAAGGCTGGTGTCACTTCTGGAGCTCCTGATCTCCTCATTAGGGTGCAGAAAGGCAGCAGCTACCACACATTCACATACTCACTGCCAGTGTCCCCCAGGGTGGAGGCTGGAGCAGGATCCTGGGTGTGCTTTTGCAGTCCCATGTGGCATTCCCAGCTGGGGAAAGGCAAGAGAGAACAGCAGTTGGTGCTGGCTACAGGCACAGAGAGGCTGTAGAGGTACAGCACAGATGCTCTGTGCTGCTGGAGGCAGTAACTGAGGGCTGCAGATCTGCATGCCCAAGGACCTTATTAAATTATACTAGGACCTACATCCCCCTCAGTAATCAAGGCTCTGCTGGTAGTTTTAATTACAAACTCTCTTTATCATAGGTTAGTAACTAAGCTGTAGGCTCTCAGTTCATGGCAGCAGTCTTGGAGCATTTTGTTTTTAAAGCATGTGCTATTTCTGTGGGCCTTGTTTTTGAAGAACAGAGATTGCAAATAGTAGAAGAAACAATTAAAAAAGATACACTCAGATGGTCACTAGGCTCATAAAATGAAAATCTGACCTGCTTATTTTCAGTATTTTTTCACCAACCAGTTACTGTGCATTTCAGTGTTACTACCTGCTTCCCTAATATCATAATGGTGCAACAGTAAAGTCAGGCTATGTAAGAAAAAAAAAAAAAAAAGCAAGTGGATAAGCTGTCACATGTTGCCATTCCTATTAAGTCTGGTTTTGAAAAGTGTCTGCACATTTCTGAGGCAGACAGACTTTCAAATACCAAATTAAGGTGACCCACCTTGCCCCCCAGCTCCCTCTTGTTTCCTGGCTGCTTTGTGCCTTCACTCACACAAGCCCTGACAGGCAGAACACATGCAAGTTGTTGTGTCCATTTCAGCAGTCTGTTTTCCTAAAGTCTTTTGAGGTCACTGCTTTTCCATCCTGGGAGATTAGGCATGGAAGGTGACACATGGCATTTCTGCAGCCATGCAGCCACACATACACACACACACACACACACACACACACACACACACACATACACACACAAGTGTACTTCTCTGCAGTAAGGATCAGGACTAAAGTATTTAAGGGCTCAACCTAATAAGATTTGGAGATTCCCTAAGTTGTGGTGTGTCTGGAGGGTGCTCATTTTTCAACTCCTAGGAAGTGCCATAGCAATTACAGGGGGAGGGTTTTCAAACGAATGGTTTTGGTTTGTGCTAAAACTCCGTGTTTGCCTAAAATCTTTAATAGGAATAAAATGAACAAAGTGTTTAGCAGTTGGAATCAGTAAAAGCAGTGGCATCTAATTAGTTCCTGTCACCAGAGGGCATTGGAGGACAAGCTGATTTTTAGAAAGCATGAGCTCTGTCCCTTCAGTTAAACCAGTAAATATCAATGATGCCAGTGCACCTGAGACCTCCCTCTTGATGGCACAAAAGGAGCAAATCAGGCAGAAGCACACAGGGAGTGGGGCTCTGGATTGAGCCCACGCAGAGCTGCAGGCTGAGAAGCATCTCCTCACTTTTCCCCCTGCAGCTGTGCATCCATCTGAGGACAAGCTTGAGCCCAAATCAGGAGCAGTGGCTAAATGGTGCTTCAGAGATGGCTGTGCAGCAATGCCAGCACTTGGCAATCAGCCTCTTGGGCCCCAAGTGGGTTATTTAGAGGACAGTGTGCAAGAAAGGCAAACAAAGTGTCTGGTGACCTTCCTCCAGGAAACAAGGAGCTGGGGAGCAATTTGAACTATCGTTCCATAGCTCCCAATCCCTGGCCAGCAGTCTTGTAACACACCTGCAGCACACATGGAGCCCATGAGGCTCTCCCAGGCTCCAGCAGGTTCCTTCTAGTTCCTTGTCTGATTAATTCAGTTCATTTCTATGCTAAGTATAGGCTCAGAGGTTTACAGCAGGAGAGGATTTGCTTAGACTGCCTCACTTGACTCAAGAGTAGTTCTTCAGATTAGCAAGGAAATAAAACCTGAGCCTGGAAAGAGCAATGGGAAGTACTTACATTGGTGCCAAAATGGATATTTCAGTTAGCAGAAAGGGATAGCACCCATTAGCATCAAACAACAAGCCTGTCTCTGCATTATAAACACTTTTAAATGGGAGGGAGCAGGCCAAGTGGCCCTGGTCTCTTATCACTGTATAATAATGATGCCAATTTATAAACTACAACCGTGGCAAATTTATGCCCCATGTCAGATCCCTGAGGGTATGAGATCGTTGGTTTCAATTAGGGAGTGGACACTGCTGTGTAGCAATCAAAGGCCATTCAGCCAAAGGCAGGGCTTCTTCTTTTCAAACAGGGTCAGCACAACACCCTAATAATAATATTCTAGGTTGTATCAGGTAATGGTTTCATTTGGATGCCTTGTTTTTCCTTTAGACGTGTATTTTTTTAATTCCAATTTTTGCCTCATTTCATTCTTGCAATGTGCAACCACAGGCAAGGGAAAGAGGGAAAGCAATGGGGTGTATTAATTTATTTGCTGTCTTAAATTCAGTGCCCTGCCAACTGTACAAAATACAATAATCAATGTATGGATTTTTCCAGTACATCGTGTATTCAACAACATGTCTGCAGTCAAGAAATGCTAACTTGTTCATTTCTCTTTAAAAGCCAGGTGGTTTCAAAAAAAACAAGTACTGAATATTGTCTTCTTCACAGAGAATACTTACTTACTTACTTACTTGCTTCCAGGTTGTCCATGAAGTTTAAAAGAAAGTGGATCTGACATGAATTCACGACTTGTGTTGATACCATGACATGTCTCAACCCAAAATTTATCCCATTATCTTTTCTATACAAATTACCTTATTCAAAGTTTGTAATCTGGAAAGACACAATTTTTCATAAATACTACATCCTTGATATTTTTATATAATCAACAGAACAAAGTAAAAAATACAAAAAACGTAGATTTAATGAAGAAATACGTTTATTTGAATACCTGTTTTTTAGCACTGATGTTAATACTTTCACTAGTGCTTTCACTGCTAAAAGCAGTAAGACTATTTCAAGAAAGGCCAATTTTTCATTTATTTTTAAGCTAAATTTTTGCATTTAAAAGCAAATTAAAATATTTTTCTCGGTGAAGAATTATTGGTTTCATTTCAAAATAGACAAATATTTGTAATATTAACTTGTTTTGCCCATTAAAGAATTGGGCCCTCTCTGCTCTCCTTCAGGGAAATGTGGGATTTAAAGTGCCAAGTAAAATCTGAACCAAAATCTTTAAATAATGCTAAGGTAGCTGTCCTGATTTTAAAAGAGTAGGTGTCTGCCAAGGAAGGTGGGAGCCTTCCTGTAATGGAAAGGATGGAAAAGATGAACCCCTCCCTCCAAATTATTATAACCTTGAAATTACAGGGCTTTCAGGCAAAGATGTGGGGAAAGGAATAACAGTTCCTTGCTGGAATATATGCACACACACACGTATATATTTATACACACACATATATATTTATATACACACGTGCATATATATATATATACACACACATATATATAAAAAAAATAATTCCCCCATCGAGACACTTTAAAAAAAACGAAAAAACCCAGGACAATTCCAAGGGTATGCCAAGGTATCGTCTCTTAATTGACATCCATTTGCCGTTTCCATGACAACAAATGGGAAGAAAAATTCCTTGAAGAAACCTAAGGGCCAACACTAGCAAATGCCAAAAAAAAAAAAAAAATTTAATTAAGAGGTAACATCACAACAGTGACCATAAGAAATTAAAAAATGGACACATTTCCAAAATGATCTAAAATGCTTTTGTTTCCTTTTGAACATTCCTAAAATCACAAATAATGCTGAAACTGTACAACTTGAGGCACATTCTGATATTCTCTGCCCATGGTCACACTGTGCTTATTTCAGGTTATGAGGGTTTTATAACACTGCTTATTCAATCATGCCCATGGATTATAATGCACCCATAGCTCTACCCACCAGGGCAGCTAAGCACAATTTATATGTTGATGCACTTGAAAGTTAAGGTAGTTAATAGGAAATGCTACTTGCCTACCTGCATCTCCGGATTTTGTGGGAATCTTTATGGAGTCTGTTACGTATTTTGAGAGCAGCAAGTAAATTTGCCATTTACAGACTTTTGATTCTTTCTTGCTTGGTCCTTTCTGTAACTCACCTTGACAAATAGAGTGTTGTCATGTCTGAAGTGTCATGGGCAAGGACTCCAGTGTGAAAGCACCAATAAGCAGAGGAGAGTAAGGACAGGAGCACTTTATATCTTACTGTTTGCACAAAGAAGAGCCAGACCACTGAGCTCCAGGACTGGGAAATGTGTAAGGCTGGTTAGGCACAGGCAGAAATGGGATAATTTATATTTCATATTGATACAACACATAACGTGCAGTTTCCCACAAGCATCCTCTTCCTGCTCAGGAAAATAACTGATGGATTTTATGAGATGAGGGCCTTTTTTCTGTCAGAGGAGTTAGAGAGTGGAATGGAAGGAAATATGATTGCTATGTACAGCAGGGAGAAGTGCTACACCCTCATCTCAGAGGCTCCAGATCCCAGTGGAAGATGCTCTGTCTCTGAAGATGAAAGTAGTTCTTATGCTGAAAAAGGGAACCAAAAGCATTACCTATATCTCAAGTCAATAAATATCTCAAGTCAATGCCACCTATTTCTACATTCCCTGTTTCAGAGCTGGCTTAATGAGATATATCAAGAAACATTTGGCTTGTTCAAAGAGTAATAACCCTTTTCTACAACTGAGATGGCTTTTACTCTGAAATCTGCTAATTTATCAGCAGTTTTCTGTACTCTGCAATATCATCTCTCTCTGAGTTGAGAAAGGCAAGTCAGCCAGCAGGGACCAGCGTGAGGACAGGGAAATTGTACTCCCTTGTTACCTGGTTTAACATGAGACTTACCAGGTTATGTATTGAACTGATACTGCTCCAATTCTGTTTCCACCAGAATACAGAGAGGGATTTTCAAGATGAATAAGACTGAAAACTACCCCTTAGCCAGGCTATGCTCATTCAAGGATTTCAAAGCACTGTCCAAATCTCTTTTCAGAGCTTCACAAAACTTGTTTGCAAGCCATGGAACCCAACCAGCATCCAGTATGTCCAGAGCCACTGCTGAGTGGGTGGAACTGGGAAATTCTCTCAGGTCTCTGTTTGGTCTGGAGCAGAAAGGATGCAAGGTAAAAGAAACAAAAACCCATAAAAAATATACTTTTCTCCTGGTCTGACTAGATTCAGGAAGGAAATGGCTGACAATGGGTCATTACTGCAGATCACTTCTGTTCTGGTTTGATTTCAGAGAACTCCCTCCTAAACAACTAACCTGCCTAGGCTAAATGTGCCTGATTTTGGAGCTTGTTTTCTTTCTCGGAATAACAGCTGGTCCACAGTCTCCTCTTCCTTTTCTACTGGTGCAATTACACAAAAATGCAAGATGCCTCTTCCTTGCAGGTATGCAGTGCCTCAAAACTGAGCCTTCATTTCTGTAAAGGATTTAATTTCAAGGCCTTGCAAAGGTTTTGATTCCAAAAAGCCATTTCAATAAGGCTGGTTGTGGGAAGACTAGATTTTTAAATGGATTCAGGATCCCCACCTAACTGCTTTTAGGCTGGGATTTGCAGTTGTCTCTACTCAGCATGAAGATAAGTGGGTGGATGTTGTGCAGGCAGTATGCTGCAGAGCTGTGGTCAGAAACCATCTCTGCATCCAATTCCAGCTGTTCATAAATGTACAAACAATAACTAAATATACTGCCTAATAGTATAGTACCAAACTGACTCTGTGGGACAGCCACCTGCTGAACAGAACCACAAATCCCTCTTGCCAGCCAGGCATCCTGAGCTCCCAAAGCAGTAATTTCGTAGAATAAAGGAGAGGCTTCTCCTAAGGAAATTCCAAGAATTCCCGCGGCAGCAGGCACACACCAGTAGTTCTGGCATACCCCAGCAGAGGGCAATGGCAGATGTACATCTGAGGCTGGCACTGCAAAACACCCCTACAACAGAAAACTTAAATTTTCCCTTTCCTTGGATCTTGTCACAAAAGCTCGGGAGTCTCTTGGCACTAACAAATAGAATAAATCTTATCTAGAGCTGAATCAAGAAGATCTGGCAGCATGTAATTAGCCAGCAGCATGCATGATGTGTCTCCAGATGTGTCCTGAGTGACTACAGCTTGTTAAGTAAAGAAAGGTCTCAGCAGCACTTTCACTGTAAGATCAGAAAGCACTGGTCTTTCAGATCAGGAATGTGGTCTGGCTTTCTTGCTGTGCTCTTTTGGAGAAAATGGGTAAGTGAAGCTTTGTGTCTTCTTTGGCACATCCACAAATGCAAACCAGAAAGACTAAGCTGGAAGTTGTCAGTGTGGAGGAGGAAATGGCAAACAGGAAAAAGCCTGGATGCTTTATCTCTGCTCATGGAAGCATTTTTGTTTTGAAATCCCAGTGTTAGACCTAGGTCCTCCTGAAGGTGACAGAAAGTGATTCAGAGGAGGCTGTTTTAGGTATACATGCACCTAAACACAAGAACCACAATTTGAGGCAGTCAAGCCAGACTCTCTTACACTGGATTTTTTCACTTCTGAATATAAAACCTTGTATGTCTCAATTTGGGGCTGAAAAATAGAAGCACTCAGAACCAGGAACTGCTTTTAAAAAACACCAATAATATTCTATGTCACATACACTGAAATGAAGTGACCATCCATTAATTATGCAGGCATGCTACAAAAGCATAAAACAATATCTGCTTTGACCGAGGAAGGAAGTGAAGAAATGTTTACAAATCCTTTCACAACAATAACCATAAATAACAAGCAAAGGAGCAACTGCTTCAGTGATGTTGCTGTCATTTGTTGTGCCTGCATCAGCAGCACTGCCAGGGAAAATCGCTGGTGGAGAAGAGAGGTTGCCAAGCAACACGAGACCCTGTCCAGGGCACCCCCTCCCCTGCTCAGGAGCAGACAAAGATTCCCAGCACAACTGCTCTGCAAGCTGAGCTGGCATCCATCAGGGAAAAGTGGGCAGGCTGTGGGCTGAGGGAGCAGCAGAGGGGAGGAGGGCAGCGCTTCCAGCTGGAGAGACCAAGGGAAGAAATGGCAATTGTGCCAAGAGGGGGTGAAGAAGAGAGCTGAGGATGGACAGGATAGACTGAAGCCATTCCAGGATGGAGTGGTCAACCTGGGAATGGGGTGGCTTCAATAGCACTTGGATCAAACCCTGCTCCAGTGAAGGGTTGAATGTGAGTGGGGCTTTCCTGACTGAAGAGAGAGATAGAGTGTGGTAGAAGGACTCTGGAGAGGCTTTTTTCTTTCTAAAACATGTCCATGTAAATATGGCGCTCACAACATCAGCTACTTGGGTTATTTTTCTCAAGGGAGCTGACATCTAGGGCATGCATGCTCTGCAACCTCTCTGATGGGAGGAGGTTGCACTTTGGAATTCAAAGCTCGAGGGCAGCAGCCAGATACCTGGTCTCTACAATTAACCTCCTCTGTCAGCACAGCCAAGCCACACCAGGCTTTCCAATTAATTTCAGGGCATCAGGCAACACACCTGACAGAGATCAGGGAGCAGCTGAATGTGTAACTGCAGCAGGCACTTTGAAAACCTGTCAGTTTTTCACTTGTGACAATGGAGCTGCCAAATTCCCCCTACTGGTAGCTGGGGTTAAGCAAGCATCACTCTGACACCAAAGCCCAACATTTACCAACAGTGTCTCGAAAAGTTGAAAACGCAAGCCGTAAATCATGGCACACAGCTGTCTCTAACAGAAGGCATGCTCAAGAGTGGACCAGCTCACCAGATTCCTGAGCAAATGCTGAGATCTGCCTCGTTGCCCAAAGGCATCAGATAAGGCTGAACATGGGCAGGTGCTTCCTAAGCACTGCTGATTTCCACAAAGATGAAATTTAACTTTCGTTTGGATGAAAAGCCTGTCTTGAGCAGAAGCGGTTCACCGATTAAAATAACTGGTTGTCCAAGGCTAGGAAGGCAAAAACCAGCAAGTATTATGTTATCACAAATCTACTACGTGTTGTGAAGGGAGACAAGAGACGTACAATCAACACAAAGTCTTCAAATCTCTTGCTGAATCTTCATTAATCCCCCGCATTTGAGATATCAGAGCAGTTATGTTGGCCTGGGGATCAGCTTCCACTTGGTCAATACCAACAGGGGAATCCTTAAACCTGCCTTTGATCCAGGCATAAGCCATGCAGGATAGACAGCTGGCAGACCAGAGCTTGTTTCTCCCAAGACTCTCTGCTGCAAATGGGAGACACTACATGCAGAGCCAGTGGGACTGTGTAAGGCAGGAAATAGTCCAACATCTGGCAGCACCGCTGCTTCCCAGCTGCCATCACTTTTTGATGGGTGATTGATCACTTATTTCTCATCACTGAAATGCTGCCAGTTTGTGTTGTACAGGCAAGATGATCATGGTGGTCCTCAGCAGCTTTAGCCTGAGAGGTGTGGAGCATAAGCCAAGGCAATCAGCATGGATGGAGAATCTGGGAGAGTGGCTTCTCGTCTTCAGGCATCATCACAGGCTTTGACTAAAGAGATCTTTGCCTAACTTTCTCCTCAGACATGTGTCTGCAAGGTCTATGCTGTCTCCAGGTTCATAGGTTTTGCAGCACACATGAAATTCTTCACAAGGAAAGTCAAAGGAAAGAACAGCTTGGTTTACTGCATTTCCTCCTCCTCTGCTGCTAAACGGGAGAGGCAGAGTTTGCAGAATTCACTTCTTGTGTTAGGCTGTGCCTCTTTGCAGATTTACTGCTTGTTCCAGAAACATTCAGTTTAGGAGGAGGAGAAGATCTGAGGCATGGGAGATGAGGAATGTTCAACCTCTACCCAGTTTTCTGCCCCAGCTGTTCCCTGATCACCACATACACACAGCTTTCGTACAGCAGTGCAGGTGTTCTTGTGTGTGCACCATTTTCCTGAAGGAATTCTCCCAAGCCATTGCACTTTTGAGTTCCTCAGAGCTAAGAACAGGTGGAGTTTTTTTAAAGAAATAACCTTTTCTTCTAGCAGAATAGCACTGTTTTAACAAAAGACAACCCCACACTGTAATTACATAAGGTACTTATTATAATAACCTAAACTCCTTTTGCTGCTACTTTGAAAGCCTGTTGTGGTTACAGTGGGGTATCATGCAAGATTGCCACAGTTTATGTTTCATACACATCTGTTAAAATACATTATTCTCTATTACAGTCCAAAATTGCATCCCTGATATGTTCTTGCAATGACCAAAGTAAAAAAATGTAATGATCCCCAGAGGCCATAAGAAAATCCGAGAGGCTTGTGGGCATGCAGGAATTTATGTGCTTAAAGCACATCAATCTTTTGTACACCCAGATGAGAACATCATGAACCAATTCTTTCCTGACTTATACCAATATTGATGGAGGTGACACAAGGCTGCAGAAGGTGCAGTTCAGGGAAGAATCCAAACCTGTGTCTACTCCTCTATTTAATCCTCCTGAATCTGCTCTGCTGCTGCCATCATGCACGAGCTCATCCCCAGAGGATGGGGATGGTAAATGAGGATCAGTTTTGGTAACACTGCCACAAAGCAGAGATTCTGCACAGCCAAACCTTACACTGAACTGGATAAAATGGACTATTTGTCCTTCCTCTGAAACCCCACACAAAGCAGCTATGAAAAGACACCAGACATGGGTTACAACTGGAATTTAGGAGACAGAAAGAGGGAACAATTGAAGGAATAAGCATATTTGCATCCTTGTTCACTTGTCTTGTAGTTCTGACAAATTTAAAGCCTGAGTATGAGCCGGTGCCACACAGGCCCATGTTCTTTGTAATATATTGTTGAAAAGCAAAGTAAATGAATAAACTGCAGAGCCCACTACTGTTCCTGCTGTAGCTAAACTGATTTTGATACAAAAGCCAGCCTCATACATTGTAGTAGCATAGATTTACCCTGTAAACATTGCCAGTGAAATAAATGAGAGTTTAGGTATGTCCTCCCTTCCACCCAGAGGAGCCTCTCTGCTCTTCAGAGCCTGTCTTGTAGAAGGTGTTCCAGAATAAAAGATGCTGCACTGCCACTTGTGACTGATCCTCAAGAAGCTGCACTCCAGCACAGGCTGAGCATTGCCCTTTGCAAAGCTCTTTTCAGCTCTTCCAGAGCCAAAAACTGAGCAGCTCTGGCAGTGTAATTCCATTAAAAGTGCTTATTTGATCTGGTTTCATGCTTAAAATGCTTTTGGTCTCACTACCCCACCACCCATCTGGTCTCTCATGACAGCAGTTCTGGTCAACAGCAGCTTCTCCTGAGAGAGGAGCTTATGTCTGGTAAGACACCACCAGTGCCTCTGAATTACATGACATTTCTCTGCTCAGAACCTCTGTTCCTGCCTCCTTTTATGTCAATCTTTGCTGGATTTTGTATGTCCATCACCATTTTGAAATTCGCATCTTCTAAATAAAGTCATAAAAAAATACAACTTCAGTGTCATCTGGCCTTAAAATGCTTAGCCCTTGTGCTTTTAACTTTTCAAATCACCAGCTCTGTCAAAGTTTTCCTTCACATTTGTCTATCAGCAAGGTAACTATACTTTGTTTTTTTCTCCTAAAAACCACAGAGACTGCGTGGTCAGAAAGTCTACACCATACTACACCAAGAACTGCAGTTAAAGGACTTAAATCAGCAATTAAAGAGTTATGAAGCACAGATATCAAACTAGTGTTATTACAGTATATCTATTTTTCCAGTCATTAGAAAGAGCAATATTAACACTCAAGAAAGTAAAATTTGGCAAGATAAAATACCCTCTTTAAAGTCTTTTTTACATTAGCCCTTAAAATTAGCAAGTTTGATGAAAGGCAATGAAATATCCCACTTTAACATCAGCTGTAGGAAGTCAAAATAGACATCATACTGGTTTTGTTCCAGTGATCTTTTGGGATTGTAAGGGCTAATGGCATTAAGCTTTCTGCTAGTTAGGTGATGAAAAGATGCCCCCTGAGAGAATCTTTCCGAGTTTTAAGACTGGATATAAGCTGTAGGAAGCGTGTTCCAGGCAGTGCCATGAGGGGAGGCATTCCTTCCTCTCTTTGCCAGTTTTACCCTTTGAACCAGCCTGAGCAGCTCCTTTCTGCAGGCTGGCTCTCGTGCCTCTGTGTGTCAGAGCCATGCCATGTCCAGCAGAACCTGAAAATCAGGAGAAAGGACAGCACAAAGCCCTGCTCATCCCTGGTGTGTCCCACACCAGCTGCTCCCAGGGGCACTGCTGGTGATGGACACAGGCCCTTCACAAAAACACAACAAAAAGCCTTTGCTCCCAGAGAGGCTGCAACTGGAATCTAAAGATAAAGGAACAGCTGAATCCACAGAGGCAATAAAGGCTTGTTTTGTTCTTTCTGCGCTTTCAGACAGGCAAGAAGTAGGCAGGGCTGAACTTTTCCAGGAACAAAACCTGCCTGCAGTTTTGCACTCTTGTTTTCAAAAGCTGGTCTGTTTTATTTCCGGGGCACGCTTTTGTTGCAGTGCTGAAAAGCACTGTAAGCCTCCCACCTGTTTTTTCACCTTATTGCTCACTGAAATGCTCTCTCCCATACACACATCCTGTTGGCACACAGAAACTGCTGGGAACGTGGCTGGGGATTTAGTTTTGCTCCTGGCTGGCAGCTGTCTCTCTTCTTTCCACCTTCCAGCACTGTAAGAAAGAGCTGTGGGCTGCATGGCTGGGGTCTGGGGAGGTTTCCACTGGTTCTGAAGTATGGGAATTGTTTTCTGATAAATTGGTTGCTCTGCAGCTTTAATTTCTGAGAAGCCCTAAAATTTTCCTCGCCAAAGCACTGTTTACTCTCTGCAGTCTGAGAGGGAGTTGGCTTAGTGGGACAGATTACTTTTCCCTGTTGGAGAAACTAATTTCTTGTCAATTCTCTTTTGTTTGTTGAGTTCTTGGAACCACAGTATTATCAGTGCTTCTAACTAGCTGTAAAGTTACCCCAAAGCCATGGTGTGTCTTGATTTGAATCTTATTTAGGCACCTACACAACTGAAAACCTCAAAAATTAGAGTAAATCCATGCAATACACCAGTAGTGGACTGAAAGTGCTAAAAGAAAAATGTTTCCAGTAACAAAGATACATACTCAGTATCTGAAATGAAATAAGAAAGCAAATGTTCACATCAGGCAACAAAATTATCAGAGGTCTTTTCCTATCTTAATGACTCTATTTGATGATTAGAAGGGGGCAAGTCTGAGAAGCTCTTTCTGCTGTGCATCAATCTAAAACTGCAGTATAACTTTTAATGCTTGGCATTATTTTCTTTAAAATAATTTAAGGCATATAGTTGTGTTTACACCAGGGAGCAAGACACATTTTGAAGGCATTTGTGCTATACTAGCATGAGATTTAGAGCAAGATAAAAATAATTACTCTGCCTTTTTTCTGAATATGTACAGCACTGCCAACTTACCTAGCAACCCATGGATGTGGCTTGATTATTTGTTTATTTGTTCTCAAAGCCTCAGCTACTGAAACATTTGTACCCAGCAGAAAGAAAGTTTGAGAATGTGACCCTTCCAGTTAAAAACAAACAAACAAACAAACAACACAGCACACAACAAATAAAAAGCCCTGGAAGTTTACATCCTGTTTTTCTGTCATCAGATCAGCTCCAATATACCCTGTGATCTTAATGTTTCTATCTGGTGGCAATGCTTATCATCAGCTTCTGAGAAAGTTCAGCTTGCCTGCCTTGATTTTTAAGCTAAAAGTGTGAAGGATTAAAAACAACCAGCCAAAAATCCAGACATTATTCAGAAAAGTATCTTGGAACTCAAGGAGTTCTACAGATACTGATGCTGTGAAGGGAGGTGAAAAATACCCATGTTCTTCCTTATGATGGATAACCTATATTAGTAAATCTTAGTTAAAATCACAGCAAAGATGACATAACCTGGAGTTGCATTTACACTGTTAATCTGACATCAAGCCCAAAGAGAAACTTGTGCAAGAATCTGACCAGCAGACCTGATTTAAACCATAACAGCTTTCCAGCACGGGTAAACCAACAGGGATTAGTCCATGGGAGCTCAGATGAATGTTGTGAAACCAGAACTGCAAGCACGTGTTATAACCAGTTCACCTAAAGGGAGCAGCCCAACCTGTGACCTTTTCTTGGGAACTAAAAGCAACACGCAGAGCACTCAGTGCTCTGTTTGCTCTTCTGTTTATTCTTCTGAGCCTCCAGTCCCGACTTAGAAAGGTGCTAATGGGCAATAGCACCTCCCTGGAGCAGTGATGGAAGTCAGGCTTCACTTAGCAGCCATCAGAGGTACAAGATTAAGTGTCTCAGAACCAGGAGTTATTCAAAGAATCGGGTCAGTTGAAGATTAAGGTGGGCAAGAAATGCTTCAGGGTAGAAAGAAGGAACAGAAACAATGCAGGAATTGGTTTCCAGTCATGAATCTAGTTTTAAACAGTTGAGATTTGTTTGAAAGATTCGTGTTTTAGAGACTGATAGGAAAACAAGAGAATCCAATGAAAGAGCAGAATTAATTCCAGTCACTGATACAGGAAAGAGCAGGGACACAGGAGTCCCACCCCTCGTCTAATCTGAAGGATGTCTCTGAACCAGCCACTTTAAAATTAATTTTTGGTAACTCCAGGACCTAGGAAGACATTATTAAAAGTAATTACTTTGGTTGAATTGATTGTTTTTTACAGGCTGTTAGGCCAGGCCATGCAAATTAATATGCACTATCATACATACAAATCATACTGTGATACAGATAGCAGCTTCTCTAAAAAAAAAAAAAAAAAAAAAGGCATTTACAAGGCTTTTCCTAAAGGGCTTCAGTTTGTGATTAACAAATGACCCTGTGCAAAATTACTTATATTTATTTCAAACAATCTCATCTGCTGTAACTGTAGCTGTAGTGGATAACAATAATGAGACATAATACACATTAGACAACTTTTTAGATAACATGATTCATTAGACACAGAAGTTTTCCTAATGCCTTAAAAAGAAATTAATTCAGAGCCACTGAGTAAAGATACACAAATGATATATTGGTGGGAAAACTGATGTCTACAAATAAAGATATTATGGTCCTTGCCATAAGAAAACCTATGATGTGCTGTCTGTGCCTTCATAAAGGCAGCTGGCCTCAGCAAAGTAATCCAAATTCCTCTGGCACTCCCAGTAATGCTGACCCACAAAACTTGCATACCAACAAGTGTGGAGATAAGTGATTAACATCACATCAATGAACTGGAATTCCTGCCTGTCTCTGCTGCACAGGCACTTGATGGAGGATTATTTGTCCTATTTAATTCCATGTAGTTGGGATCCAGATCCTTGCCTAAGTTTAAATGCCAGGAAAATATTTTAAACAGCTTGTACCAGAGATTTCAAAAACGAGAAATTTTAAGGGTACCTAATGCTGACTCGACTGTACTCCCAGTGGATATAACAGCATTAACTCTAGTGGCAACAAAACAAAGCCAAAGCTGACTCTCCTTGAAAATCCCACCCATAGTTCTTTCCCTTTCCAGACTAATGTTCTTTCAAATTTATTCTGCAGACAAAAGTGTGTGGCACTTTACCCAGTATAACTGACTGGCCTCTGGACTGCAGGATGTTTTTCAATCAAGGTAAATACTTCCTGCATTTATCTTGGACTGAAAAGTTTTGCATCACTTTTAAAAATGTTGGTATTACCAGGAAGTAATTGACATCTTTTCCCCTTCTTTTAATTAACATGTTCTTCCTAGAAGAATGCCCAGTGACACTGAGATCCCCATGGTATTTCATAGAGCCCCACCAGCTTTCCCTTCTCTGCAAACCAAGGAGCTCTCTCAGAGCTAGAACTTGTGACAGCCTAACCTTTGCTTTCTCCTTTATTAACCCTTTCCCAGCTAATATTTTAGAAGCATGAATTCTGTGGGCTGGGGAAAGGATAACTAGCTCATGTCCATCACTCCTCTCCTTCCTGAACAGTTTCTCCATTTTCTCTCTCTTCCAAACCACTAATTTTTTGTTTGGGGCTCTCTTACAGTCCCATCTCCACTATAAATCCAAAGAAGCACCACTTAAGTCAACAAATTGGATATAAAATAATACACATGCTCATAGACAGACACTTGAATCAGGGAAGATCATGGTTGCTAGCCAGCAACACAGGTGCAGTCACATGTAAGAAATGAAAGATTATGATAACCTTCCCTTGAACAATGTTTCAGCTATGTCCCACAGGTATGTTTACAGGATTTAATCCAGCTCACGGTGAAATACTCCTCTGTAATACACACACACAGTTTTAAACCACAAAATTAACAAGCACTGCTTAGTCCTGGATAATACAACTGACCTCCATACCCTGCTATCTATCAAGTGGAGGTGACTTTATACTCTTCCCTCAGGGAGGTCAGAAAGCTAACTTCACTACAGCTCCCTTCCATGTCCTTGGATAAAAGCTGCTATATAAATGCAAAGCAGGTTATTAACAACATAAATAGGATTCTCTTCCCAAAACAAACACTCCCCCTTAGCAGAAACTGCCATAATAATGCAAAATGACAGAGCCAGGTCAAGCCACAGTGCTCCAACCCACTATCCAGTTTCTGGGATAATCACCAGACTGGGGGGAATTAGGATTCCTGTCAGTTCCTGAGATGTCCTTTTGAAAGAATGCTTTTGGACATTTTTGGGCAGTCCTATATCCAGCCCTATCTGTAAACCCATAGGAAGAGCCTCCTGCAGTGACTGTGTAAGAATACATGTATCTCTTTTGAATGATTCTTCCCCAAGATAACTTCCCAAGCTATGGGCAGCTGTAAAAATTCCCAAAGCAATATAACTAGAAAACATAACTAGAGTGGTTAACTGTCTGCAATCCTGTTATTTTTTTAGTTTTCTGACTGCTTTCCCCACCATATTAATCTTGTCCTTCTTAGAATTAGCTTCCTTTCTGGGTGTGCTGTACATGTTTGCCCACTACAGGTACTTCCATGGTTATGTCCATTCTGTGAAAGGAAGGTAAGAAGCTGGATGCAGGTTAACAGCTCCAGGCTGTGCTATGAAGCTGGGCTGAGAGCACAATTAATGAATGTTGGGTGCACAGCATCTCCTGCTATGAATTCTGCTTTGACAAACACTGTCAGTATACCCTCCACTCTAAACACTGAAACACATGGTTTGTTTCATTTCACTGAAGGCACTGCACTGTCTTCTGTGTCCTGATCCAAGGCTCTCTTCCACCATCTATCATCAGTCATAAGAAGAAAAAAGCACAATATATGCTTGTCATAAAATTAAAAGACTTGGAAGGTCTTTTAGAGGAAGATACAAAACAATCAGACTATTTTGCAGTGAACAATCCTGCAGCAGCAGGAACACTGTCCTACAGGGCTATTTTCCATGGCTTGTGTGCTGATGTTCCTTCAGATGTTTTGCCTGAACCCCAAAAAGATGATAAGCTACATGTGAATAAAACATCAGAGCTCTTTCCTAACAGCCCATTGCAATATCCAATGCATGTTTTTCCTGAGCTGTTTACACTTGCTCCTTTCCCTACACTCCTGGAAAAGTCAGTCAGACAATGTCATGTCACATCTACATTGGCAATTAAATGTTCTCTTTCTCTGTATAGTATTGCAACCCCACAAACAAATCACATAAGACTAAACCCATTAATTCACCAAGTAATTTATGTAGTTGCAACTGGCACTGCAAGCATCAGCCCATCTTACCCATTGTCAATTTTTTTTTGTCAATGCTTCTGTATCTTCCTGCACTGCTCTTCATTCCCCTCAGCCATGCCTTCTGTTTTGTGCTAATGTAAAAACACTTCCATGCTATATGCTGCTGCAAGATCCCCATCTTCCAAGTATACCAAATCCCACTGCTGTATAAGCATATATGGAAACACTGCTCACTTCAGAAAAATGTTTAAAGCTTCACTTGGCCCTAAGTTTCTACAAAGGACTTTTGGATTTTATATTT
This sequence comes from Alethe diademata, assembly GCA_025584955.1. Taxonomy (NCBI): domain Eukaryota; kingdom Metazoa; phylum Chordata; class Aves; order Passeriformes; family Muscicapidae; genus Alethe; species Alethe diademata. The sequence goes on from JANRMJ010000088.1 coordinate 9,529,209, forward strand.
TGGAATGTACTTACAGTTCAACACATGCTCAAACATTCTTCTTGTAGAAGTGGGGCCCTCCTGTGGGCATATCCCAGACCTCACAGGAAGCTTCCTCAAGACAAGCTGTGCCCAAAAACACAACACTTGTGCAGTGGAGAGCCAGCCCAGACAAAAAGGAGACACAGATGCTCTGCTCATGTTACAAATGGATGCACTGCATTGTCTCCCACCAAGGCACAGATGGCTGTGTGAAAGACTAGACAAACATTCCAGGATTCTCAGGGAATGACCACAGCTCTGAGAATCATAAAGTCACAGTGAAAAGTAAACTGACTTTAAAAACAGTTTTCTGCCAGAAGGGAAAATTCATGGCTTACCACTGTGAGCTCAAAGTACACCAGTGACCAATTTAAACTGTGTAGAAGAACGGAGATGCAAGGCCATGCCTGTTTTGGCAGCTCCTGATAATTCAAATTATTTAGGCAATGCTGAATATATTCATGAGAGAGCCAGCAGGAAGAAACTTACCTTGTCATGCCTCTGAAGACATGATTTGGCCAAAAATGCTGTGCATTTATAGCGGTGTTCAGTCAAATCTATATAATGAACCTGCTTATTGTCTCTCTGTAGTGTACTGAGGCTGATAACCAGACCACAAGATAATTGAGAGGTGGGTCAGATTCACAATAACCTTTCCTATTAGAAAAGTGGACACATATGGACACATGGCAGTGGGGCTGGAACGAGATAATCTTCAAGGGTCCTTCCAACTGAAGTCATCCTGTGATTTTATTAGAGTTAGCTCAGATAAAAAGACACAGCCTAGTGCCTGCAGGTAGCAAAGGCTGAAATGGCATTGGAAACCATAATATGAAACAAGCACAAAGATGTAAGACCCGAGTCCAACAATGTTTGCTGAGGGAAAAGGACAGATCATGATGGTGAACAGGCTGGAGCTGATACAGCTGCAGGAAGGGTGGCTCTCCACCACCTACCTTCAGGTAGAAAGTAGTATCAGGGCCAGATTTAACAACCACAGAAATCATCAAAAATTATTCCAATAAATTTCCTTCCATGGGCTGAAATATGAAAAATCCACCTACCAGCCTGCCAGTGATGCCTTCAGCCAGTCATAGTGTTGGAGGTTAGGATTTTTCCTTTTTTATTGCAGTGCTTTGGTGTGTTGCTTCTCTTCCTCTTCCAGTGTATGGACAGGCCATACATGTCCAACAGATCTATGTGCACATTCCTAAAGACTTCTGACAACACAATTCTCACACTATTGTAGCAGTAGGTGATAGGGAATTACTCTAAGAATGTGTCTTTATCTTTCTCCAGTTTTCCCATTTTCTCCAACTTCTTATGTCCAGCTATGCATTTCCCTTCTGCCCTCCCACCTCATCTCCATCTTGTCTCCTCCCCACTCCCTATTTTTGCTCCCAGCACAGAATAAACACAAAAAGTTGGATCTGCCACCTCTAACAGACCCAGTTAAGGACCAATTTCCCCGCAGCACCTGCCTGAGCACAGGTAGCTTTGGCAGCTCACCTTTCTGGAGACAGGGGCACCGTGGCAGAGGGTGGAGAAGCACGTCCCATCCAGCAGCTCATCACAGGGATGCAGGCATTCACTGGCTGCTGGCCTGCTGGGAATCCTGGGATGGGCCACACCTAGCCTGTTACTGCTGAGGTCTAACACCTGGAACTCCACCAGGTGCCTTGGTGCAGCCACACAGAAAATCCAGGGCTGGTTCACACCTGCCTGCATGCATTCCCTCCCCTCCATGGGAGATTGCTCACTGAGGCGCAACATGGGGCAAGACAGGATCCATATACACCAGGTATATGACTCATTTAACCATCTTTTATTTGGGTTTCTTTTTTTTTTTTGGTCTGTTTTTGTTTTGTTTCTTTTTCTTTAAAAGCGGTCTGTTAACATCAGGTATTTTTCTACGTTTTCAGACTCTGTACAGGTCTTAAAAGGAAATAAGCAATGCTTAATGTACAAAGTAAAACCAGAAAACTAGAAAAATCTGAATAAAATGGAGCAAGTTGCTGTCAGGGATACAGTACAAATTAGTAATTAGATGTCATCTGAAGTGCAATACCACTGCAGTAAGGATGAGTCAAGGAATGAAATAAAAATACTCTATTTTAAACAAACAGTATATATATATATATTTATATATATATATTTATATGTATATATTTTACAGATAGTAGACCCAGTGATATCTGTAGAATTGTAAAAACATATTTACAAATGACTTTTTTTTAAACATTACATATACATCAGCACCATAGTAAGAAAGGGAAAAAAAAAAAAAAAAGCCCCCAGTCAATCCAAATCTAATAAAATCTATTCTCTAGTACTTGATCCCAGTATGGAGTATTTGGAGGAAGCTTTACAAAGACATCTTCACCACCGTGAATCATCAAGGCCTGTCTCTCCCCCATGCACACTGGCTTGCACTGGCTGCTGTGTGGTGGATGTGTGTTTCTAAGTTCCCCTTTCCCTCCTCTGTGTTGAGAGGTGAGCCCTGCTCGCTCCCACGCAGGGCATGGGCGCTGTGCTGTCCCCAGCACTGTCCCCTGCCCAGCAGGGTGGCTGCCTCCCCACCCTGCCACAGCTCTGTCACACAGGTGTGTGCTCACACTGACACACAGAGAGCCACAGCACCCTGGTCCCTTCAGGGTGCTGCTTCTCCCAGTGTTTGCCTATCCCTTCCATTCTGACTGAGAGATGAACCAAAAGCTTTGGCTGGTGCTCTCTTTCACTGAATTAGGGCCCAACCTGGCTCCTACTGAAGCAGCAGGCATGCTAACCATGCTCATCATCTTCAGCAGGAGCTGGAATTGGCCCTTATGCTGTATTTTATAAGGGGGTCAGCTAAAAGAGATGTGATTAAAGCCATTTTAAAAAAAAATGTCAGGGCAGGCTGGATTGATGGCTCACCTTGAGCACATTAAAAATGCAGCTTGTCCTGCTGCATTGCAGCATTTAGAACAGGTAACTCCCCCCACTAGGCAACCCCAGCAAGGGAAATTGCTCAAAAGGGAGCCTCAGTGGGGCACTGAGATGGTTCCAGACTCATTTGCTCTCCCTCTTTAATGTGATGCATGTCTGTGCTCCACAGGGAAAGGCAGGACATGGAACTGCCAAGTGCCAGGGCCCTCAGCCTCCATGGAATTCAGGAGCTCAGCACCTGGCATCCCTGGGCCCAGGGAGAGCAGCACAAAAGGAGATGATATCAGAAGCTGGGGAATTGGGACTGGCACTGAAACTGCTGCAGAGCACATGGCTCACAGAGGCCAGTGCTAGGCCAGAGGGTGCTAAAGCTCTGGGCTGTGGGTCATGTAACCTGATGAACAGCTCTCAGCTGAAAACTCTAACGAGGTAATAGGTTCCAGGAAACAGCCTCCAACTGCAGTTTGGGAACCCTGCTGTACACACTCAGAATGGCTGGTGACTTCAGTGTTGTGTGAGATCTGTCACAACTTCATCACAGGGCTGCTCAGCACTGGTCCAAACTGTGGAAATAGTGATGCATCCCTATTATCTAAAACCTTATTTGGATAGACTCATGTTTGTAATATCAATCATTTTACCCATTCATGAATGTTCTTTACAGTAGTCCTTCACTGACTCCTGTCCTTCAAATACAGCAGTGAATTTTATTCTAGCAAACCAGAGAGATTAGACCAAACATCTGTTTAGAACTGAACATATCACATGGAGAGCCCAGACACTGTGGGGTAATACTACCTGCCAAACCTGCACTTTTCCAGAGGGGAGGAGAAAGTCTTCCTGTATGCCAAACCCTCACTCTATGTTTTCTCATGCCAGTTTTCTCCTCCCCTGCCTGGTCCTTTGTGGCTTGCCTGAAAAAAAAAAAAAAAAAGTGCAGCCTGCTGAGCTTGCTTTACACCAAAGGAATAGGAGGGGAAGGGAGAACTGAGAACATCCTGGGGAGGAAGGAGAGGGAGGGACCAGCTGAGGAGCTCTGCTAATGCCTCTTGGTACCTCTCATCTCTTCAACACCCCAGGCAGCCAGGCTGTGCCAAGTGCTCTGGCTTGGGAAGCACTGTTTCAAGTCCCAAGGGGACTAAGCAGTTCATTAAGTTTGCCCACCACAAGGTTGTCTCCAGCAGTAGTCACATAATCAATCTGCCCTCACAACACTGCCAAATTTATGTTCTCCTGCGCTTGCAGTGGGGTTTATCACTCTGCAGTGAAAACAGTGACCTCCCTGTGATTGTTTAGGTTTGTCATGTGAGTGTTGTGCATTCCCTCAGGACAGCCCACAGCCAGCCCCACTGGCCATGGCTCTCCCAGACCTGCTTGCCCCCACGGCTAAGCCCATTTCTGACCAGGGCCTGTGCAATCACCCTGGATATCTGTAGGCTTTGCTCCCAGCTCTTCCATCTGCTTCCCTGGAAGCTGCAGTGTGCACAGTCATATAAGATATTGGGACCACCCCACACCACTGTGCAATGAAACCTCGTTTTAAGTGGGGAGAGGAGGAATTTTCCCAGCCAGATGCATCTGCTGGCTTTTCCAGTTTCCCCATTCTGCCTCACACACACACAGAGTGAATTGCTTGGTGACAGTTTTGGGATGCTGATGTTATCATCATCCCCTAAATCTTCTGAAGTTGGCTACAGATCAGCTTGGTTTGCACAATTAGAAACAAGAGAAAACAAAATTACCCCAAACCAAGACAAACAAAAACCAACAATCCAGGGATGGGGAGAGCATCCAACTCCCTCTTTGCTCATTCAAACGTAACAAAACGTAACCAAAGCTCCAGACTACACAATCCCATTCACTGGGGGTTTCCAAACAACTCATCGAGTTCTTGAATCCACTCATCCCCTGGTCCGCTCTTAATAATGGAGTCCACAAGGTCTGTGCCTTCCAAACTGGAGAAAGACCCCCCTGCTCCTCCATTGCTGTAGCTGTAAGATAAGTCCTGAGTGGGATTCCTCTCGTAGGCCTGACCCTGGCCGCTCTGAGCGAAGGTTCCCGCTGGCATTTGCTGCGCTGGGGGCTGGCTGAAGCCCGCCATGGCCGGCACGCCCTGGCTCATGGCTGGCATCACCACGGGCCTGGCCTGGCCGGCGGCCTGCTGCGCGGGCAGCGGCTGCAGCAGCTGTCTGCCCAGCGCCGCGTTCAGGGCTCTCCCCGTCCCGCCCGCGTCCGCGGCCGCCTGGCTGAGTCCCTGCGGGAAGTGCGGCTTGGCCAGCCGCGGCGGCCCGGCCGGCACGGCGTACGCGCTGCCGTTGTTGAAGGGCCCCATCTCGCCGCTAGTCCTGCCGGGCACGGCCTGCAGGCCTCGCTGCTGCCAGCTCTGCGCTCCTGCAGGGACGGCCCCCATCAGGTTCTGAAGTCGTGGCGCTTGCGGCCTCGGCAAGGCCTGGCCCACAGCTCCTTTCATCTGCTGCTGGTGCTGGGGCAGAGCAGAGTTTACCAGCATGCTCTGACCAAAATTACCAACCATCCCCACCGCTTGTCCGGAGGCGGGCTGCCTTGCTGCCTGGCCTGCGCTGTGTGCCATGCCCATGCCGCTTTGGTTTGGGTGCTGCAGCACCTGGCTCATCCCCGTGCTCATGCTGTACATCCCTGGCTGGCTGGAGGAGGCGTTGCTGTAAGGGGTCATGCCCATGTCCGACTGGCCCGCAGTGCTGGGCAGCGTGCTCGGGGGCTGGGACGGAGCCATGGCCATCATGCTGGCGTTCTGGGCCATCATCCGGGACGTCCTCATGCTCTGGAGCGCTACTTGGTTTCTCACAGCCACTATATCCTGGGGTGAACCTGCACCAGAAAGGGAGGAAGGTAAGAAAAAGTCCACTGTGGATGATACAACTGTCCCTGAAAAGGGCCCCTGGGATTTCATACCCTGAGAC